>CM038679.1:439487283-439906863 GCA_021605205.1 Aegilops longissima | reverse complement strand
CTGTGGAGTCCGTTTTGCGATGCGCCACACCCCTCTGATGAACAGGACCCCGTTTGACGATGGGAGGTGCGAGGGAGTCTGGATTAGGGGGTGTCGGCTGGCGGACTATAACCTTTGGCGGACTCTGGACTATGAAGATACAAGATTGAAGACTTCGTCCGTGTCGGATGGGACTTTCCTTGGCGTGGATGGCAAGCTTGGCGATCTGGATATGTAGATCTCCTCCCATTGTAACCGACTACGTGTAACCCTAGCCCTCTCCGGTGTCTATATAAACGGAGGGTTTTAGTCCGTGGGGCGAACAACAATCATACCATAGGCTAGCTTCTGGGGTTTAGCCTCTCGATCTCGTGGTAGATCTACTCTTGTACTACCCATATCATCAATATTAATCAAGCGGGGTAGGGTTTTACCTCCATCAAGTGGGCCCGAACCTGGGTAAAAACATCGTGTCCCTTGTCTCCTGTTACCATCCGCCTAGGCGCAGTTCGGGACCCCCTACCGAGATCCGCGGTTTTGACACCGACATTGGTGCTTTTATTGAGAGTTCCTACGTATGCGTCATCTTTAGGCCCGATGGCTCCTCCGATCATCAACAACGATGCGATCCAGGGTGAGACTTTTCTCCCCGGACGGATCTTCATACTCGGCGGCTTTGCACCGTGGGCCAATTCGCTCGGCCATCTGGAGCAGATCGAAAGCTACGCCCCTAGCCATCAGGTCAGATTTGGAAGTTTGAACTACGGTGGCGTCGCGGAGACTTGATCTTGACGGGTTGAGCCACAGCCGAGCGCGCCACACTATCACGATGGGCATGATCTAGCTCTGCCGCGAGCAGTGCCACAGGCGCACCGTGTCGCTCCGACCCCTAGCTCGGGCCGATTGCGCCAACCGAGGGCGGGTGGCTGGACACCGCCTCGGGGCTGCAATCTCTACGGCGATCGAGCCGAACACCAGCCTCGTCCCCTACGAAGCTCGTGACTCCAAGGTGCCGGACTCTGAACCCTCCTTGCCCCTGCCGATCGAATCTGATTGGGCGCCGATCATGGAGTTCGCCACCGCGGACATCTTTCAGCACTCGCCCTTCGGCGACATTTTGAATTCACTAAAGTCTCTCTCTTTATTAGGAGAGCCCTGGCCGGACTATGGTCAGCAAGGTTGGGATGCGGATGACGAAGAAATTAAAAGCCCACCCACCACCCACTTCGTAGCCACTATCGATGATTTAACCGACATGCTCGACTTCGACTCCGAAGACATCGAAGGTATGGACGACGATGTAGGAGACGAACAGGAACCAGCGCCTATAGGGCACTGGACAACCACCTCATCTCACGATGTATACATGGTGGACACGCCTAAAAGAAACGACGACGAGGAACAAAGGGACGCAATGAGGGATCATTCCCGTGAAAAGCAGTCAAAGCGGTGGCGTAAGCGCCGCTCCAAACCCCCACCTCGACAGAGACAGCAGCCATACAGACCCAGCCATAGAGCAGGGCGAACCGGCGGACGACGAACATGCCATCGAGCAACCGTCCAAACAAGGCAACTTAGATAAATAACCCGTCCCCGGCGAAGATAACAGTCCGGACGACCTCACGCCGGACAAGTTGCTGGAGCAGAAGAACCTCCACAAAAGGCGCGTCGCCACTGCGCGTAGCCTGAAAAAGCAAAAGCGAAAGCTCAAAACAGCGGAAGATGCGCTCAGAAATAGATGGAGCAAAGTACTCAACACCGCAGACAAATAAGCGACAGTCACCACACAAAGAGTTATCCGAAGCCAAAATTACTGCCGGAATTTGATGAGGACGCCTTAGAGCCCCCGCAATCAAACAATAAGGAATCCACCCGGTCGCATAAACAACCCCATGGCCAACATAGAGTGGCAAACGGCACCGCACACAAGCCGGCACGCGATCCGCACAAGGATTCGCATCAAAAAGATGGCCCAGCCAGATCTATCTACGGGCCAAGAAAGCAAGCTCTAGTAAGCAATGCAAGCGCAACAAGTATCCGAACATCACGGCACACCCAAATATGGGGTGCCGCACCCTATGTTTCACCGATGAGGTGTTGGACCATGAATTTCCAGCGGAGTTCAAGCCCGTAAACATAGAGGCATCTGACGGAACAACAGACCACAGAGTCTGGATTGAGGATTATATCCTCCACATACACATGGCTAGAGGAGATAACCTCAACGCCATAAAATACTTACCCTCAAGCTCAAAGGCCAGCCCGGCATTGGCTTAAAAGCCTTCCGAAAACACCATTGGAAGTTGGGAAGAGCTCGAGGATGCTTTTCGGCAAATTTTCAAGGGCCCTATGTCCGACCTCCGGATGCGGGCGATTTAAGTCATATAACTCAACAACCGGAGAGTCAGCCGGAAACTCTGGAACAGATTTCTTACTAAAAGAACCAGATAGTCGATTGTCCGGACGCGAAGCCTTAGCAGCTTTCAAACATAGCGTTCAAGGCGAATGGCTCGCCGGAACACCTCGGCCAAGAAAAGCCAAGAACAATGGCCGCATTAACAAGCCTCATGACCCGCTTTTGCGCGGAGAGGATAGCTGGTTGGCAAGATGCGATACCAGTGACCCAAGTATATCGAAGTTAGGGATGGAAGCGGAAACGCGACACAGCAAGGACCAGCACCGGACCAAGGGAAACAGCCCGAAGAGCACGACAGTCAACGCCGGATTCAAAAGCTCTCGGCAGAATCAGAAAAAGCTGCCCCTCAAGGATAACAGGACGAGCTATCTAGCCTAAACAAAATCTTGGACAAGATATGCCAAATCCAAAGCACTCCCGAGAAGCCTTCAAACCATACCTACAGAGATTGTTGGGTCTTCAAGCAATCCGGCAACCTCAATGCAGAACACAAGGGTCTTGACACACCAAGCGAGGACGATGACGAACCCCACAAGCAGAGCACCGGAAAACAAAAGAATTTCCCACAAGAAGTTAAAACAGTAGACTCACTTCACGTGACAAAAGGGAAAAAGCAGTGGCGCCTATAAAGATCGCGCCAGCGGCCTATCCGAGGAGTCCGCCACTTGGTTGTTAAAACCAATCACCTTCGACCATCAGGATTACTCTATAAGTATCCGGAGCATGAGGCTGGACTGCCTTGGTATTAGATCCGATAATTGTGGACCCCACTTTACACAAGTCCTAATGGGCGGCGGTTGGTCTAAACCTGCTATATCGGGACACAATCCATAAAATGGGGATAAACCCAACAAAAATTCACCATAGCAACACTTCCTTTCATGGGGTAGCATGAGGCCTAGATGCCCATTATGCGGGTTCTATCTTGCTAGAAGTTATGTTTGGCTCCCCGACAACTTCCGCCCAAAAGCTAACCTTCCACATCGCCCCATTTACAAGTAGCTATCAAGTACTACTGGGACGTGAAGCTTTCGCCCGCTTTAACGCAATACCGCATTATGCATCTCTTATGCTTAAAATGCCCGGTCCGTGAGGCATCATCTCATTAAAGGGAAATATCGAGTGTTCCTCGAGCGCGGAAGACTGTGCGGCTGCCTTGACAGCCACACACTAAACCGGCTTCATTAATCAAAGCACCTAAATAGGTCGTTCAGACCCCGGACATGGCTAGACGAGTCCGGCGTAAACATACAAGGGCTTACTAGCCGCATACCCCCGTACAAGGGGCTCCGCGCATGTACAACAAGAGACAATAAAGCTCAATTTTACCCATTTTTTGAATTATACTTTGATTATTTAATATAACATACATTTTCGCACGATCTTTTTCAACTAAGTTCCTCTCTTTTACAGATGAATACCGTGCTACACCCGTCCAGGATACGGCTGCGGAACGGAGACACGCAGGCGTGCGATGAGGACCCGTTCAAGGATTCTTTTCAGATTAAGACCTACGTAAACCTTTTTTCACTGTCTCTTGTTGATATACATCCCCCGGTTTCTTGGTATAACCGAGGAGGAGGCTGGCGTCTTGGCATGTGGCCACGTCAGAATTTTGCGCGTACCTGGACACCAGGGGCTTATTACCAAGGGCGTTGCTCAGCCTGTTTTCATAAAGACCGAATACCTTAGGGAGTGTTAGGCGTCGCGAGTTTGTCCCTATATGCATCAGCTCCGAATCATGTCTTTGGTCAAATGTTGGGTTTGCCCGGCTCCTGTGTTTTGCTGCCTTACGTTCTGCTTTATTGGCTAAGGCGGCACCAGGAGAACTACTGCGATTGTGCCCGGTTCGCCAAAGAGCACCTCGATGAAGAAAGCGGCTGACTGGTCATGACCCACGGAATCTTTAGGATTCCTCCGCATTAACGAAGGGCGTTTCGGCCAGGCACACACTGGCGCCCAATTGGGTGGCGCGGTGCCCCTAGGGGCTATATAGTAGCCCCTTGTCAAACTCCTATGGCTAAGTGAAAGTGATAAAGCACTATAGCCCGGTTGCCTAGTTAAGCTGCACTACCACCTCCTTAATAGGACTAAGGCGTTGGATCAAGTGTGAAAATCATATGCGAACACCCCACATTATATGCGTGGGGCTGAAGCGAACTGCCATCTTCGAGTTATATACACATATACATTAGCAGCCGCCTGGGAGGTATTTTAATTCTTGAAGGCACAAGTATAAAAAGCTTTTATATTCCTTGAAACATTGTTTTACAATAATACATGTTATTCAAACATAATATCCTTGAACCTTTGCATCTCTATTAAGCAGCGCCTGCGAGAACTTCACGAAAATAGTGCTCGGCGGTACTCGGCTCCGTCCAATCTTGGGATGCAACAGC
The DNA here is from genome assembly GCA_021605205.1 of Aegilops longissima. Taxonomy (NCBI): domain Eukaryota; kingdom Viridiplantae; phylum Streptophyta; class Magnoliopsida; order Poales; family Poaceae; genus Aegilops; species Aegilops longissima. The sequence continues at coordinate 439,902,069 of CM038679.1, read as the reverse complement.
GATGGCCTTCATCTCCGCCCAGTATGTCTTGACACGGGCAAGAGCCATCCGCGCACCCTCTATGCACGCAGACCTCTTCATTGCATTGATATGCGGCACCGCACCAAGGAACTGCTGCACCAAGCTAAAGTAACTGTTCGGCTCGGGCCTTTCCGACCACAGATGACTCATGACATACTTCATGGCGAGTCCGGATAACTGATTCAGCTCCACCCATGCGGACAACCGATCGGTTAATGGAAGTGGGCGCTCTGGATTGTGGAACTGCGACTAAAATAGCTTTTCCACTTCGTGATCCTTTTGATCTCGGAAGTGTTCGGCCGCGTCCTCGGCACTTGCCGCCAAGTCCAGATAAGTCTCCGCCGCACTCCACAACCGGTCCAACGGAGCATATTTAGGATCCCCGAACTTCATCCGCATCATAAAGGGCTTTCCAGGCGCGATATCTCTGGCCTGACGTAGCTCCTCCTTCATAGCTCTCATCGCAGAGCGAGTATCCTCGGCCTCTGTAGTGGCCTTCTCCAGGTCCTTCTGTCCCGCCCAATCTTCTTTTTCAAGAAGCTTGCAGCGGTCGACAGCATTCTTCAACTTCACAGCCATCTCGGCCATTTCCTTCTTGCTTTGGCAGTGAGCAGCCTATTCGGCTTTCAGCTCTTCAGCCGTCTTTAAGGCAGCCGCATCGCTTTTCCTGGCCTGCTCCTTGGCTCGGGCAAGTTCTGCCCGAAGGTTCTCCATGGCAGTGGCACCATCTGCATCAATCACACATGTTGTAAGATACGGGCATCAAGCTCATCTTACCAGGTGTCTTCGGAGAAATTACATACCTTGTGCATCGTCAAGCCGCTTGTTGACAAGCGCGATGTCGACATCTGCCACGTCAAGTTGCCTCTTTAGCTCGGCAAATTCATCGATCCGGCTAGCCACGGACGCCGCCACCTACATACGAAGGCGACATATTATACAGGATTATGATCCTCGGCGCGCCGTCATTTTGACAACGCACCGAGTCTCGAACTACTATCTACAGGCGCATCTTATATATGTGGAACTGTCAAAAGGTACATCATTTGGCGTACCTCAAAACCTGTCGATAAACTCCGACGGCCTCGTACAACTCGCTCTCCGCGGATGAAATCCTTTCAATCACCGTACCCATCAACGCATGGTGTTCTTCTGAGATAGACGCTCGCCCGAGCAGATCCTTCAGCCCCTCCGACCATGCACCAGATGGTGCCGGACTCGTCCGATGGCCTTTTTTGAAGGCCGGACACGGAGGGCTTTGGGGGGCCATACGACTGCCCTCCGGCCCTGCGGGATTCGGAGAAACCCTCCGTGATGACACCTCAGGGTCTCCCGCCTCACAAAGTGATGCAGGGGAGGCGTTCCGCTCTCCATCATCTCCGGACGAAGATCCCCTGAAGATGAGCTCTGCTGAGAAGGGTTGAGATCCGAACTACAAGGTAAAATTTTGGTTATCTTCCTCAGAAATAGAACAGGGATGTCTCTCATTTGAAAACTCCCCTCTCTACTTACGGCTCGGTGGAGGCTGATCCCTTGGGGCACGCAGTCTTGGTGAGGCATCCCGGCGAGGACCCTCGGCGAAGATTTCTTCCCCTCTTTGAGACCATGGTCTCCGGGTTTTCAGAGGCGGTCCTCTTCTTCCCCTGGATAGAGGAATTCTCGATTCTTCCTTTCCTGACAGCCTCCTTAAGGGAGGCGGTAGCTTCCTTGTTCCCCCCTTCGCCTTCTTCCAAAGGCGCAACCTCCAGCATCCTGGTTAACACGGGATCCGGCGTGGTCTCAGGGAGTGGGGTCGGACACCTGATTAGCTTTGCTTTCACTATCCACTCATGTTTAAGGGACAACTCTTTTGAGGGCAATTTTATGATAAATATACGGATAGCGTGTCCGCGTACAGGGCTACTTACTTGAGTATCCGGGCGATTGCAGCTCAGACCTGCGTCCTCGGTCGAGTCCGGACACATTGCTTGTGATCCGAAGAACAATTTGTACATCTCCATGGGCGTCGCGCCCGTAAAATGTTGGAGGGCTCGTCGTCCCTCCGGATTAAACTCCCACAGGCGGAGGGGGCGGCGTTTGCAGGGCAGGGTGCGGCAAATCAACATGACCTGCATCACTATGACCAGATCGATGTCTCTTTCTAGGAGACCTCGAATGCGGCCCTGCAACTAGGGCATGTCCTTGGACGGCCCCCAGTCAAACCCTTTATTGACCCATGACACTAGCTGTGGTGGGGGACCCGAGCGAAAGGCAGGTGGCGCCACCCACTTGGTGCCCCTGGGAGCTGTGATATAAAACCACTCTTGTTGCCATAAGATGAACTCCTCTTGAAAAGAGCCCTCGGGCCATGGAGCGTCAGCATTCTTGCTTATAACAGCACCTCCGCACTCCGCGTGCTGCCCCTCGATCATCTTCAGCTCTACTTTGAAGGTCTTAAGCCACAATCCGAAGTGAGGGGCAATACGGAGGAAGGCTTCGCACACGACAATGAACGATGAGATGTGGAGGATGGATTCCAGAGCCAAGTCGTGAAATTCCAACCCATAATGAAACATGAGCCCCCGCACGAAGGGGTCCGTCGGGAAGCCTAGCCCCCGTAGGAAGTGAGACGCGAACACCACGCTCTCACCAGGCTTGGGAGTGGGAATAACCTGCCCTTGAGCAGGCAGCCTATGCGAGATTTCGCCGGTCAGATACCTGGCATCTCTTAGCTTTAGCACGTCTTCTTTCGTAATGGGGGAAGGCATCCATCGGCCTTGAAGGTCGGAACCGGACATCATCGTGGGTCCGAAGCGCCTGAATCTGGAGCTATGGGTGTTGGAACTCAAGGTGAGAGGCCGATTCGATTAAGGTTGAAAGAAAGGAGTCGTGTCTTGGTCTCTTTATAAAGAGGTTGAATACCAAGAGCCCTCCCCGTGATCGTTTGGGACTCACCTTCGATGGAGGAGGCATACCAACGGGCACGATTGGGTTACCCACGCCCGTATTGATGAGAATCCCGGAATAAGGGGACACAATCTCTGCTTCGACAAGACATGCCAAGGAAACCACCTCGCTAAACACGCTGAGGTGGGACAGTAAAACGATTCGAATAAAGACTTGGCCATCGTGTGATGTCATGCTATGGAATACGTAAGCAGATTAGATTTGTGCAAATATTATTCTCTCTACGGTGGTATGTGGAACTTGTTTTGCAGAGCCGGACACTATCCTTGTGTTCAAAATCTTCTATGAAGTATTAGGAGGAACCCGCCTTCCAATGCGAAGACAATCTGCGCGCACGGACTCATCGTCATTGAAGCCTGGTTAGGGGACTCTTGAGGAGTCTGAATTAGGGGTGTCCGGCTGGCGGACTATAACCTTTGGCAGGACTCACGGACTATGAAGATACAAGATTGAAGACTTAGTCCCGTGTCCGGATGGGACTTTCCTTGGCGTGGAAGGCAAGCTTGGCGTCTGGATATGTAGATCTCCTCCCATTGTAAGCGGCTACGTGTAACCCTAGCCCTCTCTGGTGTCTATATAAAGCGGAGGGTTTTAGTCCGTAGGACGAACAACAATCATACCATAGGCTAGATTCTAGGGTTTAGCCTCTCTGATCTCGTGGTAGATCTACTCTTGTACTACCCATATCATCAATATTAATCAAGCAGGAGTTGGGTTTTACCTCCATCGAGAGGGCCGGAACCTGGGTAAAAACATCTTGTCCCTTGTCTCCTGTTACCATCCGCCTAGATGCACAGTTCGGGACCCCCTACCATAGATCCGCTGGTTTTGACACCGACAAGGTCCGTTTCGTCCATTTTGCAGTACGCCACACCCCTCCCAATCAACAGGACCCCCGTTTCGACCGTAGGAGGTCCGTTTCGTCCATTTTGTGGTACGCCGCACCCCTCCCGATCAACAGGACCCCCGTTTCGAACGTAGGAAGTCTGTTTCGTCCGTATTGCGGTACGCCAGACCCCTCCCGATGAACAGGATCCCATTTCGAACGTGGCCGGTCGAACACAAGGCCGTTGATTCGTCTCCAATGTATCTATAATTTTCGATTTCTCCATGCTATATTATCTATCGTTTTGGACTATATTGGGCTTTATTTTCCACTTTTATATTATTTTTGGGACTAACCTATTAACCGGAGGCCCAGTAATTTGCTGTTTTTTGCCTATTTGAGTGTTTGAGAAAGCAGAATATCAAACGGAGTCCAAACAGAATGAAACCTTCAGGAACATGATTTTCTCATCAGATATGATCCAGGAGACTTGGACCATCCGTCAAGAAAGCCACGAGGGTGGAGGGCGCGCCCCCCTGCCTCGTGGGCCCCTCGAAGCTCCACCGACGTACTCCTTCCTCCTATATATACCTAAGTACCCCCAAACGATCAGATATGGAGCCAAAACCCTAATTCCACCGCCGCAACTTTCCGTATCCACGAGATCCCATCTTGGGGCCTGTTCCGGAGCTCCGTCGTTAGGGGAATCGATCACGGAGGGCTTCTACATGATCACCATAGCCTCTCCGATGAAGTGTGACTAGTTTACCTCAGACCTTCGGGTCCATAGTTAGTAGCTAGATGGCTTCTTCTCTCTTTTTGGATCTCAATACAATGTTCTCCCCCTCTCTCGTGGAGATCTATTCGATGTAATCTTCTTTTTGCGGTGTGTTTGTTGAGACCGATGAATTGTGGGTTTATGATCAAGTTTATCTATGAACAATATTTGAATCTCCTCTGAATTATTTTATGTATGATTAGTTATCTTTGCAAGTCTCTTCGAATTATTAGTTTGGTTTGGCCTACTAGATTGGTTTTTCTTGCAATGGGAGAAGTGCTTAGCTTTGGGTTCAATCTTGCGGTGTCCTTTCCCAATGACAGAAGGGGCAGCAAGGCACGTATTGCATTATTGCCATCGAGGATAACAAGATGGGGTTTATATCATATTGCAAGAATTTATCCCTCTACATCATGTCATCTTGCTTAAGGCGTTACTCTGTTTTCATTAACTTAATACTCTAGATGCATGCTGGATAGCAGTAGATGAGTGGAGTAATAGTAGTAGATGCAGGCAGGAGTTGGTCTACTTGTCTCGGACGTGATGCCTATATACATGATCATACCTAGATATTCTCATAACTATGCTCAATTCTGTCAATTGCTCAACAGTAATTTGTTCACCCACCGTAGAAATACTTATGCTCTTGAGAGAAGCCACTAGTGAAACCTATGGCCCCCGGGTCTATTCTCATCATATCAATCTCCAATATTTGCTTTGCTTTTTACCTTTGCCTTTTATTTTACCTTGCATCTTTATACCAAAAATACCAAAAATATTATCTATCATCTCTATCAGATCTCACTCTCTTAAGTGACCGTGAAGGGATTCACAACCCCTAATCATGTTGGTTGCGTTGAGCTATCATTTTGTGTAGGTACGAGGGACTCGCGCGTGGCCTCCTACTGGATTGATACCTTGGTTCTCAAAAACTGAGGGAAATACTTACGCTACTTTGCTGCATCATCCTCTCCTCTTCGGGGAAATCCAACACAGTGCTCAAGAGGTAGCAACCGTTTCCTCCGTTCTGCGGTATGCCAGGCCTCGTTTCCATCGCCTGTTCCGTCCAAGCCCTCCCGATGAACACGACCACGCATTTCGTTCCGACCCAGCCGATTCGCTCTCACGCGTTTCATTGCCTCCCGATGAACACGACGCATTCCGTTGCCTCCCCATGAACACGACGCATTTTGTTGCCTCCCCGTGAACACGACGACGATGCTGTTTCTCCGTTCTGACCCAGCCATGTCAACGAGCCCTCGCCGTACGTATGCGCGAGTAGGCGTTCGAGACCCCGCCCGTATGTACACATACGTGGCCGTATTTTCTTTCTTGTACCCTGGCTGCTATACGTACGTGTACATGCTACGTGCACGCCTCTACTACGACACGCGCGCCTCTACTACGACACGTGCGCGCCTCTACATCGACCAGTATGTACGTACATGTTCGCGACCAGAATGACAGCGCTACGTGCGCTTCGACCAGGTGGGTCCCGAGCCGGGCACTTCCTTACTGCGAAGATGTAGCTGATGGGTCCCAGCGGTCGGGGCGAATCGTTTTTTGCCGGATGCACTTCCTTGCGTGTGAAGGTGTAGCTCTTGGGTCCCAGCGATCGAGGCGAATCGTTTTTTTGCCGGACGCACTTCCTTGCGTGCGAAGGTGTAGCTGGTGGGTCCCAGCAGCCGAAGCGAATCATTTTTTTGGCGCACTTCCTTGCGTGCAAAGATGTAGCTGGTGGGTCCCAGCGATCGAAGCGAATCGTTTTTGGGCGCACTTCCTTGCGTGCGAAGATGTAGCTCATGTGTCCCGGCAGTCGGCGAATCATTTTTTCGTGAAATCGGTGGCCCGTCCGGTGGGTCCCATTGTCGGTGGAGGAATAATTATTTTGCGCGTAATAAGGAGGCACTTCCTTACGGCTGCCGTGGACCTAGCTGTCGCCTCTCCACGTCTGATCCACGTCCGATGGAAGTCGTTCCTTGATCATGTTGACCACGCCGCGCCGAGAGCACCAAGGCGGTGGACGGCGGCGAGGCCTAGGAAGGGGCGATGTGGAGCCGAGGAAGGCGTGGCGGTGGATGCACCGCGCAGACAGAGTCTGAGGTTCTTTGGTTGGCTGCGCTGCCGTCGCCCTTGAGAATAATAGGGGTGTGGGTGAGTGGAGGATGGCCTAGCCAGCGGTGGGAGTAGTAGGGGCGGTGAGGCCTCGTGGCAACACAGCCGGCCATGGGAGGCAGGAGAAGCGGCACGACCGGTGCTGCTTTGGTAGCTGGAGCAAGAAATCCAGAGGTTGAAGAAGCACGGCGGCCGTTGGATGGACATCGACAGTCCTTTGCAGCTAAATTGTTTATATTGACTAAGTTGACAAAGCCCTTGATACGTCAACTTATTAGGCCCTGATTCAGCTTCGAAGCAGTGCGCCCCAGATGTCGGGGAGGAATCATTTTTGGGCGGGTGAAGCTAGAATATCGAGATTGAAGAAGAAGCCACGACATCCGTTGGATGGACATCCAACGACCCTTTGCTACTAGAACCGTGTGTTGACTATAAGTTGACAAAGCCTTGCATACGCGTCAACTCTGTTTTTTAGGGGACGCGTCAACTAAGTAAGGCCAGAAGTGTGTGGCAGAGAACTTATAGCCCATTTGAGATTTGTAAGAATGTGTAGCCCATTTTTGAATTCTAATGGAATTTACTACATCCCATTTACAGTTTGTTAAAAGTATAGCCCATTTCAACCAACCGTTCAAAACAGAATTCAATAAAATTTTCCACATTTTGATGGGATCCGAAATATTTTTGTCCCGAAATTTCTAGTCAGATTAAATACAATTTCAATATAAATTTATATTACATAAAAATCCAACGAAACGTTGCGCTCGCAACAATTAATGAAATTAAAAATTTTAATATCCAAAAATAATATTTTATAAAGTAATCACGTGTTTGGTGCATTTTTTTATAGTTACTGCCCATCTTTTATAATTACATCCCATTTATTATTTATTAAAGCCCATTTTTTGTTAAGCCTAATGTATCCCTCCTAGGAAAGATTTGCAGCCCAGCGGGGCGGAGAATAACAACTTGACCTTGCCTAGGTATTCCTAAAAAAAAAGTATAGCTAGGCTAGCCATTTTCAGTTTGAAAAAAAATTAATATCTGGGCTGGATATCGGCACAGGCTAGGCAGGCCCTGACCAAACCACCTAATACCTGCAGCGATGTTTTCGTTGTTGTTCAGAGGAGAAAAATTAATATCTGGGCTAAACATCGAAAAACTCTGCAGTGCTCACACCTCAAAAACACAAATACTGCTCGAGCTGCTTAGTCCCAGCTGTTGGCCGCTTCTTGTGCAATTCTCTCGTTTATTGACTACTACATAGGTTGACAATGGTGTGGGACCGTGATGTCAGGAAACCAGGAGGAAGCAAAATAAATTATAGTTATATATATAATATGGAGGCACTTGCATACGTGAGGCTATGGACCTGGTGGGTCCCCATTGTCATCCTCTCCAAGTAAAGTCATCTCCTCGCCCTGCTTCCGCGCCAAGCAGTCAGCACCGCCCGGCCCGCTTCCCGGTGCAGGCGATTGCTCCGCCTTCAAACGACACAAGTGTCGTCCGTCCGTCCATCTGCCACCCACATTAATGATACACGGTTGCCGAGGTGGCTACTCTGGCGCCACACGTCCGTCCCTTCGCCCGCCCACCATTGCTATATAAACTGCTGCGCCGGCCATAGCCGCAGTAATCCGCATCTGTTCCCTTTCTCCTGTCCACACCACTACTGCCCACCATGGCTTCCTCGCGCTCCAGCGCTCTTCGGGACGGGCGGACGACGGACCACACGGATATGGCAGCCATTGCTGCCGACCGGCTGGCCGGCAGGCAGCCGGAGGACGACGACGTCCCAATGGAGAACATGGTAGTCGACGATCCGGCGCCAACCCCCTCCTCCGCGCCATCCTCGCCGGTGCATTGCACCATGACCATCGGCAAGGCCCGTGCCCAATATATGGACAGGGTGAGGCAGATGCGTGCGGAGCAGTTCCAGGAGGCGCAGGCCGACGCCGCCTACAACCACCATCTCCTCCAGGAGCACCTGCAGGCGGAGGAGCAGATCACCGCGGAGCGGGCGGAGGTGGAGGCTCTACTCGACTCGTACCGCTCTGCCCGCAAGGGCCGCCTCGAGCGCTGGCAGTACCGCATGCGGGTGGCGGAGGCTGCAGCCGCCTACAAAGAGGGTAGCAAAGAGGGCAATGAAGCGGGCGAGGCGCTGTTTGGCGAGACCGAGGACGAGGCAGAGGACAATGCCGGCTCCGAAGAGTCCCCGCTCCGCTGGCTTCGACGAGGCCCTGCTCCGCCGAGGCCCCGTGACACCAACAACGAGGCAGAGGAGACCGTCGGCTCCGCCGAGGCCCCGCCCCGCCAACAACGAGGCAGAGGACATCGCCGGCTCAGCCGAGGCCCCACCCTGCTGGCAACATGGGGGAGGATTTCCACCGCTCCACTGAGGCGCCGCCCACCGGCAACGAGACAAAGGACATCGACGGCTCCGCCGAGGCCCCGCCCACTGCCAGCGGCGCGCCGCCACACGTAAAGCGAGGAAAGAGTAGAACACGGTAGGTCGCCGCCCGCTGGTCCAAGTAAGGCCATCGCTGCTACCCTCGGTTGAAGCCAAGGTAGGCGGGTTGACCATTGACGGCGGTTAGCTTCTTGGCGGCGGCGTGGAGTCGGAGAGCTGCTGTTGGAGAAAACGTTGCTTCTACTTAGCTGCTGGTGCAGTTGGCTGATTGACACGTGGGCCCAACAGGCCACATGTCGATTCATAGCTGCACTGCGATTAAATCACTTAAGCTTCTGTTTGGCTCAGCGGGACACGGTGGGTAGCTTCGGTTAATTAATTATGCCTCTAGCGCACCCCTTTTTAGTTGAAGAATGTATGAAATGTAATGAAATCCGGCATGTTTATATGAAATCCGACCGTGTATGAATGAATTTATCTCGATTAGTTCGAATTCCTGTATCATTGGCATTGGATGAACATACAAAGCAATACGCACTAGCATTATTCCCAGGGTGATCACCTCGTTTGCAGCAGTTTCACATGTACTCCCTCCGGTCCTTTCTAGTATGCATACAAGTTTTGTCTGCAGTTAAAGTATCTCTACTTTGACCAATCTTATACAAATAAGTATGCACTTTCACAATGTGTGATGTAAAAAGTAACATGAGGAGTACAAAGAGTTTGAGAAGCTTTTTAGCGTTTCTGTACATTGCAATCAAACACACAGGCCTGGCAATTCATAGAGAACATTCAAAACAATCGATGATTATGCATCTCAGCGACTCACATGTCAGAGGCAATATTTAGTTCACAACTAAAGAATAAATAAAAAATTAATCAACGCTGCTGACAGCAAAGGGTGTCCCATTCGACAATATCAAACGCATGTCTTGCTAAAATCAATGAGCAAAATTTGACAAGGTTGTCCCATTCCAAAATATCAAATGCCTACAATTGTGGAATGGGCAGGTGTCGGTGTCAAAACCGGCGGATCTCGGGTAGGGGGTCCCGAACTGTGCGTCTAGGCAGATGGTAACAGGAGACAAGGGACACGATGTTTTTAACCAGGTTCGGGCCCTCTTGATGGAGGTAATACCCTACTCCTGCTTGATTAATATTGATGATATGGGTAGTACAACAGTGGATCTACCACGAGATCAAAGAGGCTAAACCCTAGAAGCTAGCCTATGGTATGATTGTTGTTCGTCCTACGGACTAAAACCCTCCGGTTTATATAGATACCGGATAGGGTTAGGGTTACACAGAGTCGGTTACAATGGTAGGAGATCTACATATCCGTATCGCAAAGCTTGCCTTCCACGCCAAGGAAAGTCCCATCCGGACACGGGACGAAGTCTTCAATCTTGTATCTTCATAGTCCGAGTCCGATAGCGGTGATAGTTCGCTATCCGGACACCCCTAATCCAGGACTCCCTCGGTAGCCCCGAACCAGGCTTCAATGGCGATGAGTCCGGTAGCGTGGGTGTCTTGACATTGCGGCGGGTTCTTCTCCAAATTCCATATACTTGTCGAATAGTGTCCGCCCGATAAATGCTGCGCTCCTTGGCTTCTCGCCCAATAATGGACATCTTCCACGTGTTTGAATGAATCTGAAAAGCCAGGGTATTTTACACTTATCCCCCTAGCTGCTTGTGAGCAGGCCGCCTATAAAAGGGACGAGGATCTAGATCTGAGTCACACCATCCCCCTCCATGAGCTTTCACAGGCGCCTTGACAAAAATCCATTCCATCATGGACGATCGACGCATCTCCCCTCTCGCGCTCCCAGCCCTCGGCTGGAAATGGGAGAGATGCTCATTCCCGCATAGCAAGCTAGTGACACTCCAAAACAAAGGATTTCTTCCCCGGCCTTCATGGTTACGGTTCGAGCGGACTTGCCACCTACAAGGGCGGAAAGCAAGCGAGAGTGTCCCGATCCCTCTAAAGGAGGCGGGTATGCTTTATCTCTTATCTAGTAAGAGGACTCGATTTCCAATTCATCCATTTCTCCGGGATCTTGGAGTTCTCTGACCTCGGTTGCACCACCTTCGCCTGCCTCCATTTTGCACATCGCGGGCTTCGTGGCCCTTTGCGAACTGTTCTTGGGCATCGAGGCTCACTTTGCACTGTGGAAGAGATTATTCTACCTTGTACCCCGTTCTCATGAGTGGTCAATATATCAAGTGGGCGGAGCCGAACTATGGCGCATCGCTGGGACCGGATATCTATCCGGAACCCGAAGAAAGCGTCCAAGACTGGCTTCGGAATGGTTTTATATAGAAGGCGCCCCACTTGCGGATCTGTGCGGATCGGTCTCCCGGAGTTCAGCAATGCTCCTTTGAAGAAATGCCTGAGTTGGCGCCCACGGAGCTCCCAGAGGGAAGACGACAGGGATGTCCTTTACCTGATGAGCCGAATAACAATGTTAGCTCATTCCGGACTCACCATGATCGGTGTCATGGCCACATGTATTATGCGGGGGGTGCAGCCGCTCCAATATAGGGGCCACCCCATGTGGGATTTCAATGGGGAGGACGATGCCACCCGTCATGGCCGTAAGGGGCCGGGATCGGTCACCGATCTGGTGAAGATTTTGTCCGCGATGTACAAGGGAGAAGAGGAGGATTTTCTCCGCGTCGGTCCATTGAGCGGATTTTCTATGAACAATCCTCGAAGCTGGGTAAGCGGACATTTCTTTTTGTACACCCGATCCGTATTCCCATGGTTAGGTATCCCATTTTGTGATTTTGACGCAGGAACTGCGCAGGCCGTGAAAGACATAAACAGCCCGCCTCGACAACCCGAGGATCCGAAACGGCTCCTCGATCCGGCCTCCCAAGAGGATCCGGACATATTGGTGGAGCTAATTGATGGGGTATATCCCAATCGAGCATCGATAATGCCTTGGTTGCCATTACGGCCGATTACCCGAATACTTCCAGCCTCACAGTGGCGAGGTCCCAATACTCGATAATGACCCATCCGTGCTTATTTTTTATCACCGTATACCAATGGTGTTTGCGGGGTGCCTTGAGGCAGGAGGCCGAGCCAGCGGCGGCTAGCCAACAAGGGGCGGCGATCTGCAGGCTAAAAAAAGTATGGTCGGATCGAAACTCCGCCGCAATGGTATGGCGCGTCACCATATTCCAGGATTGATTCTGGAAGGCGTACTAACGCTGGTGCTCTTTTCGGGAAAAAGTCGCTCGCGGATGAGTCGGAGAGGTTATAATCGAACCTCCGCCAGCCAGGCTCCAAAGCCGGGTCGAAGCGGAGGCGAGCACGAGGCGTCGTCGGATGCTCCTCCGATAGAGGATGCCGACAGATTGTCCGCCACGAACTCCGAGGTGGAAGCACCATGAATCACAAAGGCCGCCGGACAGTTCTTCGTGGCGCATGTTTCTCCCGAGAGGCCTTGAATGCCTTCAATTGGTAGATCGCACCTCCGTGTCGCTCAAGATGGTCTAGCGAGCCACGAGGCAGTATGTAAAGGACATCTGGTGAGAAATTTGTGATTATATATGCGGTAGCCCCGAGACTTAAAATAGTTAGAATAACTGATTTAGGGATCATTTGTTATCTGAGGATCTTACAAAAATAATACCCGACAGTCCCAGGGCTTGAAGAATGCAAGGCCCAACTTGAGGCCGCACTAGCCGCTCTGAGGGGAGCCACGAGACCCCTCGGTAATATATGCTTCAAAAGATAAATAGTTTGTGAAGTGCGGCGTGTGTGTAAATCTGACAATAATATTGCAGATGGCGCCGGACTAGATCCGGACAAGCAACAGCTCTTGCGCCGGTTGAAGGCCGGAGAGAATGTGCTTACAAGGGTGAGGCAAGAGAAAAATAATCTCCAAGATGCCAACACCCATCTGGGTGAGGAACTAAAGGATGTTCGTGCCCAACTGTCTGACTCCGTGAAGGAGAATCAGCGACTTCGTCGCGGCATTTATAGTAAGTGCTTGAGCGAACTTTGAAAAAGAGTTCGGCGAGGAAGTCAGTTAATAGAGTTATGTACGTAGGTATGCTCACGGGTCGTCTGAAGAGAAATGCCGGTTCTACGGGTGACCTTCTTCGAGCTATTGCAACAGACGACGAGTTGGCGGCGATGAAAAGCGTCGCTCAGGCCTTGTGGCCATCTATCTCCCTACCGAAGGCCTTGGAGAGCTTGCGGAGAAGCTTGGGAGCACGCGGCGCTTCCGACTATGGAAGATATCGGCTGTCGTCAAGGCGCCAGGAGACTGGGCCATGGTGAAGACACGGTACATGAAGGCGGAACCAAACCACATGGCGAGGTCGGACCTGTGGGGCCCGACGGAAGGAGATCCTGTGAGCTTAGTGTACGGCCAAGTAGAGTTGGCGCAAAGTATTCCCAGGACTGTAAACTAGACAGCCTATTAGGCGGCATTGAAGAGGAATACAATCAGTCAATTTGACTATGTAATTTAAAATGACATGTAAAATGCCTTCTAGCGGATTGTAGATCGTTTGTCATAGCAGACCTTTTCGCTTCAACCTCGGGACCCAATAGTCCGGAGTGTGTCGAATACCCTCGCGGTTATGTAAAAACCGGGGCATGCGTGGAGACCAGGCATAGGGGTCATGAGTGCTTTATCGGACAAGTGCCCAACTAGTTATGTTATATTACATGGTTAGTAAGAAACATCTTCCGGGAGAATAGTTCCGTTAGGGTTTCCTTTCACAGGAGGCATGCCCTAAAGTGCATGTCCGATCATGAAAAAAGCGAGAAAAGCATCAGGGGCAGATAAATGAAAATAAAAATCATCTTTTAGTTCACCGACTGAATATTCCCTTAAAACGCTAGCTTCGGCTTCACCCGGTCGAGGTAGCGTCCGGCTGACCAGCGGTAACAATCGCAGAGGTGCTCCTTTACCACCTAGCCGAACAATCGGGAGCGTGAGGGGTAAGCACGAGGCGAGCAACCCAGCTTGGCCAAAGCTTAAGTCATATCGATGCATATAATGGTGAATAAAAGGTACATGCGGAAGTGTGACACATGTGTTGGGCATAAAGCTCGTATAAATAAGCACATTAAAGAAGCCCCAGAGTATAATGGAGCGGATAGCACGTCAAGTGTGTGCGAACAATGCATAAGCGAGCCTTTAACGGCTTGAAAAAAGGATGGAGAAGGAGAGAAATAAAAGACAGCTTAAAGTATAAAATATAGGCGGAGGAAGGAGAAGAACTCAGAATCCGCGCTAGGCGTAGAATCTTGGAGGCGGGCTGCGTTCCATGGATTGGCTCGAGTCGGTTATCCGATGCGTTTCGCAGACAATGCGCTCCGCCGGTCGGGACTTGGTCGATGATGAAGGACCCTCCCATTTGGGCTTGAGTTTGTCCTTTTCTTGTCCGCGAGGCGTAGAACTAGTTCGCCAACATTGTAAGCTTTGGCCCGTGCTTCCTGCTTTGATATCTTGAGCCTGCTGTTGATAGAATGCGGAGCGAGCTTTTGCCACGTCACGCTCCTCCTCCAAAGGCGTCAAGCTGTCCCGCCGATCGAGCTCGGCTTCTCTTTCTTCGTACATGCGCCGCGAGGTGAGTCATGAATTATGTCGCAGGCAAAACTGCCTCTGCGCCGTATACCATAAAAATGGTGTGAATCCGGTAGTGCGGTTCGGCGTGGTCCGCAGCCCCAGTCTGGTCGAGCTCCTCTACCCGGTCGTGTTAGATTCCTTGAGGACCGCACTAGTTTGGGTTTAATGTCGCTCATGATTAGACCGTTTGCTCGCTCGACTTGACCGTTAGTTTGGGGTGATAGGCTGAAGCGTGGTCGAGCTTGATGCCCATGTTTTTGCACGAGTTTGACCTCGTCGGCCGTGAAGTTCGTGCCGTTATCGGTGATGATGCTATGGGGACGCCGTAACGGTGTACTACCCTGATATGAAGTCTATCACCGGTCCGGATTGGCCGTCTTACTGAGCTTGGCCTCTATCCATTTGGTGAATTTATCCACCATGACCAATAGGTATTTTTCTTGTAGGTTCCTCCTTTAAGGGGTCCAACCATGTCTAGCCCCGGACTGCGAAGGGCGGTGATGGGTATAGTTTTGAGGCGGTGGGTGGCATGTGGCTTTGATTAGCAAAGAGCTATGGCGACGCATCGTTGGACTAAGTCTGAGCATCTGCCGGGCCGTTGGCCAATAAAATCCTGTCGGAAGGCCTTGCCTACAAGGGCCGGGCTGCGGCATGGTGCCCACCGAGTCGGCATGAATTTCAGCCAGGAGATTCCGCCCTTCCTCTTCGGAGATACACCTTTGAAGGACTCCGGTTGTGCTTTTCTTATAAAGCTCTCCCTCATGGACCTTATAGGCTTTAGACCGCCGCACTATGCAGCGGGCCTCGTTTTGGTCCTCGGGAAGTTCCTGCCTAGTTAGGTAGGCTAGGAATGGTTCTGTCCACGAGACAATTACTGCCATTATTACGTGGGCTGATGGTGTTATTTCGTTGGTGGGACCACCAACTATGTCTGAATGTTCGGTGTGGGGCAGTGTGGTTGGGTCTGGGTTGTTATTTCCGGACTCTCCCTCCCATAGTACGGATGTCTTGAAAAGCCTCTCTAGGAAAATGTTGGGGGGGGGGGGGGGACGGCATCGCGCTTTGCGCCAATGCGTGCCAACACGTCTGCTGCCTGGTTGTTATCCCGGGCTATATGGTGAAATTCGAGCCCCTCAAACCGAGCTGATATTTTTAGGACGGCATTGCGATAAGCTGCCATTTTCGGATCCTTGGCATCAAAGTCCCCATTTATTTGGGATATTGCGAGGTTCGAATCCCCGCGCACCTCTAGGCGTTGAATGCCCATGGAGATTACCATCCGGAGACCATGTAGAAGGGCCTCGTATTCGGCTGCGTTGTTGGAGTCTGTGTACATTATTTGAAGTACGTATTGGACTGTATCTCCGGTCGGGGACGTCGAGCAGCGCCAGACCCCGGCGGTCAACATTTTGGAGCCGTCAAAGTGCATGATCCAGTTGGAATTTGCGCCGTACTCTTTAGGGAGTTCGGCTTCAGTCCATTCGGCGATGAAGTCAGCCAAAACTTGCGACTTAATAGCTCGTCGTGGCTTGTAGGTTATGTCGAGCAGGAGGAGCTCAATGGCCCATTTAGCAATCCGCCCGTTGCTCGCGGTTGTTTATAATGTCATTAAGAGGTACCGGAGGCTACTGTTATCAAACACTCTTGGAAGTAGTGTCGCAGCTTCGGGATGCCATGAACACCGCGTATGCTATCTTTTGGTAATGCGGGTACCGTGACTTGCATGGAGTTAGGACAGTGGACACGTAGTAAACTGGTTTTTGGAGAGGGAACTTGTGTCCGTCCGTTTCTCGTTCGACAACGAGCACCGCGCTTACAACTTGATGGGTTGCTGCGATGTATAATAGCATTGGTTCGCCCATGTTGGGCGCGGCCAGGACCGGATTTGTTGCCAATATGGCTTTGATTTCTTCGAGTCCGGCCGTGGCAGCATCCGTCCACTCGAAGTGTTCGGTGCACCGGAGGAGGCGATAAAGGGGTAATGCCTTTTCTCCTAAGCGGGAGATAAAGCGGCTTAGAGCCGCCACGCATCCAGTCAATTTTTGTATTTGTTTGAGGTCTTTGGGGGTATCCAATTGTGACAGAGCTCGGATCTTGGCTGGGTTTGCTTCAATTCCTCTACTGGATACAATGAAGCCCAAGAGCTTTCCGGCTGATGCCAAAACGCATTTTCGGGTTGAGCTTGATGTCATACGTTGGAGATTATCGAATGTGAGTCTCAAGTAAATCGACTAGGGTTTCGACATGCTTGGTTTGCGGACATGTCGGAATCATCTTGTTGATATATTGCGCCTGCGTTTTTGAGCCCAAAGGGCATTGTGTTGAAGCGAGAATGGGCGTATGGAGTGATGAATGCCGTTGCGGCTTGGTGCAGCTCTGCCATCTTAATTTGGTGGTAGCGGAGTATGCGTCGAGGAAACACAATGAATCGTGTCCTGCGGTAGCGTCGATAATTTGATCGATGCGGGGGAGGGGGAAGTGATCCTTTGGGCAAGCCTTGTTAAGGTCCTTAAAATCGACACATAGGCGCCAGGATTTGTCCTTCTTTGGTACCATTACCAAGTTTGCTAGCCGGTCCGGATGTTTAATGTCTCTGATAAATCCGGCCTCCAATAGTTTGGCTAGCTCCTCTCCCATGGCCTGTCTCTTGGGCTCGGAGAAATGCCGAAGAGCTTGTTTGACTGGCTTGAATCCTTTTAGGATATTTAGGCTGTGCTCTGCCAGCCGGCGTGGGATTCCTGGCATGTCTGAAGGGTGCCAGGCAAAAATGTCCCAATTTTCGCGTAGGAATTATCGTAGTGCGGCGTCCACATCATGGTTTAATTGTGCCTCGATGGAGGCTGTTTTTGTAGGGTCCGTTGGATGGACTTGGAATTTGACTATTTAAATGCGCGGTTTAAAGAGGTGGACTTGGATCTCTTATCGAGTATCACATCGTCCCTGTCCACCGTGGGCCTTGTGCGATGAGTTCCTCTGCCGCTAGGGCTTGGATAGTGCCTCAAGGGCAAGTCCGGCTGTTTTATTTTCAGCGCCGAGCGCTATGTCCGGGTCACTAGCGAGAGTGATAATTCCGTTGGGTCCAGGAATTTTGAGCTTCATGTACCCGTAATGGGGTATAGCTTGAAAAATTGTGAATGCCTCTCGCCATAATAGGCGGGGTATCCGCTGCTGAGCAGGAGCCACTTGGAATGTGACCTCCTCGGACCTGTAATTGTCCGCGTGCGAACACCACATCTAGTGTGATCTTTCTGTACAGCATGCTTCCGGTAGGGATTATTCCTCTAAAGGTTGTGCTGCTTCGCTCAATGCGGCTCCAGTCTATTTCTATTTTTCGAAGGGTTTCCTCGTAGATGAGGTTTAATCCGTTGCCGCCGTCCATGAGTACCTTGGTAAGGCGAAAGCCATCCACTATTGGACTGAGGACCAATGCGGCTGGTGCTCGGGCTGTTCGGAACTTAGGTTCGTCACTGGCGTTAAAGGTAATAGCCGTGTCACTCCATGGATTTATTGTTGCTATCTGGTAGACTTCGGCAAGGCTGCGGAGTGTTCGCTTCCGCATATTATTTGATGCGAAAGTCTTGAAGACTGTTAATACCGTACTGGTATCGCTGGGCTGGTGCTCTGAAGCTAAGAGCTATTCGCCACTTTTGGCCACCTGCCGTAGTATCCAACATGCTCTAAGGCTATGAGTTGGAGTGGCGCCCTCTGTGCTATGAATTTTGCAGGGTCCATTGAGCCATCCCTCCAGTACGGTTCCATGCCCTTTAGGGGCTTTTGCTTTTGGTATGTAACCCGGTGCTGGTGATGATGCACCCTTTTATTTCGGACTAGGGTCGTATTCGGGGCGGATTATCCCAAAATTTGATTTTGGTTTTCAGCGCTCTCCATCATGTGATACTTTCGTACTATGGACGCCAAGTCAGCGAAGCGTGTAATTTTGTGACGACTTATGGCATTTAGGATTCCCTTGTCCGTGCAATTATTGCAGAAGAATGATATTGCGTCCTCCTCGCGGCAGTCCTTTATCTTGTCCATAACCAGGAGGAATCTGGCCCAGTAATGATGTACTGTTTCACCGAGCTCTTGCCGGATTTGGGATAGATCGCTTATGTTTGGGTGGGCGGGTGGAATAAAATTCCGAACCCCATCCGATCTAAGATTCAGGGGCCAAGAATTTTCCGAACTTGGAAGCTTGGGTTCTTGGAGGTTATCCAATGAATCTAGCCCGTTGCCTGACATTAAGTTCAGGGCTTGAGTGCTGTCCTCCCCTCCATGGGAATCCGGCATGGAGGGGTCAGGAATCCGAACATAGCTAGTCCTTAAGGTAGGAGAAGAGTCGCCGTATTGTTCCTCTACCACAACAACATGGTGGGTAGCCTGGGGAGAGTTGATCTCTCTCGGATCGGTTTAGGCCCAATCTGATCGTAGTCATGGCGACTCGAGGCGGCGATGCGATCCAAGAGCTCGTTCAAGGAAGAGAGCTCCATCGAATCTAACTTCTCGGCGAGTTCCGAGTTAACGTGAAGATTGCTTTCGATGACCCGAGAAGTCATCGTCGGCGCGGCGGCCGAATAGGCGGTCATAAGAAAACCGCCTAGCCGGAGAGTTTGGCCGGTGGCCAAAACTCCTTTAGCAACAGTGGCGTCTTTAAAGACGGGATGAGGCATCCTTCCTGATAGCAACGCACAGAGGAACTCTCAATGAAAGCACCAACGTCGGTGTCAAAACCGGCGGATCTCGGGTAGGGGGTCCCGAACTGTGCGTCTAAGCGGATGGTAACAGGAGACAAGGGACATGATGTTTTTACCCAGGTTCGGGCCCTCTCAATGGAGGTAATACCCTACTCCTGCTTGATTAATATTGATGATATGGGTAGTACAAGAGTGGATCTACCACGAGATCAAAGAGGCTAAACCCTAGAAGCTAGCCTATGGTATGATTGTTGTTCGTCCTACGGACTAAAACCCTCCGGTTTATATAGACACAGGATAGGGTTAGGGTTACACAGAGTCGGTTACAATGGTAGGAGATCTACATATCCGTATCGCCAAGCTTGCCTTCCACGCCAAGGAAAGTCCCATCCGGACACGGGACGAAGTCTTCAATCTTGTATCTTCATAGTCCAGGAGTCCGGCCAACGGTGATAGTTCGGCTATCCGGACACCCCCTAATCCAGGACTCCCTCAGCAGGGTTTGCCATCAGTTCGGACATTGACATGGAACCTCGTGCTAAATAAACCAGTTGTTCTTTTTGTGCAGTTCCACCAAAATCAACCAAATTCGCACGTAGCTTGTATGATTTCGCCCTTATATGTTGCAACGCCTTGAACTTATCGGCACCTCCTTTCTTGTGGTGGAAATGAATGATTCGATGTATTCATGAACATTTTGTGCAGTTCCCATTGAAATCAAGCTGAGCACCCTGTTTGCACAAATACAAAAAGTGATTAGTATAAAGCAAACTGTACTATGAATTGACAGTTTCAACGAGGCACATACATGGTCCATGTAGAGCACACTTTTAAAAAATGGAACTCACGGAAAGAATCCTAGAACAACATTGTATTCGCCCATCACAGCAAAAAATGGAGATTTGTCGGTCCTTACGAGCTGAAGTTAGTTTGGTCTTGTGGGGAGTAATGTAACCATCCTTCAACTGCTCCTTCCGATGAGAAGATAGGCAGGGCTTCTTCATCTGGCATAATCGGAACTAGTCACTTCACGTACTCCATATTCTTCTTTAGAGGAAGATGATCCTGTTGTGCAAAGACAAGAGAACTACTAAATGCTAGCATCCTGTTTGCTCGAAAAAAGGAAAGGAAATATTTAAAACAACACAGATGAAGCACTTCTCAAGGACAATACCACTTTTCATGACAATTATCTAAGCAGTAGCACAACACCAATAGAGATGACAAAGCTCAATCATATGGATGAAATCAGTGGGCGAGTACCAACCTTTGTCAGGAGGCTTATTGTGTAGAGCATACAGATGAAGCACTTCTCCGGAACCATCTATTGCTATCTACGGTAGTGTCCATGCTTACTATATACTCCTCGATTTAATGTTTCCAATCTTGTGCAGTTCCACTAAAATATATGGTATCTACAAAGAAGATCCCTATTTGCACAAGTAGAGATAATTACATATTACATTAAGAGTGTCATCAAATCAGTGGCAAAACAATTGCTCGTTCCAGCCATAACAATAAATTAAGATGCGAAACTATATCATTACTTGTGTCATCACAGTTCCAGTGCTTCATTACAGCACCGGGAGTTGATTTTTGTTTTTCTTCTGCTTGTTCTTCCCCTTCATCACTTGGTTCAATAACAGACAAGCTTCACCTTCAATGTAAGATTTGGCATGTCAATTAGGGAGCACAAGTATAGTACTAAACTTAATTTTCTAATGGAAGTGGCAAAATACAGGCCAGCAGTTGTGAAATATCCTTATCTTACCTCAATGGGATATTACGGTGCACATACAGATTGGAAGTCTTGTCTCCATTTGTGCAGTTCACTAAAATCAAGCAACATTATCGTACAAGTAGCACAACGTTTGAAAGCGCACTGCAGAATCATGTGAGAGAAGTCTAATCTTGACCTCTCATGATGCGAATTCAAACAACTCACAAGAAGAAGATCTGAACCAAATTAAGCCTTAGCGGATAGGAAGTAAGATCTCCTCTTGTGCAGTTCCACTAAGATCAAGCAATCAAGCAACATTGTCGGTGTGACATTTTGGTTGAACTGGACAAAACACTCTTAAAACAAAAGTGTTTTGTGCGGTGCAAAAAAGGTCACAATGGCAAGGAGGTGAAATAGATAACCTGTTTACAGAGGTGCAAAGGAAACAATTAGTGGTCAATAACGGTGGATGACACGAAGCCAACAAAAGAAGCATCTACCTTATCTAAATGGGAAAGAAAGCAAGACAGTAGCATTTCTCAAACGGTGGCATTGATTAATATTAACATAGAGATTATATTAAGAATAAAATTCGTTAAACATGTAATTTGCTTTTAACTGTGGCATTGCATCAATTTATCAGCAGCATTATGAGAGGGTGTTTGTTTACAGGGACATTTTGGTGTAGGGACTAAAAAAACTCCGTGTCGGTCCCATCTAAACCAAACAGGAGGGACTTTTAGGGACTAAAATGGGCATTTGGGACTAAAGAAAGAAGACCACGGGAGTCTTTTGGGACTTTTCAACAGATTGCCCTGCCACGCATCGCACCTTGTCTCTATTAGTTCATTACTAGGGGTAACATGGTCTTTTAGCATGTCATTTAATAACCTCTAGTCCATGTTTAGTCCCTGGAACCAAGCGGTAGGGACTAGGAGTTTTAACCAAACAGGGCCTTAGATTAACAACAGCTAATGAGTTGCGGGACGGTGGGCCACCAGCACCATGTGCATCTACCGATGTCTGATGGTCATGCCAGATCTGTTGCAACAAAGAACAAACAACCAAGGAGCATATTTGTGTTGGTCCCAGTTTTGTTATCTTTAGACACCTTTCCCTATGTGAGTGCAGCAAATGTAGTCTGCTCAAACTCTACAGACCTTGTCCCTTCCTTTCCTTTTAAACTAGTACTTTCGCCCTTCCTTTCCTCTTTGAACCACATCCTAGATTTATGCGATACAACTTTCCACACTACTTTCCCCCATTCCTTTCCTCTTTGAACCACGTCCTAGATTCATGCTATACAACTTTACCCCTTCATTTCCTCCTTGAACCACGTCCTAGATTCATGATATATACAACTTTTCCCACTACTTTCCCCCACTCCTTTCCTCTTTGAACCACGTCCTAGATTCATGGTATACATGCAGCTAGAGCAATGCATGTGGAGTAAGTAAATTATACCTTAAGGTTCTTGGGGCGTGGTTCGGTGGGCGACGGGACGACGGCGAAGAAGAAGGGGTCGGAGGCCCTCCCGCGCCGCCGATGTGTGGAAAGTGAACAGCTGCGCCGGTAGTCCCTCGCCGACGGCGACAGCGTTAAGCCTCCTTCCCTTCCCGGGGGACGGATCCTGCCGGCTCTTTGAGCAGCAGTGAGGGGAGAGAGAGGCCAACGAAGTCTTGTTTAGATCTGGAGAGGTGAGAGAGTGTGAAGAGCAACTTCTGGCCAGCGCTCCAGTGAGAGAGGCGAGAGAGTGTGAAGAGAGCAACTACAAGCGTTGAGGCTCCAGCGTGTATATATATACTGGAGAGAGAGTGTGAAGCGTGCAAACCCTAGAAAACATTTTGACCAGTCAAAGAATCCTCCTGGCACAAATTATGCTCAAGTGTAATTATCGAACCCGAGGCCTCAAGTTTGATGAGCGAACAAGCTAACCAGCTACACAACCCTTCCATTATGTTAAACGAGAGGGAAATAACCTTTTATACATTCCTGCATTCGTGTGACAAGCATGTAGTGTTTTTTTGTGTGTGTGGGAGTTATTGGGATTTCAATCATAATCATGTCATGTGGCTTTGGTGGTAAGACTATCCACAGTGGTGCAGAAATAATGCAGCCTTAGTCACCTTACCTCTCTCCACGTAGTAAGTTGGGTCCCACCAGTCAGAGGGTGAAACAAACAAATTAATAAGAAAAATTAAAAGCGCCAGCGGTGTATCTTACCTCACACATCTCGCTACTGCTCGGGAACACTGTCCAATTGATCCCTCTGTTCGCTCACGTATTATTTTAAGTGAATCCTTATTATAACATGCACACAAATTTTGGGCACTTGTATTCGACTTAAGTCAGTGTGCCACCGTATCTCGTATACTTACTACTCCCTCCGTCTAGGTGTAATAAGTCACGTTAGAAGGTGCAACGGGACCAAGGTGCGTGCGCGTGTGTGTGTGTATGTGTGTGTGCGTGTGTGTGTGTGTGTGTTTAACAGCATGTGTGTGTGTTAGAGAGAGCGACAGATCGACCTACTCCTATAGAGAGATGTTGTGTAGTGTGCGATTTTAGCATGAGAGTGGTGCATCCTCTCATTTTGAGGCGTGTCTGGTAGGGACATGCGGACAGCTGCCACGCCCGCTCCTAACCATCTGGCCCACCCAAAGCCCCTCCATCGCCATGGCCTTCCCGCTGAAAGCAGTCAGCGCCGCTCCAAAGAATCGGTGCCGCATTCATGCACGGAAAGAGCGGACGCGACCTCTCACTAGCGCAAGAGTGATGGTTGCTTCGTCCGTCCAACTTACTGTTGGGTCTATGTGATTTGACGGCTCATTGGTCTTTATTACTGAGGTGGTAGGACTGCTGGATGTCCCACGCTTTTGGCGAAAGGAGGTACTACTACTAGATTACAATTTTCTCCATTCTTACAGCGGAGGCGTGTAAGAGCAGTGAAAACACGCAGGCTCAGTGATTACATGGCCCACCTCACACTATCACCGTGCGACACCTAACTCTTTAAATAGTACTAAGTCCGTTCCTAAATATTACTAGATGAGTCCCCGTGCGTTGCCGCGGAACAACGGTATATCTCTCTGCGCAAAATTATCAATTTCATAGAACTGAAAAAACTCTATAACCGCATGACAAATGTGGTAGCCAAACTAAATAAAATCCCATCATCATTTAGATCGTCCCACGTAAGGAAAAAAGATCATCCAACTCCTACTGCATAATGGGATTATATTTTTCTTTTTGACATGTTAATGGGACTTAAAAGCTCACCTACATGCATGCTACCGGTGCATGCTTGCATGCAGACATGTTGATGTGATTTAAAACCCACTCACATGCATGTGCGACGGTATTTCTGCATCCTTGCATGTGGCTTAGTGCGGAGCCTCTCAACGTCTAGATCAGACGGTTATTATGGACTGATTTACTTCATCTAACGGCTACATCAATTTTGATGATGTGGCTCAAGGACAGGATAGAGAATTCCTAGTAGTGGGGGCTAGCTATTACTAATAGATAAGTCCTTGTAGAGATTCCACTACATACGGAACAAAATGAATGAATCTACACTTAAAATGCATCTATATACATCCGCATGTGGTTCATGGTGAAATATCTACAAAGACTTATATTTAGGAGCGGAGGAAGTACTAGTATAGTATGTCTGTAATTTATCGTGAGATAAATTTGTACCATGCTATGAAGCTTCCACTTACATTACATGTATCTTCGTCCAAGGTTGCCCGTTGCAACATTTTATCAAATACAAAGGAGACTAACATGCATGCTATTGCATTCAATGATTGACAGATCATAGCAAATATGTACTCCCTCCGTTCCAAAATAAGTGTCTCAACTTTTTGCCAACTTTAGTACAAAGTTGTACTACTACTAAAGTTGACACTTATTTTGGAGCAGAGGCAGCTAAAGAAAAAGCGATCCATGCAGTCCCTAGCCCTTGAACCGTGAACCCTGACCAGGCTTCAATTTCTTTGGCAGCGTTCGAGCTTCCTAATAAATGAAGTTTGCAACCTTTTGACCATCGGATCATTTTGTGCAGTTTCACCAAAATCGAGATGAGCATCCCTGTGGCAAAGAAATTGAAGAAGCGTGATTAGAATAAGATTCTGGGACTAGTTGATGAGACATAAACTCATCACAAATACTGAAGACGTAGAAGCCGATGAGAGGTATGTGCGGGGCAAATAAGTAGAGAAATATACACAGGGAGTGATGTGGGCAGCTGGAGCGATGGTGCAAGCCGGCTGTAAAGGGAGTTGTACACGAGGGGCGTAGCTCAACCTTGAGGAGGCGGCGGAGGCGGCAACTGCCCATGTCGTCATGATGAGCAAGGGGCGAAGGCAACCTCACGGCTTTGTGAGAGAAGCGGCGGGGACCCCTTATCGGGACGTGCCGGCGGTGGGTTTTGCCATCGGGACGGCCACCGCATATACACTAAGCATCCACCCCTTCCCCAAGCGGGCGTGATCTGCGGGATGTTAGAGATGTGGCCACGATCGTTTTGTGCGAGAGAGTGTGAAGAGAAACCCCAGCAAGCAACCGTGTAGGCTGGCCCGTCGACTATGTATATAGTGGGCGGTTTCCTTTTCTCTCCATATGAACCTATCATATTGCGTACATGCCCTTGAAGAAAAAAACTTTATTTATAAATGATGCGGCACCTACTACTCGTTCTCCTATAACCTTGCGCTTGGCATCTCAAAATATTAACCTTGTGATTGGCTCTTAGCCTCTTGGAAGTCGAGCAATAATGGTAGTGTAGTATATATCGTTACGGCTATATGAGACCGAATGAATTGCTGCACGTCCACCACATGGGCGAGGGTCGAGGCGAGGAGAGTGCTACATCTGGAGCAAAATGAGTGAATCTACACTCTAAAATACGTCGATATACATCAGTGTTTGGAGTATGTACTAGTAGTTCATATTGAAATCTACTAAAGGACATATATATTCCAAACAATATAATATAATCTCTATAACCAAGGTAGTAGGGACGAGGAGTAAGCGGAGGGAGTAGTAAATTTTTCTCCTCGTCCTGTGAGCCACCGCGCGCATGGGCGAGGGAGCGGGCGTAAGGCGGAGCAAGCTTCACCTCATCCCGCGAGCCACCGCGCCCGTGGGCGGGGGAGACGGCGTACTAAGCAAGCTTCTCCTCGTTCTGCGAGTTGACGGGACACATCAAAAGTACTCCAGTGTATAGAGCCTTGCCTCTAAGGTATGCCCCACATGGTTTGCCTCTTTTCTTAACATAACACGTCAAGTCGCAATTTGTTTGTTCACCCATGGTAGACGATCCTCCCTCCACCAAGTGGACAACCAGTACACATGCCAAATTACCACGTGGGCTGCCTTTTTCGTACAGTAATGAGCTCCACCGTGTACTCGCGTGGGTGTGGTTGGGAAAGAGACGGGAGTACGTGCGTCGTGCATGCACCTCTTCTCTTCGTGCACGTCCCCCACCTACGTGGGTGTGTGTGAGAGATACAAACCGCGTTCGTGAGTGTTTTTTGTTTTGGGGTGGGGTGGGGGTTGATTTCGTGAATTATTTGTGGGAATATGTGTCGGTGACATCTCAAACAAAATTTTGCATGCAATGTGTGTGAAATGGAGGCCTATCCATATCATACATAGAGGGTCGGGCAATCCACGAGAAGAGAGGGAGGGGTCATAGCTATGAATAGAGTCGAAGATAGGATCAAGTGGGTGGGTGCGAGATCGATGAAGAGAGCCGTCGAAATTGTGTGTGTGTGCAAGTCAAAGATATAGGGCGACTGGCCTACCGAAACGTTAGAGGGCACATGTCAAGTTTGTGTGTGGTAGGGAGACATGACTAGAGCGCTCGATGTATCGGTGCGTGGGGGGGAGGGGGGGGGGGGGGGGGGGAGGTAGAGGCCTAACTATGGAGGTAGAACGACTCGTATATGTGTTGAGAAGGAGAGACCTAGCTATGTCTTGAGGGAGATCGGTCGACATCCATACATAACTAAAGGACGGGAAATATGATGGGACAGAGAGAGAGAGAGAGGAGAGAGAGAGGGAGGGAGAGGGGTAGAGTGCTGGATGGGTGATGGAGTTGCTTCTCGAAGATGGCGGGATAGGCCTACTAGACAAACTAAGGGTGGAACTGCAATGTTATCAATAAGAGTGGGTATGTGTTTCTGTGTGTGCCTGTGAGTGATAGATGTGTCAGGACGCATCCATGGATGATGAAGGGGAACCATGTGTTTGGTAAGCAAACCAAACTAGATCGGTAGATCAATTGTTGTTTGTCGGAGGAAGGGAGAGACACAACTAATGAGGTAGATCGATTGACGTGTGGGTAAAAACAAGTTATAAGGACCTAGCTAGCTATATGTATAGCGAGATATCGGTCGGTGTACGTCCATTTGTTAGAGGCAAATAAGGCCCAGTGAGGCGGATGAGCAGAGAGAATGGAGCTAGGAGGTGGTGCGAGAGGCCCAACTACTAGCTAGATAGGGGAGGAGTGTGGGGTTGTGAGATCGATGAAAAGAGGCGAGAGTTTACGTGTGTCGACCGTATGAGAGACACGAGGCAAGGACACATAAAGGAGGAGATTGAAGGTGTGTGTGTATGTTGTAGGCAGGCATCATTGGAGAGGTTTATCGATCGGTGTGTGTCGGAAAGGAGTTGTGGAGACTACGGGAGAGCGACCTAAAGAAAAAATGAATGTTCGGGTGGATAGAATGCGAGGGAGGGGGGAGGCGAGGAGGTGTGTGCATGCACGAGAGAAAGTTAGTGGTAGCTACAAAGGTTAGAGGATTGTGTGGGTGTAAGAGACTAACAAAGATCATAATTTGATATGAAAGAGGATTCATATATTTGAATAGGAGATCATAGTGTATTAAACATTGCATGCATGAATATAGCGGTGATACACGTGTTGTGCACATGTTATACCATAATGTGATAATGCATGGCGTTTGCAACTCATAGCTAAATGCCGAACAATCTAAACCATACTATACATCAAACAATCTCACATTTTATTTGAATTTGTGATAATGTGTGGCATTTGCAGATTACAACTAAATATCGAACAATCTAAACAATACTATATATCGAACATTCTCACATTCTATTTGAATTTGTGGTAATGTGTGGTGTTTGCAACTCACATCTAAATACTTGTAGGCGTAGGGGGCGGGGCACCATACATACTGTGATAAACACATTATACATATGAGACATGGTTTAGATTATGAAGATCTAGCTAGAGCTAGAAATGTAATGTGATTTGAAATCAAAATAAAGTGGACTCAAAAAATCTAGTTCGAGTTCATATAGTACACATAGTTCATATGTAACTCGAGACTAATCATGTGGTGTGCTGTGAAGATAATACACAAACGATGGTTTAACTTGACAATAATGATGATTGTAGATCTTATTAAAACAGAGAAACGAGTTCAAATGCTTTGACTTCACAACAATCATTACTCTAGATCTTATTCAAATAGAGAAACAAATTCAAATTTAGTTCATATTGAAGCGGTAGTATATACATTTGGAATGCACTCAAACATTCATTTGAGTAGTAGGTTGCATGCATTATACACGTAGCGAAATATTTTAATTGAACATAACATGAATTCAAAGTTTTCAATGACATTTGTAGTGCGCATTGATTTGGTACGATTACCGTTAGGCTTGTCAGGAAATTTCAACCCGCACCTTGTTAGCCGAAATATTTAAGATATATCTTTGTCTCGTTGTGCTCGACAACTCCCTCCATCTCAACCGCGCCTTGCTATTCGAAATTACAACGAGCACGAAAACTCCCACCTGCTGTGAAATCGACCTTGAAATGCCGTGGTACCCCTGAACCGAAAGAACCGCCTCAAATCGGTGGGGGTACTTTCATAACTTACCCCACATTTCAGAAAAGCGCGTCACTAAGCCATGGTTCCCTACTGCCGTCCCATCCGCCCACCCATTTGTACACCGAAGCCGCGAAAACCCATGACGAAACCCCACACCCTGCTCCGTCCGCCACAAAGCCGGAGCCTCTTCCCCGACGACGTCGTCCACAGCAACATCTCGATGTCCCTCATCCACCGTACCGGATGAGGATCCGTCGTCGATCTCATCGTCCCGCTGGTTCAACCACCCCGTCCTCCACCTCCAAGGAGCTGCCCCGACGTTCCCCTCGTCTTTCGCGCCACCTCCATTCCCACACCGCCGTCTTCACCCGCACCATCGAAAGAGCATCATCATCACCGTTTCCTCGGATGAAGCTGCGGCCTAATCGGCGCCACCAAAGAGGTTGTACACTAATCGCCACATTTTCTTCTTGATTCGATCTCACGGTGCTGCCGGCGCTCGGTCCCGAGCCGACACGGCGCGGCTCCATCCACGGCGGCGTCGCCGGCAAATTCCTCCATGGTGTCGCTCCCTCGGCGGCGATGTCCACATCAGTAGGAGCGGCTGCTGCTTTATCTCTCGGTCATGCTACTACTCTACTCTTGCTCTCGGTCCCCTGCCTGGTCTGCTCTTGCTATTGCTCTTGCTCGTGCTGCTGCTCTCGCTCTTGCTCTTGCTTGCGATGCTGCTCGATTGCTTCACTTGATCAATGTATCGACTTTTGGGTCAGTCCATTTTCAGGGTGGGGGGCTCGCGGGTGAAGGAAGAACCAGCCGCAGCGGGGAGGGGGCTCACGGAGAGGTACCCACTATCTATCTTAGGGTTCGGATGGGGCGGTGGTCGCCGGCGGTGGCGGGCGTCGGCGGGCGGTGGCGTGGGGATCGCGGAGAAAAAGCTCGCACGCTTGAGGGGGCTAGAGGATGGCGGGCGGCGGCAGACCGGCGGTGGGGAGTGTTTTGGCGGGCGGCGGCGGCGACCGCCGCCGCGCGACGGCGGGGGCTGCTGTTTGGCGGTGGTGGTGGCGGCTCGTGGGGTGGAGGTTGAAGATGAACCGCAGGCCCTTGATTTCTATCCAATGGCTGCAAAATCGGTGACGAGAGATGAAAAAGTCGATCGACCGGCGTGTAGCCTCACCTTGCTAGTGCGTTCAGTTTGACGACAGCAAAATTCAGTTTCGACAGTTAAGTTCAGTTTCGACAGTTAAGTTCTGTTTCGACAGTTAAGTTCACAGATGAGCGGCTGATGTATTTTACATCTAGCACTTTGTGGTTATGTATTTTACGTCATGTATTGGAGATGTTATTAGAATTCCACTCAGGTTAACGTTGTTCGTTGTCTCTCTTGTCCTGCTTCAGCCTCGGCATCGTACAACTCACCGGAGCTGCACCAACAACGAAACCCTCCATCACAGCAAAGCAGTACCTCGGGCTCCATCTCCAGACGCCTAAGATCTTCTTCCCCTCCTCCGACAGCAAAGTCAGCCGGAGCATCCTCATCGCCCAACCCAATCACGCTGAGATCGACATGGCTTCGCCAAAGAGGTTGTACACTTGTTGCATCTCTTTTTTACTCTACATGTTATATATATTGTCCACTGAGCACACGAAATTGTTCCTTTAGTGTCTCCTTGAAAAAAAAACGTAGGAATTTTAATTTTCACTTGTCCTCCTTTTCAAATTCCTATTCATGAAGCACAAGACTAAGAGATAGTAGCATAATAGAATTATAACGGTACATTTTCTTGTGGTTTGACTTAATCTCACCATGCTTCTTTGCATCCAGTGATCTTCCAAATGTTGTGAATCAGACATCCAGATTGGCAGAAATCCTGTGTTTTTAAATTGTTTGTTTTGCACATGCATTCCTATCCTATTCCTGTCTATTTCCTATCCCTGCATTGTTGGAATCCTCCAATTAAAACGAGCCCTTACAGAATTACTTCTCTTACAGATAGTTGTCAAAGAAAACCTTGCGTGGTTTGTCTCGCTCCTGCTGCGCCGTCCTCCACCCCAGCTCAGCTGCTCCAACGACATAAGGGTCCAGCCTGGCAGGATCCGGCCTCAGACTGTCTTTCACCGCCTCAGATCTTCTTCCCTGCATTGGCATCATGAAAACTACATTACCATCATCAACCGAGCAGATGACCTCGGGGACTACGGGTCCGCAAGAGAGGTCGCACTCTTTCGTGTCCGCTTACGTTATGCATCGCAATATTACATGCTACTTTATCGTCCTGTTCACCGATTAGACTCGAGTCGACTCAAACTAATGGTCAAACTTGAGTTTTAAATGGTTGTGGGGTACATATCGGGCCGCTATCAATAGTATCTATCTACTATCTGGTTAATCTCCGGTGTCTACTATGAGTTTCATGTTGGGTGGGAAACAAACAGTAAAAAGCCATTATCTGTATTTTTAAGCTGAAGCCATTATCGCACTGCTATTATTGGTTTTGGGTCTATCCACAAGTTGCTACCATGACTCTGGATTTCTGCATGCACTCCTTACATAATCTCACTATGTTTTATTCCTATGCATGACAGTTATTGTAAACAATGGAACTGAACATGTAGAGCAAAAGAGACGAGCCTTGCGTGGCAATAAAATTTCATGCAGACGTCGCTCCATGGTAGGCACAAAGGCAGCCCGCCCTCCACGCATTTCGGATTGTAATCGAGAGGAAGATATCTGTTCTGAGGGGGATTCGGAAGGAGAAGACAACTCCTATTTACCCCCTGAGGTATTCACTCTAACTTGGCATGCTGATGTTGGTTATATCATGCATATGGTGTCTTGCATTACTTACTTTATACATCAAATATGTCATCTGCTTAGTTTAGACATCCTTTGTGTGAATGCCATCATTTAGTTTATTCATCGTTTATGTGAATTATACAGCGCCATCTTGTTTAGCCAGGCATCATATATGTGAATTTTGCAATGCCATCTTGCTTAGCCAGTCATCTTATATGTAAATTATATCAGGCCATCCTTTTTTTTCGTTACATATTACATTTGTCAACAATGTTAGTACATTCAACTGGTCTTCGTGTGCATCAGCCATTTGACACGGTGATGGCAAATTCTGGAGTGATGGCAGTATCTAAGGGAGTAACAACACGGTCTTCAGAAAAGATTGTGCTACCAGTTGATGCAGATAGAAC
The DNA here is from genome assembly GCA_021605205.1 of Aegilops longissima. Lineage (NCBI taxonomy): Eukaryota > Viridiplantae > Streptophyta > Magnoliopsida > Poales > Poaceae > Aegilops > Aegilops longissima. The sequence goes on along the minus strand of CM038679.1, from coordinate 439,869,891 downwards.
CACGGTTGTACTTGCCCAAGGACCAGATCCACCACACATAGCCCAGACTCAGATTGTACCCCTACCGGTTGGACGGAGAACCAGCTACACCCCTTCTAACCCCAACCCCGGCAGATAGTAACCCAGTTCCAGTTGACACAGCACCGTCTCCACCACAGAGCACCCAAACACAAGCAGTTAGTAAGGGAACTGCAGTGCCCAAAGCACGAGGACCACCACTCCGAATCCCAACTCAACGCTTAAAGGAGAAGAAGATTTATTTTCAGGCCAGGTTCTGTAGCTATGGTTCATACTCCTTTGCTCTTGCATTACTGTATTTACTCATACCAACTATTTTCAAATTTGAAGGATGGAATTGAAACTCCAATGGCACAATAGGTATGTTTTAAACCTCTTTCTTTAACTGGTTTGCTGTTGTAACCTGCTCTATGTTGATTTCAGTTTGAATTGAATAAACAGTTATGTTCTCATGTCATGCACATTACAAGTGTTCTTATTGCTCTATAGTTACCCACACTTATATTTTGTCTATTCTGCTTTATCTTGAACAAATATTATTTGAACTGTGTCTCTATCTTGATTTGGCAACAAAAACTAGAATGATATAGACCATAAGGTGACCATGGTACATAGATATATGTTTGTTTCATGCTGTTATCCTGTCCACTTTACTACTGAACTCATTTACCAAAATGAGTTTCATATACAACATGGTAAACATGTGATGTGTCTCCTTGTTTCTCTTTTAGAATGCGGACAAAATATTGGAGAACAGTACCGCATTATCCAATGGTAAAGGAAGTAATGCAGATAAGGTTCAAGATAGTGAGACATCCTGTTGGTCTCCAAGAAAGCTGATAAAACTATCTTGACGACGGTGAGGGAACCCAAAAGTCTGTCTTGATGTAGTGTTCGAGTTATTGGCCCTCTCACTGGCACAAGCTATTGAACTCGCTGCTGAATCCGTTCGTCTTCTTGAGTCTCAACTTCAAGTTGAAAGACATCGATCGGATGTGTTGTGACAGAAGTGAAGGACCGAGGAAGTCCTGCGAGAATTCAGATGCATATTTTACGGTGCAACGACAATATTTGGAGGATTTAAGCGCCAAACAAGAGAAAGTTAACAAGCTTGCTAAGCATCTTGCCAGCATTATGGGTACCTAGGATATTGTTTCTTGAGATCTTATGAAGTGGTTTCAGTTCTGGATTTGTTTTGCTGCGGCTTTTATTTTCGCTGGTCGCCAACTTTGACAACCAGTGTATATGATATGCTGCTTTGTTCCCTATATTTGCACTGGTGGCGAACTTTGATGCCCAGTGGATGTAATATGTGTAATAGCCGTGATAGCCCAGCGTTAGTTGCTTGCTTATTTATTTCCTTGTTGTCTTGTTTATTTGTTTGCTTGTAGTCATTGCAGTTCTTTTTCCGTGGTTAGCTAGTGGCTGCAATAACCTATTTTTTAAAACTAGGCCACAATAACCATGGGCTAATATTTACTGTAGTGACACTGGGCCTCCTACTGGCCGTAGAAACAGTGGGCCTTCTACGGGCCATAGAAACAATGGGCCTTCTACGGGCCGTAGAAACAATGGGCCTTCTGCGGGCCGTATCATCAATGGGCATTATACGGGCCGTATGATCGGTTGGCCAAACACCGGCCAAACAGATCGCATTATGGTCGTAAACAGGCTAGAGTTGGAATCGTCCGTTCATGGGCCGACCATAAAGGGCCATCGTTAATAGGCCGTATTTGATGACGCTATGAAAATGGCCCAACGTACTAACGGACCACAAACGGGCCGATTGTAACCATGGGCTGAATTTGGCCCTGGCGAAAATAACGAGAACGGGCGTAAGTAAGCGAATCTTTGGAAATGAGCCCAAGAATAAATGGGCTCGAGAAGGCGAAAGATAACATGGGCTGAAGCGGCCCGGCGGAATAACGGGACGTTAATGGGTATAAAGTGATACACTGTTCATTACGGGCCAGTTTCACCACGGGCCGTTAATGGGTGTAAAGTGATACACTGTTCATTACAGGCCAGTTTCACCACGGGCCATTAATAGGCCAAGAGTTACATAGGGCCTCATATGGGCCAAAAGACGTCATGGGCCATACATGCGCCAGAAGTGAAAACGGGCTGGAATCATATTGGATGGCCCAGATGACGCTACTGGGCCTAATTTGGATAGGGCGTAACGGGCCTTGGTTTAGCGGGCTGTAAATGGGCTATATGTGAATAGGCCGTTAACAGGCTTTCCATGGGCCGGCCTGCCACCTTTTGACCAAGTCAAACGGGCCGGCCTTTTCACATGAATGGGCCTCTGTTGGGCCATGCCACATGTCGACGTATCATAGGCGCCTTCCGTCCAATGAGTGGATGACATCTGTCCCAACGATGAGTCGACACGTGTTTCCTCCAGCCAATGATGATTTTACACGTGGAAAATCCCCATTGGTCGGGGCTGTTAACGGGTTATCAGATCCAAAACCTGACCCGGTAGCTTAACGGCGTTCCATTACGGTGGATGCCACGTGTCGATCACCCTTGACAAAAGCACTTCTGTGGCGCGCGATTTATCGTCATGGAAGTGGACACTTCCGTGATGATAATTTTGGTAATGTCATGGAACACTTCTACGACAGCACATGTATGACTATCTTGATTCTGTCATAAAATCGTCATGGATGTACATGCATGACAAAAAACGCGACCTACTATGACAAACACGTATCATCACGGAAGTGTTTTTTTTGTAGTGAGGGCGAGCTGGACTCCCCCGGCAAGATCCTTGCCGGGACGGCCCCCGCGGCCCCGGCAAGAGCCTTGCCTGGGCAACTTGCCCAACATCAGCAGAATGCGCCACCCTTGAGCCCAAGGGTTCCAACACAATCAACCACATTGGAACCAAGGATCGCGAGGCACCTCCGTGGTGGCGTGCACATCTTTGTGAAGATCATGAAGCATACAAGATCAGATGAGGACCAGAAGACGACAATCCTCGGCGGGATCCTAGCCGAGGAAATCCACGAGACCCCCGGCAAGACCCTTGCCGGGGATGACCACGGTGCCACGGCAAGACCCTTGCTGGGGCCCCGTCAAGGCCCTTGCCGAAGACACCTACGGGGCCGCGGCCAGGCCCACGTCCGCCAAGGCTCCACCGCCGTTCCCTTACAGCTGCCAGCCCGACCGGCTGGGTAGGCACCTGCATGGCGACGTGCGGCTTCTAGACCAACTCAGCAAGCACCTGCGTGGTGACATGCAGATCTTCGTCAATATCCTTCCACAACGCCATCTTAGCAGCCTGCCAGCCTACATGGCGCTGCATGCATCGTTGGCCTGGACGCGCGTCGGAGCGAGACGGAGCGGCGACGGACGGGACAGGCCTCGTTGCCATCCCCAATAAAGCAACGGGACACCTAAGGGAGCGCATTTCATGCGTCTTGTACCGTAATGACAAGTGATAAGCTTGTGCACTGTATACCTTTCCACCTCCTGTGTGCCACTGTGGCAAACTCTTTTGCCTATAAAAGGAGGCCCGAGGCGTCCAGGAGGAGGATTCGGATCTTTTGGGCAACACACACACCGTAGCTAGCTCAAGAGCTCAAGAACATTCAAATACATACACCAAAGTAGGACTAGGGTATTATGCGTCTTTGCGGCGCGAACCTGGGTAAACGATCCTTGTGCTGACCGCCAGACCTGCTCTTTGCACAACCCCGCGCCACCAACCGTAGAAGGGATTCCATAGGTGTCGTTTCCCCGACAGATATGGTCAAGACATGATGTGATATACGTTATTGTATGAGATGATTGATACATCTCCAATGTATCTATAAGTTTTGATTGTTCCATGCTATTATATTATCCATCTTGGATGTTTTATATGCTATTTTATATGATTTTTGGGACTAACCTATTAACCTAGAGCCCAGTGCCAGTTTCTGTTTTTTCCTTGTTTTTTCGTTTTGCAGAAAAGGAATATCAAACGGAGTCCAATTGACCTGAAAATTTATGGTGATTTTTTATGGACCAGAAGAAGCCCCCGAAGCAAAAGAGTTGGGCCAGAAGAGCCACGAGGCCTCCACAAGGGTGGAGGGTGCGCCCTACCCCCCGGCACGCCCTCCGACCTTGTGGTTGATATGTCCATGACTCACGCTCACGTATTGCGTGAAAGTTGAAAAAGTTTGAGAACATCAAAAGTATGAAACAATTGCTCGGCTTGTCATCGGGGTTGTGCATGATTTGAATATTTTTGTGATGAAGATGGAGCATAGCCAGTCTATATGATTTTGTAGGGATAAGCTTTCTTTGGCCATGTTATTTTGAGAAGACATGATTGCTTTGTTAGTATGCTTGAAGTATTATTGTTTTTATGTCAATATTAAACTTTTGTTTTGAATCTTATAGATCTGAATATTCTTGCCACAATAAGGAAAATTACATGGATAAATATGTTAGGTAGCATTCCACATCAAAAATTCTGTTTTTATCATTTATCTACTCGAGGATGAGCACGAATTAAGCTTGGGGATGCTTGATACGTCTCCAACGTATCTATACTTTTTGAATGTTCCATGCTATTATATTATCCATCTTGGATGTTTTATATGCATTTATATGCTATTGTATATGATTTTTGGTACTAACCTATTAACTTAGAACCCAGTGCCAGTTTATGTTTTTTCCTTCAAGTCTGTGGCGACCGATTCTCCGGGTATTGATTTCCAGAAAATGGCCATTGTGCTCATCAGCCCCAGGATTACTGTTAACTGATGAGACACCAACTTGATACAGAAATTCCAAGCAAAATACAATATATGTAGTACAAGACCATTCTGTCCTGTGAGTACAACAAATGGTTTCTAAAGGTTGATGGCGGAAGCGGTTTGTGGATCATCAGTGTCCATGGAACTCCATTTCCCACGGGAACAGCTGACCAGGTTAACTCCTATCTTCGCGAGGCTACGGTCTCTGTTTGCTTAGGTTCCGGGGCTGTCATCGCAACGCTCCTCTCCATGCAAGAAATCTGGCCAAGACAATAGCCAGGGACAAGCCAGTCAGTACTTTGAATGTACTCGCAAACATTATGAACACGGGTATAATATAACAATAATATTCCGAAAATATCTTATGCTCATGACGTCAGTCACAAAAGATAAATAAACTCTCATGCGTGCAAGCATGTTGTTTGTGAATATGCAATAATATGGTAGTATTACAGTTATGAAAATAAATAACATAGAGGAATTCAAAAGAAATGCCACAATCGGGCGTCTGAGCGACACCGCATAAAGGGCTTTAAAAGAAATGCCACAGTCGGGCGTCTTAGCGACACCGCATAAAGGGCTTTAAAAGAAATGCCACAGTCGGGCGTCTTAGCGACACCACATAAAGGGCTTATAAATAAACAAAAAAAACAATGCCGCAGTCGGGCGTCTGAGCGACACCACATAAAGGGCTTATAAAAAAACAAAAAAACAATGCCGTAGTCGGGCGTCTGAGCGACACCTCATAAAGGGCTTATAAATAAATACAGTGAATATCCAGGAGGTAGAACCATCCCAGGGATATTCGATAATGCCAAAAAAAATCACGGGTTAGTCCACATCGAAAATCATAATCATAATAAATCACAATCGTGATTCCAGTTCTGGTTTAACAGTTTCACCTCCGAAGACCGACACTAAGACCGACACTTGACCCATCCCAGACTGTAATCCTTAACCATGGACACGGCTATACGAATAGGTTTAATCTCTGCAGAGGGTGTACTCTTTACCCATGAATAACGGATTTCATTAGTCCATCGGGACTAATTCCGTCTACGGCCTTTTTGTTGAAAACACACCTAACTTGCACACACCAGCTTAACACACATGTGTCTGGAATCACCCACGACACCTGTTAAGCAAAACTCTAAGTGGGGAGGCTACAACCTCGACATAACATGGGATCACAAAATTTATACCACGCATAAGCGGGGAGCTACCCCTTGGCTACAACGAAACACCCATGCTCCAGACCGGTGGCATGACTACGGATGCCTCAAGTATCTTCCACCATGGCCTCTCATGCGGTATGTCCTAGGAAAGGGTTGACAACTTCATTGAACCGTACCCTACTTGTTGTAGAGGCAGTGGTAGTACGAGGCAAGTATGGGAATTCTTGGCACAAGACTCGATCTACGGTCGACTCAGGAGGTTGTAGGATTCCCTGCAAGATAAGTATAACAATGCATATACTTCAAACAACAGATAGAAACACCATGCGACATAACCCCTCATGCCATACCGGACACGACCGTCTCGACGGAGGACTAGGGACAAGACCGTGCCTACCAAAGACAGAGGACTTCCCTTCTTTCCTCCCGGTAAGCATGAAAGGCACATGACGGTGATTTCTATCACAATCATATCAACTCCATTTGCATGAAATTCATTAACAAGCATTCATGAGTAGGAACACCAATTCACATAAAATGACATATGTGCGTGTCGGGGTGGTGTTGTCATCGTGCTATGCAACACACACAAAATTTCACCAGGGTTCAGAATGCTTGCCTTTAGACCATGGGCAGGCAGGGTGCATTCAAAACATCTTGAAATCTTCAAAAATCCTATTTAAAAGAATATATTTGAATTATTACATAAAATCAAAACAGCACAAAAGAAGTTGTCAGAAATTTTTTCAAATAAATCTTAAAATAAACTAGACCATATTTGAAAGAGGTAGGAAGAAGAATCAATTCATTTGGAGTTGTATATAAAAAGTTATAAACAGTCAAAGTCCTGGTCAAAATCTTGTTTTAAAATAAAACAGAAAAACAGAAGAAGAAAAACGGTTCGATTACTGACCACGTCGAAGGCGTATTTTGAAATTATGCCTCCACTTATCCAGCATGGACGCGCGGGGTGTCACTGACAGTGGGTCCAGGGGGCCCACTAGTCAGGTTTGACTAGTCTTCCCCGCCTCCTTCCTCCTCTGGCCGAGCAGGCGGGCTCGGCGACCAACGCCGGCGGCGGCGGCCTCGCGGCCTCTGGAGGGCGGGGATGGATTCGCAAGACTAGGGCGGTCCTTCTGGTAGTCGAGGGAGTGACAGGGATGGAGGAAATCGCCGGCGGCGAGCTCCGCGGCGGAGGAGAGTTTTGGGGGCGAAGTGGTTTTGGGGTCGCGGTGGTTCCCGATCGAAATTGAGTAGGGGGAAGAGTTCAGGGGAGGAAGAGAGGGTTTCTGGTGAAGAGATTGGAGAGGGGGAGGCCCTGGTTGCGCCGAACGGAGCCGGGAGGCGGCGGTGGGCGAACTGACCGGAGAGGTTGAAGATGACCTGCTCCCTCAATTGGTGGCGATGGGGCGCTAGTGAGGCGGCGTGAGGCTACCGAGGGCTCGAGGCGCCGGGGCTACCTTATATAGCGTGGCTAGGTCGGTCCGAGGTGGCCGGAGATAAGAACGGCGGCGAACCGACGTTCTGTAGCAGCAGGGGACGTGGCGGGGCTGAGGATGGCGGCAAGAGCTAGCAGACGAGCGGGGCACTGCTCCAGGGCGAGCTGGCGTGCGGGGGTGGCTCGGGCGGCGCCGACACGGTCGGGGCCTGCTAGCGGCCGGCAGAGAGCCACCACGGCCATCCTGGCGGTGGCGCTGTGGAGTAACAGGGGTTGTCGGGGTGGCGTGGCGGTGCAGGGATACGTGGTGTGCTAGCAGCTGATGGCCAAGGGCGAGCAGGTCTTGAGGCGAGACGCGGCGGCTCGGCGCGCGTGCGTGCTAAGCGACGCGCTTCTGGGCGTGCCCAGAGCACGCCCGGGATGTGTTCGGCGAAATGCCAGGGTAGCCTAGAGGTCGCGGGTGAGGCTGGCAAGAAACAGGGCTAGGTTAGGGTTAGCAAGGGGATCAAGGGGCATGGTGGATAGGCCAGGGGCTCAAGTTCACAATGAAATCTTGAAATCGTGCCAAAACTGGGCATGCACTCAGGGTGTTCGACAAAATGCCAAAGGCATCTAGACAACACTTGGGATGGCCAAATTCTCTAGCTCAGTGTCTCTATGGATGTAAGAGAGGGTGGTGAAGTTGGTTTGCAAAAAGGAGAAACTTGCTAGTGCAAGTTTTGCAAAACTACAATTCTGGGCAGAAAGTGTCTTCCAAAGGGTCCACTCTTCTGGACTTAAGAGTTTGGCAAGGAGGGCTATATGTTGGAAAAGGAATTATAGATAAAGAAGCAAGTTAGGAGATGGTTGCAGTACAAATCACCAAATGGCACCAGAATGAAGATGAGGATGATTCACTTAATTTTTCCAAAGAACAACACTAGGTTTTTGCATAAAGTTGGATGGCATGCTACTACTGATATCTCATAATTTTGGTGGAGGTTAAAGGGAAATATTTAATTGGGTTGTAGTGCAAAAATGTCCACTGGACCAGATTTGAAAAATAGGTGTAAAACTCAAAATATGCAATGAAATAATTATATTAATGCACACAAGTGATTTAGAGACATCACATGACATCTCCAAATTTTGGTTGGAATTTTAAGTGATTCTATCAAATGGTTGTAGTTCAAAAAGAGCTCCAAAGTTTAAAATAATACATTTTAATGAATAAAGCTCAGGGTGAAGTAATTTAATAAATAAATCTACCGACTAAGAAAATGTTATACAGAGAGCATAGAAGTCCAATATGTCTTGGAAAACTCCACATGGAAAAGACACCTTAATATTAAAAGAAAAGCTCTGAAATCAACAGAAATAAAATTTTTAAAACTCCTGGAAAAAATTTTAAAATTTAAAACTTGGCTAAATTTTTGGGGTGTTACAATTATTTTTGAGTTTTGCAGAAAAGGAATATCAAACGGAGTCCAATTGAGCTGAATTACGGTGATTTTTTATGAATCAGAAGAAGCCCCCGAAGCAAAAGAGTTGGGCCAGAAGAGCCACGAGACCTCCACAAATGTGGAGGGCGTGCCTCCCCAGGCGCACCCTCCGACCTTGTGGTTGACTCGTGGACCCCCTGACTTGTTCTCGGCGCCAAAAATTCCTATAAATACAGAAACCCCCAGAAATAAACCTAGATCGGGAGTTCCGCCGCTGCAAGCCTCTGTAGCCACCAAAAACCAAAAGGCACCCTGTTCCGGCACCCTGCCGGAGGGGGAAATCATCACCAGTGGTCATATTCATCATCCCGACGCTCTCCATGATGAGGAGGGAGTAGTTCACCCTCGCGGCTGAGGGTATGTACCAATAGCTATGTGTTTGATCTCTCTCTCTCTCTCTCTCTCTCTCTCTCTCTCGTGTTCTTGATTTGGCACGATCTTGATTTACCGTGAGCTTTACTATTATAGTTGGATCTTATGATGTTTCTCCCCCTCTACCTTCTTGTAATGGATTGAGTTTTCCCTTTGAAGTTATCTTATCGGATTGAGTCTTTAAGGATTTGAGAACACTTGATGTATGTCTTGCATGTGCTTATTTGTGGTGACAATGGGATATTCACGTGGTCCACTTGATGTATGTTTTGGTGATCAACTTGTGGGTTCTACGACCTTGTGAACTTATGCATAGGGGTTGGCACACGTTTTCGACTTGACTCTCCAGTAGAAACTTTGGGGCACTCTTTGAAGTTCTTTGTGTTGGTTTAAATAGATGAATCTTATATTGTGTGATGCGTATCCTATAATCAAACCCGCGGATACTTGTGGTGACATTGGAGTATCTAGGTGACATTAGGGTTTTGGTTGATGTGTATCTTTAGGTGTTATTTTAGTATGAACTCTAGGGCAGTTTGTGTCACTTCTAGGAATAGCCCAATAGATCTATCAGAAAGAATAACTTTGAGGTGGTTTCGTACCCTACAATAGTCTCTTCGTTTGTTCTCTGCTATTAGTGACTTTCGAGTGACTCTTTGTTGCATGTTGAGGGATAGTTATATGATCTAATTATGTTATCATTGTTGAAAGAACTTGCACTAGTGAAAGTATGAACCCTAGGCCTTGTTTCGAAGCATTGCAATACCGTTATCGCTCACTCTTGTTACTTGTTACCTTGCTGTTTTTACATTTTCAGATTACACCAACCTTTGTCTTCTATCCATATTGCACTTGTATCACCATCTCTTCGCCGAACTAGTGCACCTATACAATTTACCATTGTATTGGGTGTGTTGGGGACACAAGAGACTCTTTGTTATTTGGTTGCAGGGTTGCTTCAGAGAGAGCACCTTCATCCTACGCCTCCCATAGATTGATAAACCTTAGGTCATCCACCTGAGGGAAATTTGCTACTGTCCTACAAACCTCTGCACTTGGAGGCCCAACAACATCTACAAGAAGAAGGTTGCACAGTAGACATCAATGATGATGGCCATATCATGTCACATATATTGATTGCATGTGATGTTTATCTTTTATGCATCTTATTTTTCTTAGTACGGTGATGTCTACTACGCAACTTTATTCTTGTAGACACGTGTTGGGCCTCCAAGCATAGAGTTTTGTAGGACAATAGCAATTTTCCATCAAGTGGATGACCTAAGGTTTATCAATCCATGAGAGGTGTAGGATGAAGATGGTCTCTCTCAAACGACCCTGCAACTAAATACAAGAAATCTCTTGTGTCCCCAACACACCCAATACAATGGCAAATTGTATACCTGCACTAGTTCGGCGAAGAGATGGTGATAAAAGTGTAATATGGATGGCAGAAATATATTTTTACAATCTGAATAAATAAATAAAAGCAAGGTAGCAAATAGTAAACGGGCACAAAAACGGTATTGCAATGCTTGAAAATGAGGCCTAGGGTCCGTATTTTCGCTAGTGCAACCTCTCAACAATGCTAATATAATTGGATCATATAACCATCCCTCAACGTGCAACGAAGGATCACTCCAAAGTTCCTATCTAGCGGAGAACATAAGAATAAATTGTGTGTAGGGTACGAAACCACGTCAAAGTTATTATTTCAATTCGATCTATTCAAGAGTTCGTACTAAAATAACACAAAGCTATCCTTTCCGTTTGATCTATCCTAGAGTTCGTACTAAAATAACACCAAAGCAAATTCATATTCATAATACTCAATCCAACACAAAGAACTTCAAAGAGTGCCCCAAGGTTCTACCGGAGAAACAAAGATAAGAACGTGCATCAACCCATATGCATAGATTACCCCAATGTCACCTCGGGAATCCGCGAGTTGAGTGCCAAAACATATATCAAGTGAATCAATACGATACCCCATTGTCACCACGAGTATTCAATTGCAAGACATTTATAAAGTGTTCTCAAATCCATAAAAGTATCCAATCCAATAACAAGGAAATCTCAAAGGGAAAAACTCAATTCATCACAACAAGATAGAGAGGGGAAAACACCATATGATCCGACTATATTAACAAAGCCCGCGATACATCTAGCATCGTTGGTTGGCGTGTGGAGGTGTGTCTCCGGCGGATCTATCTTTGGTGGATTTGCTCGGATATCGTCGTTGTTCGTCTATGTTCGTGTGTCTTCGGGTTGAATCCTTCCAACCTACGTTATTATTCATCGGCGGCGGTTGCTGTTCTGGTGTGCTAGTCCTATGGGGCCTTAGCACGATGACTTCCCGACTGTCTACTACAACAAGTTGTGCCCGACTCCGGCGATGGAGGGGTGATGACGGCGGCACGCCTTCGGCTCGCTTCAGTGCTTGTAGTCATCGCTAGGTGGTCCACGGATCTGGATGTAATTTATATTTTTGGTGTTCGTTGTATTGCCATGATTAAAGATGAATAGATTGGAAGTTTTTCCACAAAAAAAAAGCCCGCGATACATCAAGATCGTGACATCTCAAGAACACGAGATAAATAAAGAGAGAGAGGGAGAGAGATTAAACAGATAGCTACTGGTACAAACCCTCAACCCCGAGGGTGGACTACTCACTCCTCATAACGGTGGCAGTCAGGATGATGAAGATGGCCATCGGTGATGATTCCCCCCTACGGCAGGGTGCCAGAAAGGGTCTAGATTGGTTTTCGGTAGCTATAGAGCCTTGCGGCGGTGGAACTTCTGATCTAGGGTAACCCCAAAGGGTTTTGTAATATTTGTGAATTTATAGGGTAAAGAGGGGGTGCGGAGGCCACCGAGGTGGGCACAACCCACCTGGGCGCGCCTGGGCCCCAGCGCGCCTGGTGGTTGTGCCCTCGAGGCACCCAGTGTGCCGCTCTGGCCCATCTTGGTTGTTCTGTTCCATAAAAAATCTCCAGAAAGTTTAGCGGTGTTTGGACTCCGTTTGATATTGATTTCCTGCGATGTAAAAAATAAGCAAAAAACAGCAACTAGCACTGGGCACTGCGTCAATAGGTTAGTCCCAAAAAATGATATAAAGTTTCTATAAAATGATTGTAAAACATCCAAGAATGATAAAATAACAACATGAATACTTCATAAATTATAGATACGTTGGAGACGTATCAGCATCCCCAAGCTTAACTCCTACTCGTCCTCGAGTAGGTAAATGATACAAGAGATAATTTATGAAGTGTGAATGCTAGCAAGGTGCAAAAGTATGATCAATGATAATTTCAATCACTTTTTGTAGCATCATAACAACAATTGTTTCTTATAAAACTTCTCATGTTATAGTAGCAACCAATTCACATGTTAAGGTTCAAACAATGAACTCTCTTGAAACTCAACAACCTATGTTCTTAGTCACCAACCAATTGCAATTCAACTTATTCAACAGAGTTTAAGTAAGAGCTCCACATACTCAACCATCATATAGTCTTCTATGATTGCTAACACTCACTGCATACACATGAGCAAAACGTTTCAACCTGACACATAGAAAGATAGGGGCTTATTGTTTTGCCTCCCAACGCATTCACCTCAAGGGTGATGTCAACAATAATAACTAATGCCACCCATATTCAACTGGACATATGTGCCTAGATATTTCCTCACCACATGATGCTTTCCAAAAGAGAAAAATAAAAGGAATAGAGAGAAAAACTTTGACCCTTTGCATAAAAGTAAATACTAAAAAGTAAAAGATAGGCCCTTCGCAGAGGGAAGCAGAGGTTTCCATGCGCTTATTTGTTTGTATGCACAACCCCTTAGTGCGAAAGAACGTTGTCGGTATCAAAACCGGGAGATCTCGGGTAGGGGGTCCCGAACTGTGCGTCTAAGGATCGAAGGTAACAGGAGACAGGGACACGATGTTTACCCAGGTTCGGGCCCTCTTAACGGAGGTAATACCCTACTTCCTGCTTGATTGACTTTGATGAGTATAGGAGTTACAAGAGTTGATCTACCTCGAGATCGTAATGGCCAAACCCAAGATGTGTAGCCTATATAATTATGATCGCCTCTACGGACTAAACCCTCCAGTTTATATAGACATCGGTGGGGGCTAGGGTTGTACAGAGTCGGTTTACAGAGAAAGGAATCTTCATATCCGAGTGCCAAGCTTGCCTTCCACGCCAAGGAGAGTCCCATCCGGACACGGGGGGAAAGCCTTCCGTCTTGTATCTTCACGACCCATCAGTCCGGCCCACGTCACATAGCCCGGATGCCCGGGGACCCCCTAATCCAGGACACCCTCAGTAGCCCCTGAACCAGGCTTCAATGACGATATGTCTGGCGGGTAGATTGTCTTCGGCATTGTAAGGCGGGTTCCTCCTCCAAACACTTCAAAGCTGTTGATTAATAAGAACTATATCCGGCTCTGTTTAATAGTTACAACCCCCTACCGCAAGGGCATAATACCTAATCAAAGAATCACGTTATGTCTTTACTGACAGTTTGCTGATGGGACGTTACGTCTAGCCACTTCATTATTTCAAATCATTTTTTGACCCCCCGTTTCGTGTTTCGTGACGCAGCCTCCGGTGACATGTCTTGTCAAAGCAGAGATCGTGTCCCCTTATTACGGGATTCTCATCAATACGGGCTTGGGAAATCCAACCGTGCCATTCGCACGACCCCTTGGGAATAGGCGAGCTTTAAGGCTTGTGGGGGGACGCTTGATATTCACTGCCTTTATAAGGAGATAAGGATCCCCCTTTTTACCACATGCCTTCTTCTTCCTCAACCCATCCGCCCTAGAGCCCCAGCGTGCAAGCTTCAATCCTTTCTGTCCCCCCCCCCCCCCAAACATTCTAGCCATGTCCGGATCTGGAGTGCAGGGCAAATGGATGGCCTCCTCCGTCACAGAGGGGAACATCCAGGAGCTCCGGGAAGTGGGGTACCTAGCCAAGGAAATCACCCACCGGCTTCCTACCAAAAAGCAGATCGTCGCCACTCCGGAGCCCAATGAGAGGGTACTATTCATCTCCCATTTCCTTCACGGACTAGGATTTCCCCTTCATCCTTTTGTCCGCGGTCTCATGTTTTACTACGGGCTAGATATCCATGATCTAGCCACGAATTCCTTCCTCAACATTTCGGCGTTCATCGTCGTATGCAAGGCATTCCTACGCATCCCCCCACCCCCGCCCCCACTTCGGCCTATGGCTCAAGGTCTTCAATGTGAAGCTGAAAGTGGTGGATGGCCAACACACGGAGTGTGGAGGCGCCATGGTGAGCAAGCTTCCCAACGTTACCTAGCCCAAGGGTACCTTCGTGGAGACCGTAAAGGGATGGCAGCAGGAGTGGTTCTATGTCACAGAACCTCGTGAATCCACATGGGCCGCTCCTTCCGAGTTCAAGTACGGGCCTCCAATGCGTCTGACATCCTGGCTCAACAAGGGCCTGGACTCGGCGTCATCCGACGAGGTGGTGACGCTGTAGAAGCGCGTCAAGAGTATGGTAGACAAGAATACCAGTCTTGCCAACGTTATCTAGGTAATGCTCTTTCGCCGGATTCTCCCCTGCCAACGCTGGACTCAGTATATGTGGGAGTTTGACCCGGACAGTCCCCAGACACTGCAGCGGTTCTTCGGCACGAAGCACGAAGACATGTGGAAGTTGCTCTTCAAGACCCAAAAGACGTGGCCGAAAACGACCAAAGACCTTGGCCTCGACTGCACTCACGCAACTCCCGTAAGTTTTCTGATAACCTTATTTTGTAAATCCAAGGAGCATACTAAGCTTTCTATTCTTTCCATAGGGCTGGACGAAGAAGGTGGAGCGGATTCACTGTCCGGCTCCGTTACCTGAGGACCCAGCCATTCCTATGTTGACGAGGATGTTGGTCCCGACGCTGGAAAAGAAGGCCAAAAAGAAGAGCAAGGAGGCCAAGGGTGGCCTCCGCCGTAAAGGTGCTTCGGACGTAGTGTCCGAAGACACCGAAACTCTCTCCTCTCATGAAGAAGATGAACAGGAGGAGGAAGAGAGCAATTCCCCCCTTAAGGGGGGAAAGAAGAAGAGGGCGGCTTCCATGGATCTAGATACGGAGGCGTCCAAGAAAGGGAGAATCTCCCTTGCGGATGATTCCGAGACGGACGCCGATGACATCCACGAGTGGCGCCCTAGGCTGAAGGCCCTGGCCGGATCGTAAGTATTCAAAGGTACTGTACATATATCCGGTTTTTCGCCTTGTGGTTTTAACACATTGAATTGCGTGATGCAGTCCGGCTTGTGACCTCCCCCAGCGATCCTCATCTTCTGGGAATTCGCTGGGTCCGAACATGATGGAGAGTGAGTCACCTCCGCCAGCCTCCCCCCCCCACTACTACGGATAACACCGAGGTGTTGTCCTGAAGGACCCTTCCGGGTCAGGTAGAGGTGCGGGAAGCCGCCAAGACGGCACCGAAGGGTGATACCCCTACTGCCGAGAACATGGAGGAACCAACCCCCATGGAGACTGGACACGGGGGCCATGTCCAATGTGGCCCCCAACCAAATGTCATTCCGGAGACCCATACGGCTCTGGAGTCAGATGAGCAGCCTCCTTCAAAAGAAGGGGGCGCGCCTGCTCCACCGGCGACCTCTGTCAATCTAGAGGCGCCGGACACTCTGATGGGAGCGCTTCAGAGCGCCGCCATTGTGGAAGAACATCGTACGATGGCTGAAAAGGTTCGGTCCGCTAAAAGTGGATTGAACGAGGCCTACGCTAGCCTTCTGAGAGGCTTGAGGTATGTTATATAATGCCTTTTAGCTATAGAAGAGGAATGCATGTGTATAGATAGTATCCCTTGAGACTCTGTTCGGTGTTCGCAAAGAAAGGCCGAACAGAGGATCTAATAACTCGCGCAGGAGATTAACATACATATCTATTTGAACAAATAGGCTGCGATGCAGGCGTCAGCTTCCCATGCCGCCGAAGCGTCCGAGCTGAGGCGGAAGTTAGAGGCAAAGCAAGGTATGTGATACCGAAACACGTCTGAAATGATAACAGCTCTGATTTGTTATCTGAATGAGTTTTATAATTGTGCTCATAGCTGAGCGTCTGAGGTCGAGACCCTCAAGAGCACGCTGGCCAAAGCCAAGAAGGAGGCAGAGGAGGAACGAGCCGCCCGCCTGAAACATGAATCAAGGGTGGAGGAAGTCCAGCAAGAGCTCAAGGATGCTATAAGCAAATGTGAGTCCTTAGAGCGCAAGATTTCGGATCAAAATTCCGAACTTGCTAAGGCCCTCCAAAGTGCACAGGAGGCCCGGGTTGAAGCCCAAGGCGCCCTCCGGGAGATCCAAGAGGCAAAACAGATCACGGATGGTAAGGCCTTTAATATGCAGAGCAAATTTGTCAGGACACGGTACATCTTAATGACCCGGATTTGGAGTTCTCCAGGAGCGTTTGCGAATCTGCCCAGAGTGTTGCTGATGCTGCAGAGTTCATCCGAGCCGAAGAGTGGAGCTCAACGGAGAAGTTGTTCTGGTCGCAGTACCTTGCGCTAGAGCATCCAGTGCCCCTCAGCAATCAGCTGAAACAGTTGACCGAACTGCATAGGATGGCCGGACTGGCCATGAGGGATTTTATAATCCGTCTTTGGCCTGCCGAACCCATACCCAGGAGTTACTTCGGGCTCGTGAAGCGGTTGGTCAATGCCTGCCCCCGGCTTGATGCCGTAAATTGGTCGGTTTGTATCAAAGGTGCGCGGATGGCCTTCGCCCGTGTGAAAGTTCAGTGGGCGAAGATGAATGCTGTCAAGCTCGCAACCGAGGAACCGCCCGTAGGCAAAGAGCACTGCACGCCGGAGTGGTATTTCGATGACGTCCTGGAGGGATCCTGCATTATAGAGGGCCAGTGTTCGAAGGACATCATTTTTGAATGAAAGTATCCATGTTGTCCAATCTTTGTATTATGAAACAAGGCTTATGTATGATATGTTGCTTGTTTTACTTTAGAATGTTTCCTCCTGTGCGGCCATTTACGATATCTGAGAGTTGGCCAGTCATCGGCTTCAGCCCCTACGTAGGTAGTACGAGGGTGTTCGGGATAGCATCTAAACACACTTGACCCAACGACTTGGTCCTTGAAGGAGGTGTTAGTGTGGCGAACCAGGCAATCGGACTATGTGGCTTTATCACTCTCACTTAGCCATAGGAGTTTGACAATGGGAGTGTAGGCGCAACCCCTAGTATTATTCGATTATCCAAACTTGGGTGCTGTAAATGCCCGACCGGATGAAGGCCGGTCTGACGCGTGATATGGAAAAAAATCACAAAAGATTTATACTTAGTCACCGAATAGCTGACCAGCTCTCGCCGCATCATGACAGTCAGTTTTCGGCTTTCTCTACTGAGGTGTTTGTCCAGATGAACCAGAAACACAATTATAGTAGTTCTCCCTTTACTACCTTAGCCGAACAAGCAGAACGTAAGGCAGTAACCACAGGAGCCGGGCAACCCAACTATTGACCAAAGTCATGATTCAGAGCCGATGCATATAATGCTATATTCTGGACGCCAGATTGTATTATAAAAGTGTTCGGACTTATTTTATGTTTAAGAAATGTATGTGGCTCAATAGAGCCCCTGGCGATTTTAGTCGTACCGAGGTGTACATGACAATAAGACAAAAAATACGGAAATGCATATTAAGAAATAAGCCTATGCCGTATAGGTTGGGCTAGAAATTGTTTCCATTATAGTCTGATTGATACGTCAAAACGTATTTGTACAAATATTGCAATAAGCAACAAGGATATTTTACATGCCGAGCACAAGGAAAAGCTATGTACGGGTCCTGAAAATGGATGAGGTGATCTTTAAAGACCCTTTAGGTACTCTGCCACGCGTCTATGCTGCTTTTCTCCTTGGCGTGTTATCCTTCGAAAGGATCAATGAGTGGGTTTTCATGATGGGCCCCGAAAAGGGCCGTTGGTACCGTCGAAAGGTGATGTGGTTTGGAGGTAACCTGGAAAAATAAAAAATAAGAGAAAAAGGAAATATGAGGGTCCGGATAGGGTCTAGCCATATTGTAGAATTTATCTTTACTATGCATCCATCTTTGCCCATGGTATCTTTAATGCGTAGTTATGTACGCGTGGTACATATGCCGCAATTCGGTTGGGGCTGCGACGGAGGAGAAATTGCAAATCGACCTCCTGACGAGCTGGACTGTCGTGCCGCAGGGTAGTCCGGACTCGTTTGATAGTGTCCGGGGGCTTGGCCTCCGATGTAATAGCTAGCTTGATATGGCCACCTTGTACCTCCGCTGCCACGGCCGCGGTGTGCTCCTCGGTACGGAGGGAGCGCTCCATGTTTCCATTGACTGTTATGACACCGCGTGGTCCGAGCATCTTGAGTTTGAGATAGGCATAGTGTGGGACCGCATTGAAGCGAGCGAACGCGGTTCGTCCAAGTAGTGCGTGGTAGCCACTGCGGAAAGGGACGATGTCGAAGATCAAGTCTTCGCTCTGGAAGTTGTCCGACGAACCGAAGACGACCTCCAATGTGATTGAGCCCGTGCAGCGGGCCTATACACCAGGTATTTCTCCTTTAAAGGTAGTCTTGGTGGGTTTGATTCTTGACGGATCAATACCCATCTTGTGGATTGTGTCCTGATAGACCAGGTTAAGGCTGCTGCTACCGTCCATGAGGAATCGCGTAAGGTGGAATCCATCAATAATTGGGTCGAGGACCAGTGCAGCCGAACCTCCATGACGAATGCTGGTCGGATTGTCTCTGTGATCGAAAGTGACCGGATAAGCTGACCATGGGTTGAATTTTGGGGCGACTGGCTCTATCGCATAGACGTCCCTTAGCGCGCGCTTGCGCTCCCGCTTGGGGATGTGAGTAACATATATATATTCACCGTTTTGACCTCAGGGGAAAATTTCTTCTGCCCCCCTGTGTTCGGTGGACGAGGCTCCTCATCGTCGTCCTCGCTGGGCGACCCTTTTTCCTTATATTCGGTATTTAACTTACCGGCCTGTTTAAAGACCCAACAACTTCTGTTGGTATGATTGGCAGGCTTGTCGGGGGTGCCATGAATTTGGCAGGGTCGATCGAGTATTCGGTCCAAGCTAGACGGATCGTCCTTGTTTCTTTTGAATGGCCTCTTCCGCTGACCAGACTTGGGGCCACTGAATCCGGCATTGACTGTTGTATCTTCGATATTGTCATTGCTGCTTCGATGCTTGTGTTTGTTGCATCGGGTCCTGTTGTTGCCGTTTTTGACTTCGGAAGTGCCAGGGTCGCTGGTACTATTACTGCTACGAGCTAGCCAGTGCTACCTCCTGAGCACTGCGTTGGTTTTCCCTTGAAGAGGAAAGGGTGATGTAGCAAAGTAGCGTAAGTATTTCCCTCAGTTTTTGAGAACCAAGGTATCAATCCAGTAGGAGGCTACGCGCGAGTCCCTCGCACCTACACAAAACAAATAACTCCTCGCAACCAACGCGATAAGGGGTTGTCAATCCCTTCACGGTCACTTACGAGAGTGAGATCTGATAGATATGATAGATAATATTTTTGGTATTTTTGTGATAAAGATGCAAAGTAAAATAAAAGCAAAATAAAAAAGCAAAGGAAATTACTAAGTGTTGGAAGATTAATATGATGAAGATAGACCCGGGGGCCATAGGTTTCACTAGTGGCTTCTCTCAAGAGCATAAGTATTTTACGGTGGGTGAACGAATCACTGTTGAGCAATTGACAGAATTGAGCATAGTTATGAGAATAACTAGGTATGATCATGTATATAGGCATCACGTCCGAGACAATTAGACTGACTCCTGCCTGCATCTACAACTATTACTCCACTCATCGACCGCTATCCAGCATGCATCTAGAGTATTAAGTTTATGAAAACAGAGTAACGCCTTAAGCAAGATGACATGATGTAGAGGGATAAATTCATGCAATATGATAAAAACCCCATCTTCTTATCCTCGATGGCAACAATACAATATGTGCCTTGCTGCCCCTACTGTCACTGGGAAAGGACACCGCAAGATTGAACCCAAAGCTAAGCACTTCTCCCATTGCAAGAAAGATCAATATAGTAGGCCAAACCAACTGATAATTCAAAGAGACTTGCAAAGATAACCAATCATACATAAAAGAATTCAGAGAAGATTCAAATATTGTACATAGATAATCTTGATCATAAACCCACAATTCATCGGTCTCAACAAACACACTGCAAAAAGAAGATTACATCAAATAGATCTCCACGAGAGAGGGGGAGAACATTGTATTGAGATCCAAAAAGAGAGAAGAAGCCATCTAGCTAATAACTATGGACCCGAAGGTCCGAGGTAAACTACTCACACTTCATCGGAGAGGCTATGGTGTTGATGTAGAAGCCCTCGTGATGGATGCCCCCTCCGGTGGAGCTCTGGAACAGGCCCCAAGATGGGATCTCGTGGGTACAGAAGGTTGCGGCGGTGGAATTAGGTTTTTGGCTCCGTATCTGATCGTTTGGGGTACGTAGGTATATATTGGAGGAAGGAGTACGCCGGTGGAGCAACAGGGGGCCCACAAGGGTGGTGGGCGCGCCCCCCTACCTCGTGGATTCCTCTTTTTTTCTTGACGTAGGGTCCAAGTCTCCCAGGTCATAATCTTCTCAAAAATCACGTTCCCGAAGGTTTCATTCCGTTTGGACTCCGTTTGATATTCCTTTTCTGCGAAACTCTGAAATAGGCAAGAAAACAGCAATTCTGGGCTGGGCCTCAGGTTAATAGGTTAGTCCCAAAAATAATATAAAAGTGGATAATAAAGCCCAATAATGTCCAAAACAGTAGATAATATAGCATGGAGCAATCAAAAATTATAGATACGTTGGAGACGTATCAAGCATCCCCAAGCTTAATTCCTGCTCGTCCTCGAGTAGGTAAATGATAAAAAGATAATTTTTGATGCGGAGTGCTAGTTGGCATAATTTCAATGTAATTCTTCTTAATTGTGGTATGAATATTCAAATCCGCAAGATTCAAGACAAAAGTTCATATTGACATAAAAATAATAATACTTCAAGCATACTAACTAAGCAATTATGTCTTCTCAAAATAGCATGTCCAAAGAAAGTTCATCCCTACAAAATCATATAGTTTAGTCATGCTCCATTTTTGTCACACAAGAATGCTCTCATCATGCACAACCCTGATGACAAGCCAAGCAATTGTTTCATACTTTAGTAATCTCAAACCTATAAACTTTCACGCAATATATGAGCGCGAGCCATGGACATAGCACTATGGGTGGAATAGAATATGATGTTGGGGGTTATGTGGAGAAGACAAAAAAGGAGAAAGTCTCGCATCAACGAGGCTAATCAATGAGCTATGGAGATGCCCATCGATTGATGTTAATGCAAGGAGTAGGGATTGCCATGCAACGGATGCACCAGAGCTATAAATGTATGAAAGCTCAACAAAAGAAACTAAGTGGGTGTGCATCCAACTTGCTTGCTCGTGAAGACCTAGGGCACTTGAGGAGGCCCATTATTGGAATATACAAGCCAAGTTCTATAATGAAAAATTCCCACTAGTATATGAAAGTGACAAAACAAGAGACTGTCTATCATGAAGATTATGGTGCTACTTTGAAGCACAAGTGTGGCAAAGGATAGTAGCATTATCCCTTCTCTCTTTTTCTCTCATTTTTTTGGGCCTTCTCTTTTTTATGGCCTTTCTCTTTTCTTTTTTTTATTCCTCACTTGAGACAATGCTCTAGAAAATGATGATCATCACACTTCTATTTATTTACAACTCAATGATTACAACTCGATACTAGAACAAAGTATGACTCTATATGAATGCCTCCGGCGGTGTACCGGGATATGCAATGAACCAAGTGTGACATGTATGAAAGAATTATGAACGGTGGCTTTGCCACAAATACTATGTCAACTACATGATCATGCTAGCAATATGACAATGATGAATGTGTCATGATAAACGGAATGGTGGAAAGTTGCATGGCAATATATCTCGGAATGGCTATGGAAATGCCATAATAGGTAGGTATGGTGGCTGTTTTGAGGAATATATAAGGAGGTTTATGCCTGAAAGAGCGTATCATATCACGGGGTTTGGATGCACCGGCGAAGTTTGCACCAACTCTCAATGTGAGAAAGGGCAATGCACGGTACAGAAGAGGCTAGCAATGATGGAACGGTGAGAGTGTGTATAATCCATGGACTCAACATTAGTCATAAAGAACTCACATACTTATTGAAATAATCTACAAGTCATCAAAAACCATGCACTACGCGCATGCTCCTAGGGGGATAGATTGGTACGAAAAGACCATCGCTCGTCCCCGACCGCCACACATAAAGAGGACAATCAGAGAACACCTCATGTTTCAAATTTGTTACATAACGTTTACCATACGTGCATGCTACGGGACTTGCAAACTTCAACACAAGCATTTCTCAAATTCACAACTACTCAACTAGCACGACTTTGATATTATTACCTCCATATCTCAAAACAATCATCAAGCATCAAACTTCTCTTAGTATTCAACACACTCATAAGAAAGTTTTTACTATTCTTGAATACCTAGCATATTAGGATTATTTAAGCAAATTACCATGCTATTTAAGACTCTCAAAATAATCTAAGTGAAGCATGAGAGATCAATAGTTTCTATAAAACAAATCCACCACCGTGCTCTAAAAGATATAAGTGAAGCACTAGAGCAAAACTATATAACTCAAAAGATATAAGTGAAGCACAAAGAGTATTCTAATAATTTCCAAATCATGTATGGCTCTCTAAAAAGGTGTGTACAGCAAGGATGATTGTGGTAAACTAACAAACCAAGACTCAAATCATACAAGACGCTCCAAGCAAAACACATATCATGTGGTGAATAAAAATATAGCTCCAAGTAAAGTTACCGATGGAAGTAGATTTAAAGAGGGATGCCTTCAGGGCATCCCCAAGCTTTGGTTTTTTGGTGTCCTTAGATTATCTTGGGGGTGCCATGGGCATCCCCAAGCTTAGGCTCTTGCCACTCCTTGTTCCATAATCCATCAAAAATCTTACACCCAAAACTTGAAAACTTCACAACACAAAACTCAACAGAGATCTCGTGAGCTCCGTTAGCAAAAGAAAACAAAAGACCACTTCAAGGTACTGTAATGAACTCATTCTTTATTTATATTGGTGTTAAACCTACTGTATTCCAACTTCTCTATGGTTTATAAACTATTTTACTAGCCATAGATTCATCAAAATAAGCAAACAACACACGAAAAACAGAATCTGTCAAAAACAACCAAAATAGGAAGACCTAGGAAAAAAAATTATTGATCATTAGCAATTGGAATCACTATTTTATCACGTTCTGGTGATTTTTAACAATTGTTTTCGTGAACAGAAAGTTTCTGGAAATTTCTGCAAGATCAAATAATATCATCCAAGAAGATCCTATAGGTTTAACTTGGCACAAGCACTAATTAAAACATAAAAACACATCTAACCAGAGGCTAGAACAAATATTTATTACTAAGTAGCAAGGAAAAATATTGGGTTGTCTCCCAACAAGCGCTTTTCTTTAAAGCCTTTTTAGCTAGGCATTGAGATTTCAATGATGCTCACAAGAAAGACAAGAATTGAGGCACAAAGAGAGCATCATAAAACATGTGACAAACACACTTAAGTCTAACATACTTCCTATGCATAGGCATATTATAGGCAAAAAAATTATCGTAGCAAGCAAAAACTAGCATATGCAAGGAAGCGGAAAGGAACAATAGCAATCTCAACATAACGAGAGGTAATTTAGTAACATGAAAATTTCTATTCCTCTCTCATAATAATTACATGTAGGATCATAAGAAAATTCAACAATATAGCTATCACATAACATATTCTCAACACGATCCACATGCATGCGAAGTTGACACTCTTCCAAAATAGTGGGATTATCATTAACTAAAGTCATGATTTCTCCAAGCCCACTTTTATCCAAAATTTCATAAGATTGAATATTATCCAAATATGTGGGATCTAAAGTTGACACTCTTCCAAACCCACTTTCAATATTATTGCAAACACTATTATCAATCTTATATTCATCACGGGGCTTAAATAAATTTTCAAGATCATAAGAAGAATCTCCCCAATCATGACTATTGGACATAGCAAAACTAGCATCCCCAAGCTTAGGATTTTGCATATTATTAGAATAATTTACATCAATAAAATCATTGCAATCATGCTTTTTATTCAAAGATCTACATTGAATCACTTCATAAAGCACTTCATCACAATTTTCAGATTTACGGATTTCAGGAAAAACCTTATAAACATAATCTAGTGCATCCAAATCACTAGGAATTGGTTCATCATAATTGGATCTCTTAAAAAGATTGGCAAGCGGATGAGGATCCATAGATATTAGCTTCTCTGTTTAGGAATAAGTACTCAACTATTTCAACCAAACGAGCAAACGAGCCAAGTAAGACATCAAGGCAAACGAAAAGACGAACGGAAAAAGGGCGAATAAAACGGCAAGGGCGAAGTGGGGGAGAGGAAAACAAGAGGCAAATGGCGAATAATGTAATGTGGGAGATAAGGGTTTGTGATGGGTACTTGGTATGTTGACTTTTGCGTAGACCTCCCCGGCAACGGCGCCAGAAATCCTTCTTGCTACCTCTTGAGCACTGCGTTGGTTTTCCTTGAAGAGGAAAGGGTGATGCAGCAAAGTAGTGTAAGTATTTCCCTCAGTTTTGAGAACCAAGGTATCAATCCAGTAGGAGGCTACGCATGAGTCCCTCGCACCTACACAAAACAAATAACTCCTCGCAACCGGTAGCGATAAGGGTTGTCAATCCTTCACGGTCACTTACTTAGAGTGAGATCGATAGATAATATTTTTGGTATTTTTGTAATAAAGATGCAAAGTAAAATAAAAGCAAAATAAAAAGCAAAGGAAATAACTAAGTGTTGGAAGATTAATATGATGAAGATAGACCCGGGGGCCATAGGTTTCACTAGTGGCTTCTCTCAAGAGCATAAGTATTTTACGGTGGGTGAATGAATTACTGTTGAGCAATTGACAAAATTGAGCATAGTTATGAGAATATCTAGGTATGATCATGTATATAGGCATCACGTATGAGACAAGTAGACCGACTCCTGCCTGCATCTACTACTATTACTCCACTCATCGACCGCTATCCAGCATGCATCTAGAGTATTAAGTTTATGAAAACAGAGTAACGCCTTAAGCAAGATGACATGATGTAGAGGGATAAATTCATGCAATATGATAAAAAACCATCTTCTTATCCTCGATGGCAACAATACAATACGTGCCTTGCTGCCCCTCATCCTTTGGGAAAGGACACGCAAGATTGAACCCAAAGCTAAGCACTTCTCCCATTGCAAGAAAGATCAATCTAGTAGGCCAAACCAAACTGATAATTCGAAGAGACTTGCAAAGATAATCAATTATACATAAAAGAATTCAGAGAAGATTCAAATATTGTTCATAGATAATCTTGATCATGAACCCACAATTCATCGGTCTCAACAAACACACCGCAAAAAGAAGATTACATCAAATAGATCTCCATGAGAGAGGGGGAGAACATTGTATTGAGATCCAAAAAGAGAGAAGAAGCCATGTAGCTACTAACTATGGACACGAAGGTCCGAGGTAAACTACTCACACTTCATCGGAGAGGCTATGGTGTTGATGTAGAAGCCCTCCGTGATGGATGCCCCCTCTGGCGGAGCTCCGGAACAGGCCCCAAGATGGGATCTCATGGGTACAGAAGGTTGCGGCGGTGGAATTAGGTTTTTGGCTCCGTATCTGATCATTTGGGGGTACGTAGGTATATATAGGAGGAAGGAGTACGTCGGTGGAGAAACAGGGGGCCCACGAGGGTGGCGGGCGCGTCCTGGGGGGGAGGGCGCGCCCCCCTACCTCGTGGCTTCCTCTTTTGTTTCTTGACGTAGGGTCCAAGTCTCCCGGATCATGATCTTCCCAAAAATCACGTTCCCGAAGGTTTCATTCCGTTTGGACTCCCTTTGATATTCCTTTTCTACGAAACTCTGAAATAGGCAAAAAAAAACAATTCTGGGCTGGGCCTCCCGTTAATAGGTTAGTCCCAAAAATAATATAAAAGTGGATAATAAAGCCCAATAATGTCCAAAACAGTAGATAATATAGCATGGAGCAATCAAAAATTATAGATACGTTGGAGACGTATCAGCCAGCTATCTTCACCCACGCAAAAGCTGGTCATGAGTGTTGTAAGGGCTGCCATGGACTTCGGCTTTTCTTGGCCGAGGTGTCGGGCGAGCCATTCGTCGTGGATGCTATGTTTGAAGGCCGCTAGGGCTTCGGCGTCCGGACAGTCGACAATCTGGTTCTTTTTTATTAGAACCTGGTCCAGAATTTCCTGGCCGACTCTCCGGGCTGCTGGACTATGTGACTGAGGTCATCGGCGTCCGGAGGCTGGATATACATGTCGTGGAAGTTGTCTCTAAAGGCGTCTTCCAAGTCTTCCCCTCTTCTGATAGAGTTTTCTGGGAGGTTGTTTAACCAGTGCCAAGCTGGTCCCTTAACTTTTAGTGGGAGGTATTTGATGGCATGTAGATCATCCCCGCGAGCCATGTGAATGTGGAGAAGAAAATCTTCGATCCATACTACGGGATCTGTTGTGCCATCATATGATTCGATGTTCACGGGTTTAAACCCTTATGGGAACTAGTGCTCCATTACCTCATCAGTGAAGCATAGGGGGTGTGCGGCGCCTCTGTATCGAGCCGTGTCACGCGTAGTTCCGATGAAGTCTGTATGCGGTTTTCGGCCCGGGCGTGGTTATGCTTATCGCGCCAGGCTTGATAGTCGTCTTCTCGCACCGGGGCATGCCCCCGTGATCCGTAGATTGATCTGGTCTGACCGGCTCTATTTTCGAGGTCCTGTCGTAGGTCATAGGTGTATCCCTGAGCTGTTGTTTCTCTGCCTTTACGGCGAGGTGGTGCGGGCTGTGTTTGGCTAGAGTTGTCGTTCTATCCTGGACACGTGGTGATCGGTCCGGTCCTTCAGTAGCATCACACGCTGGTGGTATGGGCTCCAGCGCCTCATCTTAGAATTGGGTAGAAGCTTGCGCTGCGGGTAACTCTTAGTTGGGCGTTCGAGGCCGTATTCCTCAGCTGCCAGGACATTAGTCCATCTGGCATTGAGCAGACCTTGATCAGCTTGAAGCTATTGTTGCTTCTTTTTCAAGCTTCTTGTAGTGGCTATTAGCTGGCACTTAAAGCGCTCTTGTTCAAGGGGTTCCTCTGGCACGTGAAATCTTCGCCGCTGAGGCTCACGTCGTCCTCGGAGAGTGGTAGATAGTTGCTATCCTCCGAGTCCTTGTTCCCTGCTGGCTCATTAGGGTCAACTTGCCCGTCCTCCCTATCATCTTGCTCGGATGTTGGTTCGATGGGGGCTTCTTTGTCTTTGGCGTTCTTCGGAGTATTATTGTCCCCGGTGCCGGTATTGCTATCTTTTCCGCGACGCGATTTAGAGCGGCGCCGCTGATGTCAATGCTTTGTTGGTATCTCAAGAGGTTCGTCCTCGGCTGGATCCTTCTCATCATCGCCATCACCTTCTTTAGGTGTGTCCACCATGTACACGTCATATGAGGAAGTGGCCTTCCAGCGTCCGGTGAACGACGGGTTTTGGGCCTGCTCCTCTCCGGCATCGTCATCCATACCGTCGATGTCTTCAGAGGCGTAATCGAGCATGTCGGTTAGATCCTCGACAGTGGCTATGAAGTGGTGGGTGGGAAGTAAAATTCCCTGCACTCAGCCCCTAGTCCGGGCTGGGCGCAAATTTGGATGCGATTCCTCTGTGATGGCGAGGGATCGCATTAAGTCCAAAGCCTCGTTTAAGAGCGAGGTTTGGACGGGGAAGCGAGAGTCCGTGGAGGTGGGCGGGACAGGATGTAGACTTCGAGGGTTCGAAGCTAGTGTACGGAGAAGAGTCCGGCTTTATGATGATAGAGGGAGCCTGACGTAACTCCGAGCCTACCGGTGATGATATCCCCTCCAGTTCTCCAGTATCGAGCTCTATAGCTGCAGGGAGTCCGGCAGGCTCTAAACTCCCGTCTTCGGACCTGGTGACGTGCTCCAGATCTAAGGCCAGAGCGCAGGTTGGGGCCACGAACCCTTGGAAGATCAAGTATCCTCGGATATCAGCGACATAGTTCAGATTTCCAAAACTGATCTGATGACCAGGGGCGTAGCTGTCGATCTGCTCTAGGTGGCCAACCGAGTTGGCCCGCAGTGTGAAGCTGCCGAATACAAAGATTTGGCCGGGGAGAAAAATCTCCTTCACGGCAGCATTGTTGTAGGTGATCGATGGAGCCATCGAGCCTTTCGATGATGGCACAGTGGAACTCTCAATGAAAGCACCAATGTCGTTGTCAAAACCGGCAGATCTCGGGTAAGGGGTCCCGAACTGTGCGTCTAAGGATCGAAGGTAACAAGAGGCAGGGACACGATGTTTACCCAGGTTCGGGCCCTCTTAATGGAGGTAATACCCTACTTCCTGCTTGATTGACTTTGATGAGTATAGGGGTTACAAGAGTTGATCTACCTCGAGATCGTAATGGCCAAACCCTAGATGTCTAGCCTGTATAATTATGATCGCCTCTATGGACTAAACCCTCCGGTTTATATAGAAACTGGAGGGGGCTAGGGTTGTACAGAATCGGTTTACAGAGAAAGGAATCTTCATATCCGAACGCCAAGCTTGCCTTCCACGCCAAGAGAGTCCCATCCGGGCATGGAGGAAAGCCTTCACGGCCCATCAGTCCGGCCCACGTCACATAGCCCGGATGCCCGGGGACCCCCTAATCCAGGACTCCCTCAAACGTCATGTTATATTGCCCCTTATGATAGCAACCTTTATTATGCAGTCTATCACTTTTATTCTTTGCCATCACAAGTTCGTACAACGCTCAATTTTCTCTTACACTAAATGATCTCACACTTTTAGAAGCAATTTTTATTGCCTTATTGCACCGATGACAACTTACTATAAGAATCGTATTCAATTCTTAGGTAGGTATGGTGGACTCTTGAAAATAAGATTTGGGTTTAAGGGTTTTTGGATGCACAAGTAGTATCTCTACTTGGTGCGGAATTTTTGGCTAGCAAAGATGGGGGCAAGCACCACATGTAGAAGGATCTATGAAAATATAACTTGTATGTGAATATGAACAAACATAAATCATTACGTTGTCTTCCTTGTCCAACGTCAACATTTTTGGCATATAATATTTTGATGGGGGCTCACAATCACAAAAGATGCAAACCATTTTATAAATAACAGCAAGCAAATCCTAACAAAATAAAATGACACTCCAAGCAAAACACATATCTTGTGACGAATGAAAACATAGCTCCGAGTGAGATTACTGATAATGTTGGAGGCGAAAGAGGGGATGCCTTCCGGGGCATCCCCAAGCTTAGTTGCTTGGATATTCCTTGAATATTACCTTGGGGTGCCTTGGGCATCCCCAATCTTAGGGTCTTGTCTCTCCTTATTCTCCTCATATCAACATCTCACCCAAAACTTGAAAACTTCAATCACACAAAACTTAACGGAACTTTGTGAGATAGGTTAGTATGATAAAGAGCAAACCTGTAGCGACCCGACCCAAAATCGGTCAAGTCTCTGTGTCTGTACCATCCCAAGATCATGCTGGCACTCACAGTACATTGATGAAATAATCAAAGTTCAATCACACCTGAATTTGTTACACGATTCTCATATCGAGTCTTTATTACAATAGAATAAATTGGCGAAGGCCAACTCATGAGAAATAAACTAAGTAAAGCTGCGAAGCGTAGAAGAATAGCGAGTCCATCCGACTCAAAGGGCAATCGCCAAGCGCGGATCGTAGCCTCACTCCCGATCGAATAATCCTCTGCAACATAAGACGATGCAGCCGTGTAGGTCAGCATTTTGAATATCTTTGGCAAGTCATGAAGAGAGAATAATAATGAAATTACTAACACTATATGCAATTTGGCTGTGGGGCTCTAAGTTTCATCATTTTGCGAAAAGCCGTTTTTCCTCTGATGAGGACTTGTTTGCAATTACTACAAAATGTTGGTAATTATTGAGATGGTTCCACCAACCAATGTCTCATTCCCAATTATTAAATAATAACCCCTCAATTAATTTATTAATTTTAGTGTTGAGATTTCCGAAATACTTCCAAGTTCCAGAGGCTCAATTGTCCGTAACCGGGGACACGGCTAATCGATTAGATCTTTTCTCTGCAGAGGTTTGCGCACTTTACCCGCAAGAATCGTTCCCTCCTTTTTAAGTCTTCGCACTTCATGGTGTTTGAAGACGGGACGAACGAAACAGGGTCTTCCGAAGAGTTCCTCTGGCCATTGCCGGTACCCATCCAATCCTACCGTTCTTCTACATCTCGTAGCACCGTCCGGCCAGAGTCACAACTAGGGTTGACCAAGCCAGAGCCCATAATGGCTTGCGGCTGCTGAGTAAGCTTCCGGTCAATGGGGTATACATCCGTCTCTTCGTGGCTGGGTGAAGCTTTCGCAAGATGTCATGGCGCTTCTCCATGCATCCCGCCAACCACTGGGTTCTCCAGGTGCCCATCAACCGTCCTCCACCCAGTGAGTGAATTTGAAGTCCATCTTGAGCTTGAAGTTCATGGGGTTGTCGTCATCTTGACTCTCACATCTCCTTATGAATTCACTCAACCAACCCGTCTCGAGCATAGCAAAATAAACTACTTCGTCCCGGGTCATGGTAACAAGGGGAATTTGGTTCATCCTACCTCATGATACTACTCAAGAACATAACTTCAAAATTTCACCTACTGCATGCATGGTGGGGAGGTATAATTCTAATGCAATAAAAAGCATAGGTATTGTAAAGAACATGATCAATGACTTGCCTTCTCGACGATCTTCAAAGCTAGGGACTCGTGGTAGCAAGCTTCGCACTCCGGAAATTCTACCGAGGCAAACAACAATCATAATAAGCATACAAACACATGATCACTTACATAACAGCATAGTAACATAACACACACAACAATTGAATCAAAACCCAAAGGAAACTCAAAGAAATCCAACTCAAAGTTTTCACCATAACCAACAACAATCTAGAAATAGTTTTGTACTACAAAATTTTTTCTTAACAGAACCTAAGCATGGGTTTATGTTAACTTAACAGAAAAGAATTCATCATGCAACTAGGAGCAAAAAGAATCACTTTAAAAGCTATTATAAAACTCCTATTAGGCCTAAAGCAAATTCTAGTAAGAAAAATAAAATAAAAGTTTTATTTATTATAAATAAAAGTTCATGCTCTAAAGTTACGAAACTAACCTAGAATAAACTATCTCTCATGAAAAATAAATTTATTTGCTAAGTAAAACAATAGGAAAACAGTAGCTAGTTTAAATAATTAAGAATAACATGATTCTGATTAAAACTATTTTTATTAATTTCTAAAATGCCCAAATAAATTCCTATGGTTAGGCAATGTCAAAAAAAGTTGTGACAAAAAGAATCATTAAAAAATAATATTCCTAACTCATTTTATAGCAGAATTACTATTTTGTCTAAATCTAAAATAAAGCAATTTTAAATAATTTTTACATGACTAATTATATTTCTACAGAAACTACAAGAAATTTGCAAACCAACAAAAAAATCACTTAAAAATATTAAGTAGATTAAAAGATATGAATTTTTCAAAACTGAAACTATTCTGTTAAAAACAGAAACAAAAAATAAAATTAAAATGAAAACCGGCGCTTAATGGGCCTATCTAGCGCCCTGGGCGTAATATAACTAAATCGGGCCCTAGGGGTTAAACCGAGTCGGGCCGGTATAACAAAAACCCTAAAAAAACAACCAACTAAACCGGATTAAAACCGGTTCACTTAAACTAAACCTAACCCTTCGGGGAAATCTAATCTACACCGTTCGTTCTAGATCGGACGGCGGAGGGGAGTCCGGCGACTTACCGACGGGGTCGACGGCGACGGCGGCTCGGGCGGCGATGGCGCGACAGCTCCGGTGGTCGGGGACGTCGGCGGGGACCTCCGGCGGGTGCGGTGTGACGAGGGGAGCTCGGGGGTGGGGTCGGGTGAGCTCGAGGGTGGCCGGGGCGGTCGGTGCGGCGACAATGGCGCGGCGGCGCACTCGGATCTCCGGCGGGGGTTTGCGGCGAGAGGAGAGGTCGGGCGAGGGCGCGAGGGGGAGAAACGGAGCGAGGGGGGGTATTTATAGGGGGAAGGCGTCGACTTGGACGAGGGGGCAACCGCGGCGAGGAGATCGGGAGGATCCCGGATCTCGCGGGATCCGGCGAGCGGCGGCGCGGGCGTTGGCTTATGCAAGGGGAAGACGACGGGTGGGGCCCGTGTCGTGAGAGGAGAACGGGGAATGGGTGGGCGACCGGTCCAGAGGGTTTTGGCGAGGCGCTGGGCGTGGGCGGCTGTTGGGCGGGCTGGGTGGTGGTGGCTGCGCTGGTGGGCCTCGGCTGGCCGGGGCGGGCTGGCTGGTGGCGCTGGGTCCTCCTTTTCTTTTTCTTTTTGAATTTAGAGATGAGAGAAAAATACTTAAATATAAATATTTTATATAGGACATATATATATCAAAATGATCAGGGGAGTATTCCCTATAATTTGAACATTTTTCCAGGGGCAAAATCCAAACTTCATAAAAAATCTTTTTTTTAAAAAAAATTCCAAATAAAACTCAAATTTGAATTCAAACTTTTTGGCAATGTTTTTGCTCTGATATTTTTGGAGTGTCATGTTTACTCCTCTCATACTTTTTCTCAAGTATTTATCAGGCATAGTTTTGAAATAATTTCCACTGCCAAAATTTGAATTCAAATTCCAACAACTCCAAAACTTCTGAAACTTCAAATGTCACTCAAATTCAAACAGAATGCATAGATGCTTAGCTATAATTGTAAAACATTCCAATTAGGAAATTTGGGATGTTACAAAACCATTTCACTTTTGGTACCGTAAAAGACAAGATTCATAATTGTTTCACACAATGCCTACTATATCATTTCATTTCCGCAATTTATATAGAGCAATATAAGCCATGGAAACTAGAAAACAAGCAAACTATGCATTGAAAACAGAATCTGTCAACTATGGTATAGTCTGTAGTAATCTGTACTCCAACCATACTTCTGCTACTCCAACAATCCAGAAAAAATTAGGAAAACCTGGGAAATTTGTCTATTAATCTTTTGCAAAAAGAATCAGCATTTTATCCTGCTTCCGTTAAAAATGAGAATTGTTTTCCTGAGCGCAAAACTTTCTGTTTTTCAGCAAGATCAAATAAACAATCACCGTAAGCCATCCCAAAGGTCTTACTTGGCACTTTCTTGAAATGAAAGCAATAAAACATGATTAATATAGTAGCCTAAGCATGTGAACACACAAAAACAGTAGGTAAAAGTGTTGGGTTGTCTCCCAACAAGCGCTTTTCTTTAATGCCTTTTAAGTTAGGCATGAAGATTTCAATTATGCTCGCATAAAAGATAAGAACTGAAACATAAAGAGAGCATCATGAAGCACATGCCAAGCACATTTAAGTCTAACCCACTTACTATGCATAGGGATTTTTTGATCAAACAATTTATGGGAGCAAGAATCAACTAGAATAGGAAGGCAAAACAAGTATAACTTCAAAACTTTCAACACATAGAGAGGAAACTTGCTATTATTGCAATTCCTACAAGCGTAAGTTCCTCCCTCATAATAATTTTCAGTAGGGTCATGAATGCATTCAACAATATAACTATCACATAAATTATTCTTTTCATGATGCATAAGCATAGAAATTTTGTCACTCTTCACATAAGCAAATTTATGCTCATGAATAATAGCGGGAGAAAACACAACAAAATAACTATCATGGGATTGAAAATAAAAATCATGATGACAAGATTCATGGCCATCATTATTCTTTATATCATACATGTCATCACCATAATCATCATAGATAGCAACTTTGTTATCATAGTCAATTGAAGCCTCATCCAAAATGGTGGATTCATCACAAAACAAAGTCATGACCTCTCCAAAACCACTTTCATCATTATAATCATCATAAATAGGAGGCATGCAATCATTATAACAAATTTGCACATCAAATCTTGGGGGACTAAAAATATCATCTTCATCAAACATAACATCCCCAAGCTTATGGCTTTGCATACCATTAGCATCATGGATATTCAAAGAATTCATACTAACAACATTGCAATAATGCTCATCATTAAAAGATTTTTTGTCAAACATTTTATAGAATTCATATTCTATCAATTGAGCACAATTTTTCTTTCCATCATTTTCACGAAAGACATTAGATGAATAATATGATGCAACCTCAATTCCATTTTTTGTAGTTTTTTTTTGAACCAAACTAGTGATAAAATAAGAAAGTAAAAGATTCGATTGCAAGATCTAAAGATATACCTTCAAGCACTCACCTCCCCGGTGTAACGCCCCGGATTCGATGCGCCAGGTGTCTGACAGTTATTCGCCGTCGTTGCCATGTCATGTGCTTGCGTGTTGCACTTTGCCATGTCATCATCTGCATTTCGTATCATGTCATCATGTGCATTGCATTGCATATGTGTTCGTCTCATGCATCCGAGCATTTTCCCCGTTGTCTGTTTTGCAATCCGGCACTCCTATGTCTCCCGGCGCCCTCTTTTACCTCTTTTCGTGTGCGGGTGTTAAACGGTCTCGGAATGGACCGAGGTTTGTCAAGCAGCCTTGGTATAGCACCGGTAGACCGCCTGTCAAGTTTCGGGTCATTTGGAGGTCGTTTGATACTCCAACGGTTAACCGGGTAACCGTAAAGCCCTCTTTTGTTGCAGCCCAACACCCCTTTCAAAGTGGCCCAAAACCCATCTAACTCCCCTCCATGCTCTCGGTCGTTTGATCACGATCGCGTGGCCGAAAACCGCACCTCATTTGGAGTCTCCTAGCTCCCTCTACCTATAAATATGTGTCCCTCCCGGATTTTTCGCGGTACAAACCCTAACTTCCTCTTCCTCTGCGCCACCGGACACATCTCCCCCGCCGCCCGGACATGTCCGCCCCGCCGCCGCGCCCAATCGGGTTTCTCCACCTGCCCGCCGCCCCTCATCCAACCGGGCGCGCCACGTGGTCTGACGTCGCCCTCCCCCCCGCCCCGCGGCCATGGAGCCCATCGAGGGCCAGCAGCAGCCCGCTCCGCGCCCGCCGCCGCCCGGTCGCGCCGCCGCCCGAGCCAGCGTCCGCCGCCCGCCTCCGCCCGCCCGGCGACCTCGCCGCCCGGCGCCGGCCGCCCGCCGCCGCCGCAGTAGCGCCTCCGGCGACCTCGGCCTCTCGCGCGCCATTGGACCTCCCCGCCGGCCACCTCCTCGCCTCACGCGCTACATCGCCTCTCCCAGCCGCGCCTCGCCGCCTGCATGCAACCGCCGTCCCGGCCAGCGCCGCCCTCGCAAGCAAGCCGCCGCGGCGCCGCTGAAGTCGCCCGCTCCGGCCCGGCGGATCCGCCCGGCCGCCCGCCGTGCCGCCGCCTGGCCTCCTCCGCCCACGGATCCGGTCGCCCCGGCCATCTCCCTCCTCTCCGGCATCTTCTTCGGCGAGGATCCGGTGAACCTCGGTTCGCGTGCCCCGCAAGGTTGACTTCCCCCTCCCTCCAAATCCACCAAGTCCCGAGCGTTTTCATATTTTCATGCATTTTCATCGCATCATAACTTTGTCATCGCTGCTCCGTTTCGTGCGTGTAATATGTCAAATTGTTCGCCTCGACGAGTACATCATTTCATCTCATTGCATCATTTTCATTTGAGCTCATCTTGATGCCCGAAATGCTGTTAGAAGAGGGCTATGTGATGTTAGTTTCAGATTCTTATCAGAACATGCACTTTTGTCATTTTTGCCATGATTGATGTGTGCATCCTATGAACTTGAGTCCTACATGTGTTTTTTAATATGCCATGCCATATTTACAGGGGTGTATGCCATGTATTTTTGTGATCTATGTGGTGACTAGCACAAGCATGCAAACTAGGCTTCATGATGTTGCTGATTTCAGCCCCTGTTCTGCTGATATTTGTAGGCCATGTTAACTTGATGCTACCGAGAGATCCATGCATATTTTGAGATACTTCAGTAAGGATGTTTTGGTAAACATGTCTTGCTCTATCCATCCATGCCCTTGTTTGCAATTATGGAGTGCCATAGCTTGAGTCAATCGAGCTCTACTTTTGCTATAAAATGTTTCCTGGCAGGTTGTTTACATGTTATTCAATTTTGCCAAGATTGTTGTAGTTGATCCTTGCATGCTATGACGTTGTTCTTGCCACGGATAGCTTCCATGCCATGTCTTCTTACTGTGAGTTGCCTTGCCATGCCATGTATTGCTCTGTGGTGAGTGGTTCAAGCTCACCAACATGCCTACTTATTGTTGTTCCTGCCATGTTTGAATCTGTAATATAACTTGCCATGTTTACATGGGTGCCATCATATTTTCTGATCCTTTTTGGCTCATGGTCATTAAAGGACTTTTGTGCTATGCTATTAGTAGATTCATGCCATGCCTTTTCTTGCCATGATAAGTTCCTGTAGCATGTTGTTTGATAGCTCTAAACATTGCAACCTGATGTTATTTCTGCTAAAGTCTGAAACTGTTATTATTTGCAATCTTGCCATGTCCTTTTGAGCATGTTCTAGTGATTTCTGGAGATAGCACAGTGTTCATGTTTTGTCATGCTTTACCTGTACATCATGACCATGCCTTTTGTTTTCATATTGAGGTGCTGTAGCATATTGTTTTGATGCTTGCAATATGCCTAGTTGCTGTTTTGGACAGATTGTTGCTATGACTTGTATAGGGTGTATGTGTTGAACCGTTGCTCCGTTTTGAGTGTGCTCTCTATGAAACTTGCTTGATTTTGCATGTAGTTTCATATTATCATGTAGCATCCTTGTTTTGAGGTGTTTGCTTGATGTTTGTATGCGTTTTGCATCAATGCCATGCTTATCTTGTTTTGCTCATATCTTCTAGGCCGTAGCTCCGAATTAAATGGACTTTATATGTAACTTGACTAGAATTTCGTGTAGATCATCGTGTTGCATTTTAAATTGCTGTTTAACAACTTTAACATAAGGTTTATTCAGATCTGGACCAATTTCGAATTTTGCATATGAGGACTTACCGGAATTGTTCTATGTTGTTTCCGGCCTCATTTAAACTTGCTTTGATGTGTTGCTCTTGTTTGCATCATCTTTTGCCATGAGTAGCTTCATGTAGTCTTGTCATTCATCATGCTTGTTGTGCATCATGTCTTGTCTATGTGTGGTGTGTTTACCATGTTGTGTGCTTCTTCTTGTTAGTTCCTGTTCCGTTGCGATCGTGAGGATTCGTTCGTCTACGCTTGGTTCGGCTTCATCCGTTCGTCTTCTTCATGGACTCGTTCTTCTTCCTTGCGGGATTTCAGGCAAGATGACCGTCACCTTGGATCTCATTACTATCATTGCTATGCTAGTTGCTTCGTTCTTTCGCTATGCTGCGTTACCTATCACTTGCTGCTCAAGCCATCCCAAATTGCCATGAACCTCTAACCTTTGACACCTTCCTAGCAAACCGTTGTTTGGCTATGTTACCGCTTTGCTCAGCCCCTCTTATAGCGTTGTTAGTTGCAGGTGAAGATGAAGTTTGTTCCTTGTTGGAACATGGAGATGTTGTTCCTTGTTGGAACATGTTTACTTGTTGGGATATCACAATATATCTTATTTAATTAATGCAGCTATATACTTGGTAAAGGGTGGAAGGCTCGGCCTTATGCCTGGTGTTTTGTTCCACTCTTGCCGCCCTAGTTTCCGTCATATCGGTATTATGTTCCTGGATTTTGCGTCCCTAACGCGGTCGGGTGATTTATGGGACCCCCTTGACAGTTCGTTTTGAATAAGACTTTTCCAGCAAGGCCCAACATTGGCTTTACATTTGCCTCACCTAGCCTTTTTCCCTTGGGAGTCGCACATCCCGAGGGTCATCTTTATTACCCCGGGCCGTGCTTGTCTAAGCGTTGGTCCAAACTAGAGCACCGTCTTGGGACCATCCCTTGGCAACTTGGGTTACGTCGGTACACATGACGCTTAGCTTATCCGGTCGTGGCTCGAGGCGAGATACGCGGCTACTATCGGGATGTCGGCACGCCGGGAGGTCTTGCTGGTCTTGTTTTATTCTTGTCGAAATGTCTTGTAGCCGGATTCGAGACTGATCGGGTCTTCCGGGAGAAGGAATATCCTTCGTTGATCGCGAGAGCTTATCATGGGCTAAGTTGGGACACCCCTGCAGGGTATAAACTTTCGAGAGCCGTGCCCGCAGTTATGTGGCAGATGCGAATTTTTTAATATCCGGTTGTAGTAAACTTGAAGAAAACTCTTCTAAAATACACCAACCGTGTGCGTAACCGTGAGTGTCTCTTTTCGGGGTTGATCGAGAGGAGAACACGTTTTCTGGGTTATGTCTGACGTAAGTAGGAGTTCATGATCACTTCTTGATCATTACTAGTTGACGACCGTTCCTTTGTTTCTCTTCTAGCTCTCATTTGCGTAAGTTAGCCACCATATATGCTTAGTCGCTGCTGCAACCTCACCGCCTTACCCCTTCCTTTCCCTTTAAGCTTTGCTAGTCTTGATACCCATGGTAATGGGATTGCTGAGTCCTCGTGGCTCACAGATTACTACACCACCAGTTGCAGGTACAGGTTTGCGATGATCATGGCGTAGAGCGATGTTTGCTTCTTTGGAGTTCTTCTTACGCTTCTTCTTGATCGGGATAGGTTCGGTCGGCAGCCTGGGCTAGCAGGGTTGATGTCGTTTGAGCTTCTGTTTATGTTTCATCCGTAGTCGGATGTTGATCTTGTATATGATGTTGATGTATTCTTGTGGCTTTTGTGCCTTATGTATGTATCCCCATCTATTATGTAATGATATCCACCTTGCAAAAGCGTTTCAATATGCGGGTCTACCCTTGGTGGGACCTTCGAGTTCCTTTTGGATAGGGTCGCATATTGGGCATGACAAGTTGGTATCAGAGCCTCGACCGACCCTAGGAGCCCCCTTGATTGATCGTGTAGTTTGGCCGCAGTTGAGTCTAGAATAAAACTGATTTCGGAGTCTAGTTATATCGGAGAGTAGGAATTCTTTTTACTCCTCTGCCCCTTCGTCGCTCTGGTAAGGAATCTTGACGTAGGTGTTTTGAATTACTCCTCTTCCCTTTGAAATTTTTTCTTTAGGATCACGTGGTTAGTTTGGTGAGTTGTCCATCCTCTTTTGTCCGGTGCATTTTTCGTCAAGTTGACTCGAGCCTCTTCATCTTTAGCAAGTTCAATCCTCAGTTTGCTCTCAACGAAGTTATTTCTCTATCCTCTGTTGTTTTCTTTTCCCACCCGCCCACCCTTCTTCTTCTCGGAACCGGAGTCCGTAATCGAGTATCCATCCTACTCGTGTGAAGTCTTTGTTTTCTTTCATCAATGTTTTTCAACCGGTGTTTTCTCTTCAAGATATTCGTCGATTTCCCCTTCCAAGTTTCCTTTGTTTTCCCGCCCTCCCACCCTATTATTCCCGGAGTTCAAGTTTCTTCCGACCATATATTTCCTTCGTACGGAGTCTCTTCAGTCTTCCCTCAACCATTTCAACCGGTGAATTATCGTCTTGTTCGTCATTCTTCATCCTTTTTCTTTTTCCGGTGGATCCAATTCAAGTTATTTGTTGCCGATCGTATTCTTTTCCTCAGCTCAAATATTTCCCTTTGCTCGTTCGCCTCTCGCTAGTTTATCATTCCGGAGTGTTCAACACATCTCAGGAGATTCGTCTGTGTGTGAATTAATTCGAGGTTATCACCTCATTCTAATATTTAATTGTTCCGGTGCTTCATCTATCTATTCGACATCCCTTTCCAACGGTGTTATCTCTTCAGTGGGCCCTAACCCACAGGTTTTTCCCAGGATCTTACCTGACTCTTCTAATTCCCCCGGAGTTTTTCTCAATTCTTTACAAAGTGTGATGTAAGAATGGATTCCATCAGTCACATGCCTTTTCCAAGATCGATTTCAAATCATTTCATTGTTGGCTCAACCTCTTCGCTTTTCATTCTTCCGGAGTACCTTAACAATTTTGGTGGTGTTTATCGTCGTCCTTTGAAGATCGAAGAAGAGTTTTTCCTCTAAATCTTTTCCGTTCTCCCGGAGATTCGTGGTGCTAGCTCAATGTTATCCTATCTAATTGTTTCCAGTCATGCAAATTCTTTTCATCCATCCGGAGTATTTCAGGAGTTGCTTTCCGTCTCAATCATCCGGAGGCCATCTTTTCGGAAGATTTCTTCGTTCCAAGTTTTTCAAAGTCGTAATCCAATTATTCTATATCTGTGCCCCTTCGTTCGTCTCAATACTCTTCTGGTGCTGCGTTCAAGCATTCGTTAATCAGTCGTGATCTCTTCGATCTCTTTTCTCTAAATTCCCTCAAGTATCTTCGTGCTTTTCTAATTCTTCCCGGTGATTCATTCTTTTTCATCAGTCATTTCGAATTCTTACGGTGGTTCATTCAAGATTCTTTTTCCTTGATTATCATTTTAATTCATTCGTTCTTTCCAATCCTACCGGTGGTTCATGAAGACCTTCTCAAGTTTGTGATATGTCACTTCTCAATTCTTTTTCAAGAAGAATAAGTAGTTTGCAAAATCCATTGTTTGTCATCAATTTAATTTGATGAAGGATAAGCATACAATAAATCTTATTCTTATTTCATCCTAGTGATTAATCCCTTCCTTCAGAGTTTGTTCTTGAGGAATAAATTCTAGTTCTAAGTCGTTCATCTTTTCTTATCCGGAGTTCAGTTTCCTCGGCCATTTAAATTGAACCTCCATCTAAATCATCGCAATGCTCATCTTATTCTTTCGTCCTTCATTCTATCTCATCATCCTTTCGTTACCGGAGTTCTTCATGGTGGTTCTTCAGGATTTAATTCATTCTTCAAGAGTTCATCAAGATTTTGTTGGTGGAGCTCAAGTATCTTTCTTCTTGCATATCTAAGTGCAATTAATTCTCCGTATTCTTTTGAAGTGGAGTTTTGCATCTCTTCGTTCTTCTCAGCTATTCAATCTTTTCCGCTTGTGGTCGGTTATCACCTTATAATTTTGAGATGTTTCCCATAAGTCCACAACAATCTTATTCTTTCGTTGTTGATTTTCTCAACAACTCCGTTCAATCCTTCCTTTTAAGTTCTTTTCTTTCAATTCTTTCAATTCTTCCGGAGGCATTGTGTTGTTCCTCTCGTCAACTATCGTTCCATTTTGTCAACTCAGTTCTATTCCTCCATGTTTTAGCCGGAGTTCTTCCTAAATCCTTTCAGTCTTATCCGTTTCTTTTCTAATTCTAACCACTCCGGTTGGAACGAGTGGTTTCATAGTCTATCCGATTCCGTGAGCTTTTGATTCTCGTCATTCTCGTCGTTCCTCTCTTCTTCTCAAGTGCTCTCGATTCTTTGCTTCTTATCTTGAGTTCTTGTTTCACCTCATCCCTTTTCTCTTCCGTCTCGGTCCTAAGATCTCGGGACGAGATCTCTTGTTAGTGGAGGAGTGTTGTAACGCCCCGGATTCGATGCGCCAGGTGTCTGACAGTTATTCGCCGTCGTTGCCATGTCATGTGCTTGCGTGTTGCACTTTGCCATGTCATCATCTGCATTTCGTATCATGTCATCATGTGCATTGCATTGCATACGTGCTCGTCTCATGCATCCGAGCATTTTCCCCGTTGTCCATTTTGCAATCCGGCACTCCTATGTCTCCCGGCGCCCTCTTTTACCTCTTTTCGTGTGCGGGTGTTAAACGGTCTCGGAATGGACCGAGGTTTGTCAAGCGGCCTTGGTATAGCACCGGTAGACCGCCTGTCAAGTTTCGGGTCATTTGGAGGTCGTTTGATACTCCAACGGTTAACCGGGTAACCGTAAAGCCCTCTTTGTTGCAGCCCAACACCCCTTTCAAAGTGGCCCAAAACCCATCTAACTCCCCTCCATGCTCTCGGTCGTTCGATCATGATCGCGTGGCCGAAAACCGCACCTCATTTGGAGTCTCCTAGCTCCCTCTACCTATAAATATGTGTCCCTCCCGGATTTTTCGGTACAAACCCTAACTTCCTCTTCCTCTGCGCCACGGACACATCTCCCCCGCCGCCCGGACATGTCCGCCCCGCCGCCGCGCCCAATCGGGTTCCGTGACCTGTCCGCCGCCGCCCCCTCATCCAACCGGCGCGCGCCACGTAGTACGCCGTCGCCCTCCCGCCATCATGGCCGCTGGAGCCCATCCGGGGGCCAGCAGGCCCGCTCGCGCGCCGCCGCCGCCCGAGCCCAGCGTCCCGCCGGCCGCCTCCGCCCGCCGGCGACCTCGCCGCCCGCGCCGGCCCGCCGCCGCCTCTGGCGCCTCCCGCGAGCTCGGCCTCTCGCGCCCGCCCCCTGACCTCCCGCCGGCCACCT
This sequence comes from Aegilops longissima, assembly GCA_021605205.1. NCBI lineage: Eukaryota > Viridiplantae > Streptophyta > Magnoliopsida > Poales > Poaceae > Aegilops > Aegilops longissima. The sequence goes on along the minus strand of CM038679.1, from coordinate 439,827,028 downwards.
CGCCGCCTCCCGCGCTGCGTCGCCTCTCTCCGCGCCGCTCGGCTTCTGGCCGCCCGCCCGGCCAGCGCCGCCGCCTCGCAAGCAAGCCGCCGCGCGCGCGCCGCCGAAGCTGCCCGCGCTCGGCCCGGCCGGATCCGCCCGGCAGCCAGCGCCCGGTGCCGCCCCGGCCTCCTCCGCCCACGGATCCGGTCGCCCCGGCCATCTCCCTCCTCTCCGGCATCTTCTTCGGCGAGGATGCGGTGAACCTCGGTTCGCGTGCCCCGCAAGGTTGACTTTCCCCCTCCCTCCAAATCCACCAAATCCCGAGCGTTTTCATATTTTCATGCATTTTCATCGCATCATAACTCTGTCATCGCTGCTCCGTTTCGTGCGTGTAATATGTCAAATTGTTCGCCTCGACGAGTACATCATTTCATCTCATTGCATCATTAACATTTGAGCTCATCTTGATGCCCGAAATGCTGTTAGAAGAGGGCTATGTGATGTTAGTTTCAGATTCTTATCAGAACATGCACTTTTGTCATTTTTGCCATGATTGATGTGTGCATCCTATGAACTTGAGTCCTACATGTGTTTTGTAATATGCCATGCCATCTTTACAGAGGTGTATGCCATGTATTTTTGTGATCTATGTGGTGACTAGCACAAGCATGCAAATTAGGCTTCATGATGTTGCTGATTTCAGCCCCTGTTCTGCTGATATTTGTAGGCCATGTTAACTTGATGCTATCGAGAGATCCATGCATATTTTGAGATACTTCAGTAAGGATGTTTTGTTAAACATGTCTTGCTCTATCTATCCATGCCCTTGTTTGCAATTATGGAGTGCCATAGCTTGAGTCAATCGAGCTCTACTTTTGCTATAAAATGTTTCCTGGCAGGTTGTTTACATGTTATTCAATTTTGCCAAGATTGTTGTAGTTGATCCTTGCATGCTATGATGTTGTTCTTGCCATGGATAGCTTCTATGCCATGTCTTCTTACTGTGAGTTGCCTTGCCATGCCATGTATTGCTCTGTGGTGAGTGGTTCAAGCTCACCAACATGCCTACTTATTGTTGTTCCTGCCATGTTTGAATCTGTAATATAACTTGCCATGTTTACATGGGTGCCATCATATTTTCTGATCCTTTTTGGCTCATGGTCATTAAAGGACTTTTGTGCTATGCTATTAGTAGATTCATGCCATGCCTTTTTTTGCCATGATAATTTCCTGTAGCATGTTGTTTGATAGCTCTAAACATTGCAACCTGATGTTATTTCTGCTAAAGTCTGAAACTGTTATTATTTGCAATCTTGCCATGTCCTTTTGAGCATGTTCTAGTGATTTCTGGAGATAGCTCAGTGTTCATGTTTTGTCATGCTTTACCTGTACATCATGACCATGCCTTTTGTTTTCATATTGAGGTGTTGTAGCATATTGTTTTGATGCTTGCAATATGCCTAGTTGCTGTTTTGGACAGATTGTTGCTATGACTTGTATAGGGTGTATGTGTTGAACCGTTGCTCCGTTTTGAGTGTGCTCTCTATGAAACTTGCTTGATTTTGCATGTAGTTTCATATTATCATGTTGCATCCTTGTTTTGAGGTGTTTGCTTGATGTTTGTATGCGTTTTGCATCAATGCCATGCTTATCTTGTTTTGCTCATATCTTCTAGGTCGTAGCTCCGAATTAAATGAACTTTATATGTAACTTGACTAGAATTTCGTGTAGATCATCGTGGTGCATCTTAACTTGATGTTTAACAACTTTAACATAAGGTTTATTCAGATCTGGACCAATTTCGAAATTTGCATATGAGGACTTACCGGAATTGTTCTATGTTGTTTCCGGCCTCATTTAAACTTGCTTTGATGTGTTGCTCTTGTTTGTATCATCTCTTGCCATGAGTAGCTTCATGTAGTCTTGTCATTCATCATGCTTGTTATGCATCATGTCTTGTCTATGTGTGGTGTGTTTACCATGTTGTGTGCTTCTTCTTGTTAGTTCTGTTCCGTTGCGATCGTGAGGATTCGTTCGCTCACGCTTGGTTCGGCTTCATCCGTTCGTCTTCTTCATGGACTCGTTCTTCTTCCTTGCGGGATTTCAGGCAAGATGACCGTCACCTTGGATCTCATTACTATCATTGCTATGCTAGTTGCTTCGTTCTTTCGCTATGCTGCGTTACCTATCACTTGCTGCTCAAGCCATCCCAAATTGCCATGAACCTCTAACCTTTGACACCTTCCTAGCAAACCGTTGTTTGGCTATGTTACCGCTTTGCTCAGCCCCTCTTATAGCGTTATTAGTTGCAGGTGAAGATGAAGTTTGTTCCTTGTTGGAACAAGGAGATGTTGTTCCTTGTTGGAACATGTTTACTTGTTGGGATATCACAATATATCTTATTTAATTAATGCAGCTATATACTTGGTAAAGGGTGGAAGGCTCGGCCTTATGCCTGGTGTTTTGTTCCACTCTTGCCGCCCTAGTTTCCGTCATATCGGTATTATGTTCCCGGATTTTGCGTCCCTAACGCGGTCGAGTGATTTATGGGACCCCCTTGACAGTTCGTTTTGAATAAGACTTTTCCAGCAAGGCCCAACATTGGTTTTACATTTGCCTCACCTAGCCTTTTTCCCTTGGGAGTCGCGCATCCCGAGGGTCATCTTTATTACCCCGGCCGGTGCTTGTCTAAGCGTTGGTCCAAACTAGAACACCGTCTGGGACCATCCCTTGGCAACTTGGGTTACGTCGGTACTGTGACGCTTAGCTTATCCGGTTGTGGCTCGAGGACGAGATCTGTGCGGCTACTATCGAGGATCGGCACGCCGGGAGGTCTTGCTGGTCTTGTTTTATTCTTGTCGAAATGTCTTGTAGCCGGATTCGAGACTGATCGGGTCTTCCGGGAGAAGGAATATCCTTCGTTGATCGCGAGAGCTTATCATGGGCTAAGTTGGGACACCCTGCAGGTATAAACTTTCGAGAGCCGTGCCCGCGGTTATGTGGCAGATGGGAATTTGTTAATATCCGGTTGTAGTAAACTTGAAGCAAACTCTTCTAAAATACACCAACTGTGTGCATAACCGTGAGTGTCTCTTTTCGGGGTTGATCGAGAGGAGAACACGGTTTCTGGGTTATGTCTGACGTAAGTAGGAGTTCAGGATCACTTCTTGATCATTACTAGTTGACGACCGTTCCTTTGTTTCTCTTCTCGCTCTCATTTGCGTAAGTTAGCCACCATATATGCTTAGTCGCTGCTGCAACCTCACCACCTTACCCCTTCCTTTCCCTTTAAGCTTTGCTAGTCTTGATACCCATGGTAATGGGATTCTTTGAGTCCTCGTGGCTCACAGATTACTACACCACCAGTTGCAGGTACAGGTTTGCGATGATCATGGCGTGAGAGCGATGTTTGCTTGTTTGGAGTTCTTCTTCGCTTCTTCTTGATCGGGGATAGGTTCCAGGTCGGAAGCCTGGGCTAGTAGGGTGGATGTCGTTTGAGCTTCTGTTTATGTTTCATCCGTAGTCGGATGTTGATCTTGTATATGATGTTGATGTATTCTTGTGGCTTTTGTGCCTTATGTATGTATCCCCATCTATTATGTAATGTTGATGTAATGATATCCACCTTGCAAAAGTGTTTCAATATGCGGGTCTACCCTTGGTGGGACCTTCGAGTTCCTTTTGGATAGGGTCGCATATTGGGCGTGACACCCGGCAACGGCGCCAGAAAAGAGCTTGATGTCTACTACGCAACTTTATTCTTGTAGACACGTGTTGGGCCTCCAAGCACAGAGTTTTGTAGGACAGTAGCAATTCTCCCTCAAGTGGATGACCTAAGGGTTATCAATCCGTGAGAGGTGTAGGATGAAGATGGTCTCTCTCAAACGACCCTGCAACCAAATAAAGAAGAGTCTCTTGTGTTCCCAACACACCCAATACAATGGAAAATTGTATAGGTGCACTAGTTCGGCGAAGAGATGGTGATAAAAGAGTAATATGGACGGTAGAGATATATTTTTATAATCTGAATAAATAAAAACAGCCCAATAGATACTTGTGGTGACATTGGAGTATCTGGGTGACATTAGGGTTTTGGTTGATGTTTATCTTAAGGTGTTATTTTAGTACAAATTCTAGGGCTGTTTGTGACACTTATAGGAATAGCCCAATAGATCGATCAGAAAGAATAACTTTGAGGTGGTTTCATACCCTACAATAATCTCTTCATTTGTTCTCCGCTATTAGTGACTTTGGAGTGACTCTTTGTTGCACGTTGAGGGATTGTTATATGATCTAATTGTGTTATCATTGTTGAGAGAACTTGCATTAGTGAAAGTATGAACCCTAGGCCTTGTTTTGAAGCATTGCAATACCATTTTCGCTCACTTTTGTTACTTGTTACCTTCCTGTTTTTATATTTTAAGATTACACAAACCTTTATCTACTATCCATATTGCACTTGTATCACCATCTCTCCGCCGAACTAGTGCACCTATACAATTTACCATTGTATTGGGTGTGTTGGGGACACAACAAACTCTTTGTTATTTGGTTCCAGGGTTGCTTGAGAGAGACCACCTTCATCCTACGCGTCCCATAGATTGATAAACCTTAGGTCATCCACTTGAAGGAAATTTGCTACTGTCCTACAAACCTCTGCACTTGGAGGCCCAACAACATCTACAAGAAGAAGGTTGCGTAGTAGACATCAATGATCATGTTTTGTAAAAGTTATCAGCAACTGGCACTCTGGCAGGAGCCTTATGGTTGTCTCTTTATTGTATGAAATGCAAACGCCATGTAATTGCTTTACTTTATCACTATGCGTTAGTGATAGTTTTAGAAGCAATAGTTTGCGAGACGACCACGACACTACGATGGAGATCAAGGTGTCAAGCCGGTGACGATGGAGATCATGACGGTGCTTTGGAGATAGAGATCAAAGGCACAAGATGATGATGGCCATATCATGTCACATATATTGATTGCATGTGATGTTTATCTTTTATGCATCTTATTTTGCTTAGTACGGTGATGTCTACTATGCAACTTTATTCTTGTAGACATGTGTTGGGCCTCCAAGCGTAGAGTTTTGTAGGACAATAGCAATTTTCTCTCAAGTGGATGACCTAAGGTTTATCAATTCATGAGAGGTGTAGTATGAAGATGGTCTCTCTCAAACAACCCTGCAACCAAATACAAGAAATCTCTTGTGTCCCCAACACACCCAATGCATTGGCAAATTGTATAGGTGCACTAGTTCGGCGAAGAGATGGTGATAAAAGTGTAATATGGATGGTAAAAATATATTTTTATAATCTGAATAAATAAAAACAGAAAGGTAGCAAATAGTAAACGGGCACAAAAACGGTATTGCAATGCTTGAAAATGAGGCATAGGATCCGTACTTTCGCTAGTGCAACCTCTCAACAATGCTAATATAATTGGATCATATAACCATCCCTCAATGTGCAACGAAGAATCACTCCAAAGTTCCTATCTAGCGGAGAACATAAGAATAAATTGTTTGTAGGGTACGAAACCACCTCAAAGCTATTCTTTCCATTCGATCTATTCAAGAGTCTGTACTAAAATAACACAAAGCTATCCTTTCCGTTTGATCTATCCTAGAGTTCGTACTAAAATAACACCAAAGCAAATTCATATTCATAATACTCAATCCAACACAAAGAACTTCAAAGAGTGCCCCAACATTTCTACCGGAGAAACAAAGACAGGAACGTGCATCAACCCCTATGCATAGATTACCCCAATGTCACCTCGGGAATCCGCGAGTTTAGTGCCAAAACATATATCAAGTGAATCAATATGATACCCCATTGTCACCACGAGTATTCAATTGCAAGACATATATCAATTGTTCTCAAATCCATAAAAGTATTCAGTCCGATAACAACGAAATCTCAAAAGGAAAAACTCAATTCATCACAACAAGATAGAGAGGGGAAAATACCATATGATCCGACTATATTAACAAAGCCCACGATACATCAAGATCGTGACATCTCAAGAACACGAGAGAGAGAGAGAGAGAGAGAGAGAGATTAAACACATAGATACTGGTACAAACCCTCGGACCTGAGGCTGGACTACTCGCTCCTCATCGTGGTGGCCGCCGGGATGATGAAGATGGCCATCGGTGATGATTCCCCCCTCCGGTAGATTGGTTTTTGGTGGCTACAGAGCCTTGCGGCGGCGGGACTTCTGATCTAGGGTAACCCTGAAGGGTTTTGGAATATTTGTGAATTGATAGGGTAAAGAGGGGGTGCGGGAGGCCACCGAGGTGGGCAAAACCCACCTGGGCGCGCCCTGGTGGGTTGTGCCCCCCTCGGGGCACCCCCCGGGTGCTGCTCTGGCCCATCTTGGTTGTTCTGGTCCATAAAAAATCTCCAGCAAGTTTCATGGTGTTTGGACTCCGTTTGATTTGATTTCTTGCGATGTAAAAATCAAGCAAAAAACAACAACTGCCATTGGGCACTGGGTCAATAGGTTAGTACCAACAAATGATATAAAGTTGCTATAAAATGATTGTAAAACATCCAAGAATGATAAAATAATAGCATGAATACTTCATTAATTATAGATACGTTGGAGACGTATCATACGGCTTTAGCATTATAAGATGATCCCTTACTAAAATTTCAAGGTATAAGTGTTCTCCCGGAGTATGCAACGTTGCGATAGTTCGTCGTGATGAGACACCACGTGATGATTGGGTGTGATAAGCTCTATGTTCACATACAACGTGTGCAAGATAGTTTTGCACATGCGGAATACTTGGCTTAAACTTGACGAGCCTAGCATGTACAAACATGGCCTCGGAACACTGGAGACCGAATGGTCGAACGTGAATCATATAGTAGATATGATCAACATAGAGATGTTCACCATTGAAAACTGCTCCATCTCACGTGATGATAGGACGTGGTTTAGTTGATTTGGATCACGTGATCATTTAGATGACTCGAGGGTTGTCTATCTAAGTGGGAGTTCTTAAGTAATATGATTAATTTAACTTAATTTATCATGAACTTAGTCCTGATAGTATTTGAATATCTATGTTGTAGATCAATAGCTTGCGATGTAGCTCCCCGTTTATTTTTGATATGTTCCTAGAGAAATATAAGTTGAAAGATTATAGTAGCAATGATGCAGACTAGGTCCGTGATCTGAGGATTATCCTCATTGCTGCACAGAAGAATTATGTCCTTGATGCACCGCTAGGTGATATGTCTCCAACGTATCTATAATTTTTGATTGCTCCATGCTACTTTATCTATTGTTTTGGAATTTATTGGGCTTTATTTTCCACTTTTATATTATTTTTGGGACTAACCTATTAACCGGAGGCCCAACCCAGAATTGTTGTTTTTTTGCCTATTTCAGTGTTTCGAAGAAACGGAATATCAAACGGAGTCCAAACGGAATGAAACCTTCGGGAACGTGATTTTCTCACCGAACGTGATCGAGGAGACTTGGACCAATATAAAATAAGAATGAGTTCATTACAGTACCTTAATGTAGTCTTTTGTTTTCTTTCTCTAACGTAGCTCACGAGATTTCTATTCAGTTTTGTGTTGTGAAGTTTTCAAGTTTTGGGTGAATTCTTTTGATGGATTATGGAACAAGGAGTGGCAAGAGCCTAAGCTTGGGGATGCCCATGGCACCCCCAAAATAATACAAGGACACCAAAAATTCAAAGCTTGGGGATGCCCCGGAAGGCATCCCCTCTTTCGTCCACTTCCATCGGTAATTTACTTGGAGCTATATTTTTATTCACCAACATGATATGTGTTTTTCTTGGAGCATCGTGTATTGTTTGAGTCTTTGCTTGCTAGTTTACCACAATCATCCTTGCTGTACACACCTTTTGAGAGAGCCATATATGAATTGAAATTTGATAGAATACTCTATGTGCTTCACTTATATCTTTTGAGCTTGATAGTTTGCTCGTAGTGCTTCACTTATATCTTTTTGAGCGTGATAATTTTTGCTCTGGTGCTTCACTTAGATCTTTTAGAGAACGGTGGTGGATTTTTTTAAAAGAAACTTGATCTCTCATGCTTCACTTAGATTATTTTGAGAGTCGTTAATAGCATGGTAATTTGCTTAATGTTAATATACTTGGTGTTCAAGATATGTGAAACTTTCTTTTGAGTGCGTTGAATACTAAGATAAGTTTGATGCTTGATAATTGTTTTGAGATATGGAGGTAATAATATCAAAGTCATGTTGGTTGAGTAGTTGTGAATTTGAGAAATGCTTGTGTTGAAGTTTGTAAGTCCCGTAGCATGCACGTATGGTTAAAGTTGTGTAACAAATTTGAAGCATGAAGTGTACCGGCTTGTGCATCCTTATGAGTGGCGGTCGGGGACGAGCGATGGTCTTTTCGTACCAATCTATCCCCTAGGAGCATGCGCGTAGTACTTGAATTTTGATGACTTCTAAATTTTGCAATAAGTATATGAGTTATTTTGACTAATGTTGAGTCCATGGATTATCGCACTCTTACCTTTCCGCCATTGCTAGCCTCTTGATTGCCGTGCATTGCCCTTCCTCACATTGAGAGTTGGCGCAAACTTAGCGGTGCATCAAACCCGTGATACGATCGCTCTATCACACATAAACCTCCTTATATATTCCTCAAAACAGCCACCATACCTACCTATTATGGCATTTCCATAGCCATTCCGAGATATATTGCCATGCAACTTCCACCATCATTATTATGACATACATTACTTTTGTCATATTGCCATTGCATGATCATGTAGTTGACATCGTATTTGTGGCAAAGCCACCATGCATTATTTTCATACATGTCACTCTTGATTCATTGCACCATCCTGGTACACCGCCGGAGGCATTCATATAGAGTCATACCTTGTTCTAGTTTCGAGTTGTAATACTCATGTTGTAATCAATAGAAGTGTGATGATCATCATTATTAGAGCATTGCCCAAAAAAGGAGAAAGGCCAAAAAAGAGAAAGGCCCAAAAAAAGAAGAGAAAAGGGCAATGCTACTATCTCTTTTTCCACACTTGTGCTTCAAAATAGCACCATGTTCTTCATATAATGAGTGTCATATCTTGTGCTTCAAAGTATCACCTCGTTCGTCATGTAGTGAGTCTCATATATTGTGCTTCAAAGTAGCACCATGTTTTTCATATAGTGAGTCTCATAAGTTGTCCTTTTTATACTAGTGGGAATTTTTCATTATAGAACTTGGCTTGCATATTCCTATGATGGGCTTCCTCGAATGCCCTAGGTCTTCATGAGCAAGCAAGTTGGATGCACACCCACTAGTTTTCTTTTGTTGAGCATTCATAGCTCTAGTGCATCTGTTGCATGGCAATCCGTACTCCTCATGTTGACATCAATTGATGGGCATCTCCATAGCCCGTTGATTAGCCTCGTCAATGTGAGACTTTCTCCTTTTTTGTCTTCTCCACACAATCCCCATCATCATATTCTATTCCACCCATAGTGCTATATCCATGGCTCACGCTCATGTATTGCGTGAAGGTTGAAAAAGTTTGAGATTATTTAAGTATGAAACAATTGCTTGGCTTGTCATCGGGGGTATAGAAGTTGGGAACATCTTTGTGTGATGAAAATGAAGCATAGCCTAACTATATGATTTTGTAGGGATGAACTTTCTTTGGCCATGTTATTTTGAGATGACATAATTATTTTGATTAGTATGCTTGAAGTATTATTATTTTTATGTCAATATGAACTTTTGTCTTGAATCTTTCGGATCTGAATATTCATATGACAATTCAGAAGATTTACATTGAAATTATGCCAAAGTATCACTCCGCGTCAAAAAATCTCTTTTTATCATTTACCTACTCGAGGACGAGCAGGAATTAAGCTTGGGGATGCCTGATACGTCTCCAACGTATCTATAATTTTTGATTGCTCCATGCTACTTTATCTATTGTTTTGGACTTTATTGGGCTTTATTTTCCACTTTTATATTATTTTTGGGACTAACCTATTAATCGGAGGCCCAGCCAAGAATTGCAGTTTTTTTTGCCTATTTCAGTGTTTCGAAGAAACGGAATATCAAACGGACTCCAAACGGAATGAAACCTTCGGGAATGTGATTTTCTCACCGAACGTGATCCAGGAGACTTGGACCCTACTCCAAGGAGTGCCAGAGGCGGTCACGAGGGTGGGGGGCGCGCCCCTCCCCCCTGGGCGCCCCCCTGCCTCATTGGCCCCCTGACGCTCCACCGACGTACTCCTTCCTCCTATATATACCTACGTACCCCCAACAGATCAGAACGGGAGCCAAAAACCTAATTCCACCGCCGTACCTTCCTGTATCCATGAGATCCCATCTTGGGGCCTGTTCGGAGCTTCACGAGGGGGCATCCACCACGGAGGGCTTCTACATCAACACCATAGCCCCTCCGATGAAGTGTGAGTAGTTTACTTTAGACCTTCGGGTCCATAGCTAGTAGCTAGATGGCTTCTTCTCTCTTTTTGGATCTCAATACAATGTTCTCCCCCTCTCTCGTGGAGATTTATTCGATGTAATCTTCTTTTTGCGGTGTGTTTGTTGAGACCGGTGAATTGTGGGTTTATGATCTAGCTTATCTATGGAAAATATTTGATTCTTCTCTGAATTCTTTTATGTATGATTAAGTTATCTTTGCAAGTCTCTTCAAATTATCTGTTTGGTTTGGCCAACTAGATTGGTAGTTCTTGCCATCGGAGAAGTATTTAGCTTTGGGTTCAATCTTGCGGTGTCCTTACCTAGTGACAGAAGGGGTTGCAAGGCACGTATTGTATTGTTGCCATCGAGGATAACAAGATGGGGTATTTATCATATTGCATGAATTTATTCCTCTACATCATGTCACTTGCTTAAGGCGTTACTCTGCTTTTTAACTTAATACTCTAGATGCATCTTTGGATAGCGGTCGATGAGTGGAGTAATAGTAGTAGATGCAGAATCGTTTCGGTCTACTTGTCACGGACGTGATTCCTATATACATGATCATTGCCTGGATAACCTCATAACTATGCTTAATTCTGTCAATTGCTCAACATCGAGAGCAAAGTATGCCTATATAACATCGAGAGCAAAGTATGAAGGTACAATAGGAAGTTTCAAGCGAATGGACAAACGATTGATACCTGAACAAAGTGTGAGGAGGGGGTTCAAAGCATCGGGAACAGATCATCTCTCGAAAGGTGGCTCGTGACATGATACGAAGCCAAATGCAAGAATATTTCGGAGTCAAAGATATACAGGAGAGTCAGGTTCCGATCATGTGGAACTATGGGTTATGAGCCCACCATGTGGGTTAAAAGTAGAAAGGGGGCCGATAGCAAGGCATGTCAAATGATAGACTGTCAGTTATGTTGCCAACAATGTTGGTACCAAGGGCGAGGGACGAAGAGAACTATTTCCCTGCTCGTTGAACGAGGCGGACCAATAGGCAAAGTTCTCGTCCATCGTTGGTTACCGGAATGCCAACAGCAATGATAACAAGGTCTTACTGACAAATTGTACACCGAGGTGTTTACATAAGCAGGGAACTATTACTGCTTAGATCATATAGATCACAAGAAGGTTAAACAAAAGAATGGAAAGGAAATAAGTGGTTATTAGGATAATGAGACCAATGGAAAGGAAAGGTGTTTATACCCAAGTATTAGGGTATAACTTTCCCAAGGAAAGGCAGAGCATGATAGGGCTCCAAGTATTAAAGCATTTAGACAAAGGGGCAAGGAATTTATGAGGCTTATCCATACAACGGTGTTTGGATAAATGATCAAGAACAGTTAGTATTGCGCTCCCAAATGTTCTTGTTGATTATCGGAGTACCACACACATGCTTCGGGATAGTGTTGACATGGTCATCGTGGAAATGTCGACTTGGATACACAAAGGATCCATCGGAAACAACTTAGAAAATAAGTCATACAATTTCAGCAAGGAAAAGATGAGGTGTGGCCGACGGGCTCAAAGAACAATCCATCGGCATGTCAAAAGGATGTATTTCCAAAATTATATGAACAAGTTTGTGTTGGGGAAGGCAAGAATGTTGTCGATGATAATTCAAATCATCGAGGGGCAAGGATGGTATTTATCACCATGAATTCGATTGATATCCTGGAAGAAGTCAAAATGTTGACGGTGATCACGACAAAATTTTGTTGAGAGACTCTATGAAGATGCCATCGAGCAGCGACGACATTAAGCAAAAGGAAGGATGAAGTAAAAGGCTATGAAAACCACGGATTCGACACAAGCTCGAAACCAAACTTGTTGTTCGAGATGAAATGATAGGATGCGGAAGATCGACGCAAGCTTAGCACATCGTCAGGAGTTGTGCTCCGGGAAGAAGGACCGGGTAGCACAGTTAAAAATAGCTCGGTAATGATATAGCCGATCAGGCTATGAATGAAGTGATGGAGTATCATTCCAATGAGAATTCATAAGAGGTAGTGCAATGACACAATATCCTCGGGATAACAGGGGGCAATACTCGAGGTAAATCAAAATAGAGGTTGCGGAGATGCATTGGTCTGCAAAAGACAAGTGCTTTAACTTGTCCGAGAAAAGGAATCAAAGAATATCAATATGATCGGAACTATGATTACAGAAAACCAAACCTCAGATATAAGATGAACTTATACCAAGGGGGTAATTATTTTCACTAGAAGCTTCCATGATAAGATCTACATCATGTCTATGGGCATGAACACAAAGTTCAAGGTTGACTCCCACTTCTTCAATGCATAACCTTTCATTCACTCCTCGTTTTCGAAGCAATTGTAGTGTAGAAGATTTATCTGGCGAAGTACCAAAAGAGTAAGACTCGTGAGAACTCTCGAGTTCATACGGATTATGGAAGGCATAAGTTCAACCCATCGAGGCATTTTTACAAATCTATACAACCATCAACCAAGCAAAAGATACGAGTTCGAAAGCGGAGTATCCTAGTCAAAGCAGATGATACAATTTACCGAAGGTATTATGTATCAGGGAAAAACTCACAAGATTTTGGATGTGAAGGACACTGTCGGATAACAAGCCAGCAATGGATCTGGCGATTCATGACAGAGTTGATTTGATTATCGGTAATCAATCAAAATGAAGAAGGGGATGCAAAGGCATCGGCTTATAGAAACGTTTGAATGATTCGATGCTTGGGTACAAAGGAATTATGATTTCAAGACGAAGGCTCAGAAGTAGAGGCTCTGATCAAAAGATGAATAGGTTGAATGGACTTAGAGGTGCACCCCGATCAAATCTGGATTGGGCAAGAACCAGCTCATTTTTGGAGTGACGTCTGAGCCGGAAGGATGAATGCTAGGATCTGATTGAGGATTACGAGCATTCGCGACATATTGGATCAAGGGACTCGAAACGATAGTGACAGAGGATGTAATGAAGATTACTTGAAATATGGAATTAACCATAATGCAAGCAAACAAGAATTTCAACAAGAACAGGTTCCGAGGATTTTGGAAGATCGATAGTATTTCTAGGTATTTAGGAAAGCATATGAACAAATGGGGATGAACGAACCCGGTTAAGTGAATTATCCATGATCTGTAAAAGAAGCTGCAAAGCGAAGGCACAAAGGATTCTCGAAACAACGGAGAGTACTAGGGGCATCTTGTAATAACAGGATCAAGCGGGGATGAAGGTACAAGCGGCAAGGATATTATTCACGGGATTATTGGTGGTCGGGGCGCAAAGCGGTGGCACAGGTCTCGGAAACATCGAGGAGTATCTGCGGAATTTTACGACGAAGCAGCGATCATCTGTAGTGAAGGGCTCTCGGAAGGAAGTGGTTACGAGATCCTAGAGTCGAGTTAGTAAAAGTTTAACCCGAATAGACGAGAGATCAGAGTCCGAGAGCATAGACGAGGAGTAAAAGATCCTAATACCACCCAATGGTGACGTGGGCCCGTAAGACACACAGCCAAAGTTAGTAAAAGTTTTTCGGTGACTATACTCAACTTCGGCCAAGGAGTCGGAAAGGGGGCTACCTACAGGCAGTCGGCTCTGATACCAACTTGTGACGCCCTCTATTCAATCGTACACTAATCATGCACGCAAATGTGTACGATCAAGATCAAGGACTCACGGGAAGATATCACAACACAACTCTAGACATAAATTAAAATAATACAAGATTTATATTACAAGCCAGAGGGCTCGAATACATAAGCTCGAATACACAAGAGTCAGCGGAAGTAAACATATCTGAGTACAGACATAAGTTAGAAAAGTTTGCCTTAAGAAGGCTAGCACAAAAGCAGCAACGATCGAAAAGGCAAGGCCTCCTGCCTGGGAGCCTCCTAACTACTCCTGGTCATCGGCGGTCTCCATGTGGTAGTAGGCATCGACGGTAGCATCGGCCCTGGGTTCGACATCTGGTTGCATCAACCGGAAAGAAGAAGAAAGGGGGAAAAGGGGGAGCAAAGCAACCATGAGTACTCATCCAAAGTACTCGCAAGCAAGGATCTACACTACATATGCAACATTATCAAAGGAAGGCTATATATGTGGACTGGGCTGCAGAAATGCCAGAATAGAGAGAAGGCCTAGTCCTATCGAAGACTAGCATCTTCTGGAAACCACCATCTTGCAGCAAATAGGAGGGAGTAGAGTGGCATAAAGTAAAGTAGTAGTAGTGTTATCAACCTCTTGGGAGATCCTTTCTCGACTCCTGCGAGAAAGAAATCCCGAGCCATACTATCCGATTATCATCACAATCCAGTTCTCATCACCATCAAATTCTCATCACCAAGATCCAGTTCTAGTTGTATCGATCGGGATACAACTCCAAGTGTCCGTTATCGAGGACAGGCTATCGATAGATGTTTTCTTCCCTGCAGGGTGCACCAACTTACCCACCACGCCGCTTAACTCTGGCGGACACACTTTCTCGGTCATGCCCGCCTCGGCCAAACAATACGCCGCAACCCGACCTAGGCTTAATAGAGAGGCCAGACGCCGGACTAAACCTATGCCCCTGTGGGTCATGGGCCATCTCCCAGGAACTCCTGACGTTGCGTGACGTGGCGGTGAGCAGACCTAGCTACCTCCTTCAACAAGGCAAAGCGCCACGCAGTCCAACTGGCGCGCGCCGCCGTCGCCGACGTCTATTAAGCTTGGCTGATGTATACGATGCGTAACGCCCATACTATGCCCACGTGATGGTTAGTGCTATCGGGCCGAGGCCCTCGGATCAAATATCCAAATCGTAGTGGATTAGGAACGCGGTAACAAGCAGAGACTCATGAAAGATGTGACCCGTTGCCCGCCTCGAGGACTTGCGGCAAGGGCTAGGAATGCCCGCCACGCCTCGTAATTATCTCGCGGGCACCCTCCAGTCAACCTGTCTCCACATCACTGCAATTAAGCTCGCGGGTACCCCTCAGGGTCGACCCGTCTTTAGTAACATGGCTCAGTGTAAAGTCATAGTAATCATAGTAACTGTGTGTCTAAACATCAAGGGGAAAGCCGAGGAATCACCCCCGGTGAATTCCACTCGATGTAATCATCAAGGTGAACGTAAGAGGATTCACCCCGAGGTCCACACTTGAGGGGTTGCACGACAGTCGTGTCGAAGTGGTTAAAGAGGAAATCACCCTCGATGACCACAACCGAATAGCTACACTATAGGGTTAACATCAGGAGTACTGATGAGGACTCACCCTCGGTACTCGATAGTAACCTAGTATTGTCGAGCAACTAAGGGGAAAGTGATGTGCGGTGTCGGGGCCTGGTCTTCGATCCCGTTGATCGGGTCTTCAATGATGAAGCAGGGGCAACAAGGACAAGGTGGGGGTCACTGATGGATCACTAACCAACCTATACTAAGCAGTTTAGGATAAGCAGGTAAGGTACAACAGCAGATACAAAAGCAGGCTATGCAACAGAATAGGAGCAAACAATAACAGTAGCAAAATCTAATGCAAGCATGAGAGAATGGAATGGGCGATATCGGGATGATCAAAGGGGGGGCTTGCCTGGTTGCTCAGACAAGAAGGAGGGTCGTTGTCGCCGTAGTCGATCACAGGGGCATCAGCATCGGTCTCGGGGTCTACCGGGGAGAAGAGGGAGAAGAAACAGTAAATATAAAGCAACATAGCATCACAAAGCATAACATGGCAATATGCTGCGTCGGGTGTGACCTAACGCATGGCTACACGATATAGGTGAAGGGGAATTCAACCGGGAATGTATTCCCGGTTCCGGACATGTGTCAGACAGATGACCGGAGGGAGAATGTTCCATGTTCAGCATGCTAGAGGCATGTGACAGATGAACGGACCATGTATTCGGATTCGTTGGATTTTTCTGAGCAACTTTCATGTAGAAAACATTTTCATCCGAGCTACGGTTTAATTTCTATCAATTTTCAAAGTTTTTATTAATTTCTGGAATTTAATTATTTATCTCAACATTATCCAGAATAGTAAATGATGATGTCAGCATGACATCATGCTGACATCAACAGTCAACTGTGAAGTTGGCTGGGTCAACTACGTGTGGGCCTCGCATGTCATACACTGCTTAGCTTAATTAGGGTTTAGCTAATTAATTACGGTTTAATTCAATTAACTAATTAACTAGAATAATTTAAACAGGATTAAATAACTTAATTAATTTACTAATTAATAATTTTATTAATTACATTTTCTATTTTTAAAATTTCGTTTTAGGGGTGGGGACCCACGCCGCTGGCCTGTATGCTTATTGGGCACGGGTTAGCGGGCGGGCGTGGCGCCGTGCGTTCGTGACCACCGGGCGGCGGCCACGGCTGCGGGCGAGCCGCACGGCGAGGTGGCTGGCAGGCGGCGCCACGAGCCGCACGGCGAGGTGGCTGGCCAGGGCGATCGCCGGGGAGGAGGCGAGCAGGTGGAGGAGCGGGCGGCTGTGGCGCGAGGCGATCGCGTTCATGAAGGGCTTGAGGGCGCCGAGAAGGGCTGCGGTTCGCGGGCACTCGCGTCGGGCGTGGCGGCGCTACACGGGCAAACGCGTAGCGTAGCCACAGCGGGTGAGGCGCGAGGTGGTGGACGGATCGGGCAGAGGGGAAGAGGAGGACGGACGGCGGCTCACCCCGTTGGGAACGCCGGCGAGGCTCAAGGAGCCGCGGTTGAGGAGGAGGTCGAGGACGGCGCATGATGAGGACGAGGCGGCGGGCGACGTCGGGACGAGGTGGCGGGAGCGGCGACGACGCCAGCGCCGAGGCTCGGGCGCCATGGGTCGAGCCCCGATTCAGCTCGGGTCGGGGCGGGCGCTCAAGGGCAAAGTAGACGGAGCAGGCTACGGGGCGGCGTCGGGAATGGGCACCGGCGTCAGGGCGCGAGGTGGGTCGCCCGGATCCAGCAGAGAGAGGGGGAGGAGTGGAGGACGGCGAGGCATCCGGCGAGGGGGAGGGGTTCTTTGGGCGGCAGCGGCGTTGGACGGGGCCGGGGCATCTGCCCCGATCCAGATCCATCTGGGATAGGGTGAGGAGGGGGAGTCGAGGAGAGAGTGGGGTTCGTGGGGGGGAGTGGGGATAGTGGTTAGGGTTTTCTGTCGGGTGGGTGCAGCGGCCTTAGAAGGCCAGAGAGATGGGTGGCCGGTCCGGTGGCCGGTTGGGCCGGGGTGGGCCTTGCCCGGCTGCCAGCTGGACCGATAGGCCCGGGGGAGGGGGGGGTTCTCTCTTTCTCTTTTTTTAATTGAAAACAGAGATAGAAAAATGACTATTTAGGGTAACCAAAAGAGCTGAGAGAATGTGGGACTTAGCCTATTAAATAGTTTGCATCTTTAGGCGGTGCCACAAAAAGTTTTGGAGGCCAAAGGAATCCATTTGCATTTTTCACAAATAAAATAGCACTTTAAAATGCTGAAATTGCATTGTAATAATTGCTACAGTCAGTCTTAGCTCTTAGGTGATGTTGTTTTCCTTAACAATTAAATGTTATGGAATATTGGCTAAATGATGAACTATTTTGCAGCAACTTTGGTGGAACTCCATATTTCACTTGCAAATAGAATTTCATTTCAAAGTGGAATTTCAAATGATATTTGAATTGAAGTTGATCAATCACTGTTTAGCAAAACAATCTGCTTTAATCACAGTGGTTTACTATAGCATGACACGGGGGGTGTTACAGAATGGTCACTGGAAGCGGAACTACCCCAAATACTTGGCGGATAAGAAGGATGGCAAAGTGAACAAAGGTATATTTGATATACATGTTATTGATGTATACTTTACTAATGTTCATAGTAACCCCAGGGTATTTGATACCGGTACAGTTGCTAAGATTAGTAACTCGAAACAGGAATTGCAAAATGAACAGAGGCTAGTTAAGGGCGAGGTGACGATGTGTGTTGGAAGTGATTCCAAGGTTGATAACATCACCATCGCACACTCCCTCTACCTTCAAGATTAGTGTTGGACAAAAATAAATGTTATTTGGTGTTTGCGTTCAGCATGAATATGATTGGATCATGTTTATTGCGATACAGTTATTCATTTAAGTCAGAGAATAATTGTTGTTCTATTTACATGAATAAAACCTTATATGTTCATACACCCAATGTAAATGGTTTATTAAATCTCGATCGTAGTGATACACATATTCATAATATTGATGCCAAAAGATGCAAAGTTGATAATGATAGTGCAACATATTTGTGGCACTGCAGTTTAGGTCATATTGGTGTGAAGCGCATGAAGAAACTCCATACGTATGGATTTTTGGGATCACTTGATTATGAATCATTTGATACTTGCGAACCATGCCTCATGGGCAAAATGACTAAAACTACGTTCTCCGGAACAATGGAGCGAGCCACTGACTTATTGGAAATAATACATATCGATGTATGTGGTCCGATGAGTGTTGAGGCTCGCGGCGAGTATCATTATTTTCTGACCTTCACAGATGATTTGAGCAGATATGGGTATATCTACTTGATAAAACACAAGTCTGAAACATTTGAGAAGTTCAAAGAATTTCAGAGTGAAGTGGAGAATCATCGTAACAAGAAAATATAGTTTCTATGATCTGATCGTGGAGGCAGATATTTGAGTTACGAGTTTGGTCTTCATTTGAAACAATGTGGAATAGTTTCGCAACTCACGCCACCTGGAACACCACAGCGAAATGGTGTGTCCGAACAACGTAACCGTACTTTATTAGATATGGTGCGATCTATGATGTCTCTTACCGATTTACCACTATCGTTTTGGAGTTATGCTTTAGAGACGGCTGCATTCACGTTAAATAGGGCACCATCTAAACCCGTTGAGACGACACCATATGAACTGTGGTTTGGCAAGAAACCTAAGCTGTCGTTTCTTAAAGTTTGGGGTTGTGATTCTTATGTGAAAAAGCTTCAGCCTGATAAGCTCGAACCCAAATCGGAGAAGTGCGTCCTCATAGGATACCCAAAAGAAACTGTTGGGTACACCTTCTATCACAGGTCTGAAGGCAAGATATTTGTTGCTAAGAATGGATCCTTTCTAGAGAAGGAGTTTCTCTCGAAAGAAGTGAGTGGGAGGAAAGTAGAACTTGATGAGGTAGTTGTATCTTCTCTTAAATTGGAAAGTAGTTCAATACAGAAATAAGTTCTAGTGATGCCTACACCGGTTAGTGAGGAAGTTAATGATGATGATCATGAAACTTCAGATCAAGTTCCTACCGAACCTCGTAGGTTAACCAGAGTACGTTCCGCACCAGAGTGGTACGGAAATTCTATTCTGGAAGTCATGTTACTAGACCATGACGAACCTACGAACTATGAGGAAGCGATGATGAGCCCAGATTCCGCGAAATGGCTTGAGGCCATGAAATCTGAGATTGGATCCATGTATGTAACAAAGTATGGACTTTGGTTGACTTGCCCAATGATCGACAAGCCATAGAAAATAAATGGATCTTCAAGAAGAAGACTGACGCTGACAGTAATGTTACTGTCTACAAAGATCGACTTGTTGCGAAAGGTTTTCGACAAGTTCAAGGAGTTGACTACGATGAGACCTTCTCACTCGTAGCGATGCTTAAGTCTGTCCGAATCATGTTAGCAATTGCCGCATTTTATGATTATAAAATTTGGCAAATGGATGTCAAAACTGCATTCCTTAATGGATTTCTTAAAGAAGAGTTGTATATGATGCAAACAGAAGGTTTTGTCGATCCTAAAGGTGCTAACAAAGTGTGCAAGCTCCAGCGATCCATTTATGGACTGGTGCAAGCCTCTCGGAGTTGGAATATACGCTTTGATAGTGTGATCAAAGCATATGGTCTTATACAGACTTTTGGAGAAGCCCGTATTTACAAGAAAGTGAGTGGGAGCTCTTTAGCATTCCTAATATTATATGTGGATGACATATTGTTGATTGAAAATGATATAGAATTTCCGGACAGCATAAAAGGATACTTGAATAAGAATTTTTCAATCAAAGACCTCGGTGAAGCTGCTAATATATTGGGCATCAAGATATATAGAGATAGATTAAGACGCTTAATTGGACTTTCACAAAGCACATACCTTGATAAAGTTTTGCAGAAGTTCAAAATGAATCAGTCAAAGAAAGGGTTCTTGTATGTGTTACAAGGTGTGAAGTTGAGTGAGACTCAATGCAGGACCACTGCAGAAGATGGACAGAAAATGGAAGTCATTCCCTATGCATTAGCCATAGGTTCTATCATGTATGCAATGTTGTGTACCAGACCTGATGTGTGCCTTGCTATAAGTTTAGCAGGGAGGTACCAAAGTAATCCAGGAGTGGATCACTGGACAGCGGTCAAGAACATCCAGAAATACCTGAAAAGGACTAAGGATGTGTTTCTCGTTTATGGAGGTGACAAAGAGCTTGTCATAAATGGTTACGTCGATGCTAGCTTTGACACTGATCCAGATGACTCTAAGTCGCAAACCGGATACGTATTTATATTGAATGGTGAAGTTGTCAGTTGGTGCAGTTCCAAGCAGAGCGTCGTGGCGGGATCTACGTGTGAAGCGGAGTACATAGCTGCTTCGGAAGCAGCAAATGAAGGAGTCTGGATGAAGGAGTTCATATCTGATCTAGATGTAATACCTAGTGCAATGGGTCCAATGAAAATATTTTGTGACAATACTGGAGCAATTGCCTTAGCGAAGTAATCCAGATTTCACAAGAGAACCAAACACATCAAGAGACGCTTCAAATCCATCCGCGATCAAGTCAAGGAGGGAGACATAGAGATTTGCAAAATACATACGGTTCTGAATGTTGCAGACCCATTGACTAAACCTCTTCCACGAGCAAAACATGATCAGCACCAAGACTCCATGGGTGTTAGAATCATTACAATGTAATCTAGATTATTGACTCTAGTGCAAGTCGGAGACTGAAGGAAATATGCCCTAGAGGCAATAATAAAGTTGTTATTTATATTTCCTTATATCATGATAAATGTTTATTATTCATGCTAGAATTGTATTAACCGAAAACTTGATACATGTGTGAATACATAGACAAAACGGAGTGTCCCTAGTATGCCTCTACTTGACTAGCTCGTTAATCAAAGATGGTTAAGTTTCCTAACCATAGACATGTGTTGTCACTTGATGAACGGGATCACATCATTAGGAGAATAATGTAATGGACAAGACCCATCCGTTAGCTTAGCATAATGATCGTTAAGTTTTATTGCTATTGCTTTCTTCATGACATATACATATTCCTTTGACTATGAGATTATGCAACTCCTGCATACCGGAGGAACACCTTGTGTGCTATCAAACGTCACAACATAACTGGGTGATTATAAAGATGCTCTACAGGTGTCTTCGAAGGTGTTTGTTGGGTTGGCATAGATCGAGATTAGGATTTGTCACTCCGAGTATCGGAGAGGTATCTCTGGGCCCTCTCGGTAATGCACATCATAATAGGCCTTGCAAGCAATGTGACTAATGAGTTATTTATGGGATGATGCATTACGGAACGAGTAAATAGACTTGTCAGTAACGAGATTGAACTAGGTATGAGGACACCGACGATCGAATCTCGGGCAAGTAACATACCGATGACAAAGCGAATAACGTATGTTGTCATTGTTATTTAACCAATAAAGATCTTTGTAGAATATGTCGGAATGAATATGAGCATCCATGTTCCGCTATTGGTTATTGACCGGAGATGTGTCTCGGTCATGTCTACATAGTTCTCGAACCCGTAGGGTCCGCACGCTTAATGCTTGATGACGATTTGTATTATGAGTTATGTGTTTTGGTGACCGAAGATTGTTCGGAGTCCCGGATGAGATCACGGACATGACGAGGAGTTTCTAAATAGTCGATAGGTAAATATTGATATATTGGACGATAGTATTCGGACATCGGAATGGTTCCGGATCGTTTTGGGTATTTTTCGGAGTACCGGGAGGTTACCGGAACCCCCCGGGGAAAGTAATGGGCCTCATGGGCCATAGGGGAGAGAGGAGGCATCCCACAAGGGGTGCCCCCCATGGGAGTCCGAATTGGACAAGGGGAGAGGGCGTCGCCCCCCTTTCCTTCTCCTCCTCCCTTTCCATTCCCTCTTTCCCCCTCCATGAGAAGGAAGGGGAACCTACTAGGACTAGGAGACCTAGTGGGTTTCCCCCCACTTGGGCGCGCCCCAAGGGCTGGCCCCCTTCCTCTCCTCCTTTCTATACGGGGGCAGGGAGGCACCCCATAGCACATAAATTGTTCTCTTAGCCGTGTGCGGTGCCCCTTCCACAGTTTACTCCTCCGGTCATAGCGTCGTAGGGCTTAGGCGAAGCCCTGCGCGGATCACATCACCATCACCATCACCACGCCGTCGTGCTGACGAAACTCTCCCTTGACCCTCTGTTGGATCAAGAGTTCGAGGGACGTCATCGAGCTGAACGTGTGCTGAACTCTGAGGTGCCGTATGTTCGGTACTAGATCGGTTGGATCATGAAGACGTTCGACTACATCAGCCGTGTTAAACTAACGCTTCTGCTTTCAGTCTATGAGGGTACATGGACACACTCTTCCCCTCTTGTTGCTATGCATCTCCTAGATAGATATTGCGTGATTGTAGGAATTTTTTTGAAATTGCATGCTACATTCCCCAACAACATGTTGTCTAGATGTGCAACTAGGTGAGCAACCTATATGATGCAAACAACAACAACAACAACAACAACAACAACAACAACAAGTGCAAGCAAAGGATACAACACAACAATAGCTTGCACAAAGTAAAGGGATGAGATAACCACAAGTGGAGCCGGTGGAGACGAGGATGTTTTACCGAAGTTCCTTCCCTTTGGGGGAAGTACGTCTCCGTTTGAGCAGTGTGGAGGCACAATGCTCCCCAAGAAGCCACTAGGGCCACCATATTCTCCTCATGCCCTCACACAATGTGAGATGCCGTCATTCCACTAGTGGTGCCCTTGAAGGCAGCGACGGAACCTTTACAAACAAGGTTGGGGCAATCTCCACAAGTTGATTGGAGGCTCCCAACAATACCATGGAGCTTCACCACAATGGAATGTGGCTCCGAGGGCGGCAATAGCCGCGGTGGTAGGTGTGGTACTACCGGTCCTACTGCCGCTGCTACTGCCGTTGAACCCGACACGAGAAACGCAGTTCTTGAGTCAAGGCAGTACCAGCGTGGAACCGGAGATGTACTACCACTTGTGGCCATGGGCGGTACTACCGCTTGTGGCTATTGATGACCCACAAGTATAGGGGATCAATTGTAGCTCTTTTCTATAAGTAAGAGTGTCGAACCCAACGAGGAGCAGAAGGAAATGACAAGTAGTTTTCAGTAAGGTAATGTGTGCAAGTGTTGAAATTGTAAGTAGCGAGTAGTTTGATAGCAAGGTAATTTGTAACTAGAAAGTAACAATAATTGTAACAAGTATGTAGCAAGGTATCCCAATCCTTTTGAGGCAAAGGACGGGCCAAAATGGTCTCTTACAATAATCAAAGTGTGAGGGTACAAGAGAATTTCATCTAGTCACTTTCATCATGTTGGTTTGATTTGTGTTCGCTACTTTGATAATTTGATATGTGGGTGGACCGGTGCTTAGGTGCTGTTCTTACTTGAACAAACCTCCTACTTATGATTAACCCTCCCGGAAGCATCCGCAACTAGGAGAAAATTATTAAGAATAAATTGTAACCATAGCATTAAACTCTAGGATCCAATCGGTCCCTTACGGAATAGTGCATAAACTATGGTTTAAGTTTCTGTCACTCTCGCAACCCACCATCTATTTACTACTCCACAATGCATCCGTTAGGCCCAAATATGGTGAAGTTTCATGTAGTCGACGTTCACACGACACCACTAAGGGAATCACAACATACATACCATCAAAATATCGAACACATATCAAATTCACATGATTACTTGCAACATGATTTATCCCGTGACCTCAAGAACGAAAGTAATTACTCACAAAAAATAAACATGCTCATGATCAGAGGGACATTAATATGCATAATGGATCTGAACATATAATCTTCCACCAAATAAACCATATAGTAATCAACTACAAGATGTAATCAACACTACTAGTCACCCCATAGCAACAATCTATAGTTCCGGTAACAATATAATCTGGGGATTGAGATGAACTAGGATTTGAGATGAACTAGGGTTTGAGATGAGATGGTGCTGGTGAAGATGTTGATGGAGATTTCCCTCCAAGATGGGAGAGTTGTTGGTGATGATGATGACGATGATTTCCCCTCGGGGGAAGTTCCCCGGCAGAATCGCTCCACGGAGGGCAAAAGTGCTCTGTCCAAGTTCTGCCTCGAGACGGCGGCACTTCGTCCCAAAAGTCTTCTCCTTATTTTTTTTCTAGGTCAAAATGACTCATATACCAGAAGATGGGCACCGGAGGTGGGTCGTGATGTCTACTACACAACCTTCTTCTTGTAGGCGTTGTTGGGCCTCCAAGTGCAGAGGTTTGTAGGACAGTAGCAAATTTCCCTCAAGTGGATGACCTCATTGTGAGGAGAAATAGGACACACCCAGGAGGAACACAAAGATGGATGCCCTCATTGTGAGGAGAAACACCCAGCTGAGGAATGCCCAACTAGTCAGGTGACTTGCTTCCTGTGTGAAGGAACCACCCATTACCCGGGGCAGTGTCACATTTACTCCACGGTGCCACAAACTATTCAGGAGCAGAAAGAAAGAATGAAAGAAGCTCTCCGAGAAGTTATGAAAGAACCCGTGATGAAGGAATGTGTTGAAGACCCTGATGGTAGAAGGCCTTCATATGGGAACAAACATCAGAATTGGAAACTCCGAGCATTGAAGACTGAAGAAATGAGGACTTAGAAACGAAACCATAGTAGAACGCCCATTACAAACGATAATTTTGTTGATGAGTGGATAATTGCCTTCTCTTTCTATCTCAACAGCACTCAAATCTTGAACCCATGGACAACTGAACACCAAACCTTTACGAGACAATTGCAACCTCCCATGGAGATACATCCCTTGTTACGAGCACTCCTCTTATCCTACACATGCAGATGACAACCCTTTATGAGTCTTTCCTTAAGGGCCTCAAACGATCATGACCCCGACAAGTGATCATGATTACTCAAGATCTTGAAGGACATGATGAAGCATATTCACCTTGAAGGAGATGCAGTCTACAAAGGCTACCCTTCATGCAAAAGGGAGTGGAACTTTGGTATGTGGAGGTACACCTCCACCGCTTGAAAGGAGTTTTCCCAAAGAGGATGGGGCATTACTTTTTCATCTCACGTGTGCCACAAGGAACTTTCTTCGACGCCGTTAGTGAAGCAGCCATGGAAGCCATCGCCGGATCGAGAAATACTTGAAGCAAGACTCCGTTATACTCGGGAACACCTAAACGAGGTGCATGCAGAGATGATGAAGGTAAAGCTCAAGACCACCATGATGAAACAGAAGATTGAAGATTTCAAGACTCATGTCGCACATTTCAGTGGATCAAGAATCCTCGAGGAGGAAAAATGAATAAAGTTGGAAGTAATGTCCACCATACCAAACCATGTGGGTGGCAGCATTTGTAACAAAGTACTTTTTTGGAATTTGGATTTACGAAAATGGTTAAGGATGTAATGAAAGATTGATATGAGAATAATGAGATTTTATGGATAAACTTGTGCATTCTTTTGGTCATAGTACTCGAAAAGCCACAAGATCAATGAAGAAAGAAATGTGTTATTCATGACGGCCCATAGCAGGAAGCTGGAACAAAATAAGTTGGAGTTTTGTTTTGATATGATGGTATGAAGAAACAGAGTACTATTGGATTTAAAGGAGGTGTAACATGAGAGTTAATCCAAGGATGAGTTAAAGCAGCACTAGTGTTGAAGTGGGCCATAACCCACAGGCCCGTGGATTTTGAGAAGGAACAGATGTACCCTTGATGAAGGAAGAAATTTGGAAGAATCGGTGATCCAATCAGCATACGCTTACGTAGGAGGTTACGCAAAACCGAGAGTGGTGAAGTAACGATAGATGTTTTGTTTGGCATGCAGAAATCATGGATTTATACGAACTCGGTTCGAGAACAAGAGAAATTCTGCAATGCTTGTGAGTATGCCCAAGTGTTAAAATACGTGATTCGATATTTACATATGTGGTAATGATTCAAGCACGGGATGGATTGGCCCCATACCGGAGACTTCTATCATGAACTATCATATGTTGATGGAAAATCGAGAGCCTTGAAAAACTTAGAAGAGTGTCGACGCGATAAGCCATAAAACCATAAAATGGTAGGACGATGGAACCCCATTTCAGGCAACCGCTGCCAAACGAGGTTATACGGTGAGGTTCAACTGCAGACCCGTTTTCTGCAGGAGAAAACCATAAATTGTAGACCACCATGAGTGTTTCGATAGTTGTTTAGAATGGACACAGACCCATCAGCTAAGAAGATCCAGTCTCGCATTTAACTTCAACTTTGACGAACCGACCCAAGCTTTTGAGGAAAACTCTATGCTTTCGATGTAAGAGCTTTAATGAAGGAGCTATTGTAAGATATGTGAAGAGACATACATTGTCAGCCCTCGGAGGAAATATCTGAGTTTATTGGAACCATGACCTTGTTTTTAAGTGTGGTAGCACCCCGACCTTCTGACCAAGACATTTGCTAGAAGACCCCAACCCCTAACCTTTTCTTGTTAGTTTCTTGAATCTCGAGGACGAGATTCATTTTAAGTGTGGTAGGTTTGTAACATCCCAAATTTTGGAATGTTAATATAATTAATTGAATTGTTTGTTTGTTTGCTTGAGTGAATTAAACTTGAGTGAAATTTGAACCTTTTCAAAAACTTTTGAATGAGAGGAATAAAATGACTTTCCCTTCTCCGTAAATTCAAATTCATCCTATTAAAATCAATGAGAGAAGATGACATGACTTCTTCAACTATAAAGAATTTGAACGGAGTTTTGAAATTTAATTCTTTCAAATATTTGCACTTGTTTCTCTATTTTCTTCCCCGAGAAATACCCCGAAAAATAAATTCTTGCAAGCAAGAAAGAGCGGAGGAAAATGACCCTCCAAAATCAGGGGCATTTTGAAAATATTTTAGCCAAGAAAACCAAAGTTTTTATTTAAAATTATTTGCAAAAAGAAATAAAGCCTTTAGGGATTTTCTGAAAACATTTTTTATGTTTTTATTTTGGCGGTGGAATAATGCTCATCATCTACATTTTATTTTTCTGATAATTTTAGTATATAAAACTCTTTATTCAATTGATTTGATTTCCTTTTTATTGTTTTAGTTTCCTAATTTTAAAAATAGGAATGGAATCGTTTTATTAGGAAAAACCTGCTGGCCCATTAAGCACTTTCCTATTCTAGCCCAACAAGAGATCATCTCCTTCCTCTGTTTCCTCTCACGTTACACAAGCTTTCCATGTCCATGGAGACAGAAATCTCCACCTTCCCGATCTCCCTCGTCTTTCCATCCCAGCGCCTCCCGAGACCGCCTATAAAACCCCTCCTCTCCTCGCTCCATTTTTCCCATCACCACGCCTCCCTGCCTGTAGCCTTCTCGCCACCGTCCTCCTTTTCCTGCCTAGAACGCCACCAGGAGCTCTTGGAACCTCCCATCGCCCAGCGCCACCTCCCAAGCGCTGACCCCTCCTCCGCCACCCCACCTCGCGCGGCGACCTCGCCCCCTCGCCGAGCAGCCTCCACATCGCCGTCTCCTTCCTGCCATCTCTGCCTCACGTACAGGTAACTCCGCTGTTTTCAGATTTATTCCCGTAACAGATTTAGTTCCGTTCTTGTTTAGCCTATAACTTTTGATCTAGAAGTCCAATGATGCTGATTCTTTTTATGTTAGATCACAATTTTCTTGTAGTTTCCAAAATATATAATTTGTCTATGTTTGGATTTATAAAATTGAGTTAGATCAGATTTGAATTAAAGCTTGTTTTGCTTATTCCGGGAGTTTCATAATAGATTTTATTTAATTCTTTTTGCTCCTAGTTGCTTAATGAAATATTTTCTGTTTAGTTAACATAAAACCATGATTAGGTGATGTTAAGAAATTTTTGTTATATAAAACTATTTTTGTTGTTATTTGAAGTAGGAAAACTTTGAGTTGTTTTTTCTTTAAGTTTTCCTTTGGGTTTTGCTTTGTTGGTTTTGGTGTGTTACTTTGTTATGTTATGTTATGCTATGTGCTTATTATAGTTATTGTTTGCCTCGGTAGAATTTCCGAGTGCGAAGATTTGCTACTCTGAAACCCTAGTTTTTCAAGATCGTCAACAAGGCAAGTTCACTTTGACCATGCTTTCTTACCTATGTTTTATTGCATTTAGTGGCACCTTTGCAACCACCCCTCAGAGTGTTATTGAAATTCTTGTAGTTGAGTAGTATGCATGAGGTAGGAACCCATCACCCTGTTACCAAGCCCGGACGTTATTTTATTCTAATGCTACGCTGTAGTAGACGGGTTTGGTATGAGTGTTCGAGAGTGGTGTGAAGAAGGAGGACTCTCGCCAATGACGATAACTCCATGATGGAAATCTGCAAGGACTGCATCTTCAAGACCTCAAGACTTCAAGACTCGAGACAAGAATTCAATACACACTACTGGGTGAAGGGCGGTTGTGGGCACCTGGAGAAACCAGTGGTTGGCGGGATGCATGGAGAAGCGCCATGACATCTTGCGGAAAGCTTCACCCAGACTCAAAGAGACGGAAGAATACTTCATGCCCGAAGCTTACCTGTGCAACCGCAAGTCATTATGGGCTCGCTTGGTTGACCTTAGTTGTGACTCTGGCTGGGACGGTGCTAGCACATGTAGAACTACGGTAGGATTGGATGGGTACCGGACAGTGGTCAGAGGAACTCTTTGGAAGACCATATTTCGGTCATCTTGTTCTCAAACACCCTGAAGTGCGAGAACGTAAAGAGAGGGATCGAATCTTGCGGGTAAAGTGTACAAACCTCCGCAGAGGGTTATAACCTAATCGATTAGCCGTGTCCCCGGTTACGGACAATTTGAGCATCTGGACTTGGATCTATCTCGGAACTCTCAACACCGGATTGATAACTTAATTGTGGGCAACTTATGATGATTTTGGGCTATGAGACATCGGTTGGCGGAACCATGTCATGATAGAGAACTCTATAGAGCAGACTTCATTTATTCCTTTGATGTAGGGAAAATAAAACCAGCTTTTACGCAAATAAAACTCAGATACAGAGCCACAAAGCCCTACCGCATATAGTATAGTTTTATCATCTGTTTTCTCATATTGTGATCTTGCGGTACATTCAATGTACTGACCTACACGGCTGCAACGTATCATGTTGCGATACTTCCTCGACGAGTAAGAGTTACGATACAGGTTACGGTCTACACTCAACCTGCCGATGGTGTTGATGGGACTCCACACCCGCTTGATTATTTCCGCTGATTATTATGAGGTATATATCATTTTACGTTATTTATACATGTGATTGCACTTTGATATATACATTAATGTCTGTGTGTGCAAAGATCTTGATCCGAGGATGGCACGGATACACGAGGCTTGACCGTCCGAGGTCGGTCGCTCTGAGAGATGGTATCGAGCACATGTTGGTGTAAGACGTGACCCTAGAAATCGGAAAGCCCTAGGACAGGAAATCTCTAAAAACTTTATTTTCAAAAGGATCCTTTACTTCTCGTCTTTTCAGATTTTATCAAATAGACACTCTCACCTCAAATAGTTAGAATATACCCCTTTCCTTTTTGACCACACGGAGGATCAACTGAAGCCGCTCCAAGAAGTAAAGATATCGGACAACTGATGGCCATTTCAGAGTAAAGAGGATTTCACCATGCGTTGGAAGAATTGCAGCTGCAACAATTGAAGACTCTGAAGACTTGAAGAATTTGAAGTTCCTGAAGAATTATTTGACCTTTAGAAGACCAAACCCCTGTTACACACTTACATTAGATGCGGCGATTTGTGAGCTGTCATTTGTTTGATGTTTTCCGACAGCCACAAAGTAAAACCCGTTTCTTCAAAAACTATTGTTTGTATTGTGTGTATATCCCTCCCCACCTCTCTCTCATCTCACCCTAAAACCCTTGAACCCCATAGATGATGAATGAAGTTGGACTGATATTCTCTGGACCGAAGACTCAGCCGGAGGCAGAGCTATGGATTCGGAACATGGAGAATCACTTCGGGAGCAATTTGGTTTCAAGGAAGAATGAAGTATCGTACGCTCTTCAATACTTTACAAAAAGTGCTGCAACCTGGTGGAACATGCATCAAGCCATACAGGGATTTAATGGAGCAAGAACTTGGGAGGAATTCAAGAAGACCCTGTTGAAATCACGTCTTATCCGGAAGCACAATGATGCACCAAGAAGTAAACCTTGTGCTGCAAGATTTATGGAGAAATAGGACACACCGGGAGGAACACAAAGATGGATGCCCTCATTGTGAGGAGAAACACCCGGTGAGGAATGCCCAACTAGTCAGGTGACTTGCTTCCTGTGTGAAGGAACCACCCATTACCGGGGCAGTGTCACATTTACTCCACGGTGCCACAAACTATTCAGGAGCAGAAAGAAAGAATGAAAGAAGCTCTCCGAGAAGTTATGAAAGAACCCGTGATGAAGGAATGTGTTGAAGACCCTGATGGTAGAAGGCCTTCATATGGGAACAGCATCAGGAATTGGAAACTCCCGAGCATTGAAGACCTGAAGAAATGAGGACTTAGAAACGAAACCATAGTAGAACGGCCCATTACAAACGATAAATTTGTTGATGAGTGGGTAATTGCCTTCTCTTTCTATCTCAAACAGACTCAAATCTTGAACCCATGGACAATCTGAACACCAAACCTTTACGAGACAATTGCAACCTCCCATGGAGATACATCCCTTGTTACGAGCACTCCTCTTATCCTACACATGCAGATGACAACCCTTTATGAGTCTTTCCTTAAGGGCCTCAAACGATCATGACCCGACAAGTGATCATGATTACCCGAAGATCTTGAAGGACATGATGAAGCATATTCACCTTGAAGGAGATGCAGTCTACAAAGGCTACCCCTTCATGCAAAAGGGAGTGGAACTTTGGTATGTGGAGGTACACCTCCACCGTTTGAAAGGAGTTTGCCCAAAGAGGATGGG
Source organism: Aegilops longissima (assembly GCA_021605205.1). Taxonomy (NCBI): domain Eukaryota; kingdom Viridiplantae; phylum Streptophyta; class Magnoliopsida; order Poales; family Poaceae; genus Aegilops; species Aegilops longissima. The sequence continues at coordinate 439,795,377 of CM038679.1, read as the reverse complement.
GCATTACTTTTTCATCTCACGTGTGCCACAAGGAACTTTCTTCGACGCCGTTCGTGAAGCAGCCATGGAAGCCATACGCCAGATCGGAGAAATACTTGAAGCAAGACTCCGTTATACTCGGGAACACCTAAACGAGGTGCATGCAGAGATGATGAAGGTAAAGCTCAAGACCACCATGATGAAACAGAAGATTGAAGATTTCAAGACTCATGTCGCACATTTCCAGTGGGACTGAAGAATCCTCGAGGAGGAAAAATGAATAAAGTTGGAAGTAATGTCTGACCATACCAAACCATGTGGGTGGCAGCATTTGTAACAAAGTACTTTTTTTGGAATTTGGATTTACGAAAATGGTTAAGGATGTAATGAAAGATTGATATGAGAATAATGAGATTTTATGGATAAACTTGTGCATTCTTTTGGTCATAGTACTCTGAAAAGCCACAAGATCAATGAAGAAAGAAATGTGTTATTCATGACGGCCCATAGCAGGAAGCTGGAACAAAATAAGTTGGAGTTTTGTTTTGATATGATGGTATGAAGAAACAGAGTACTATTGGATTTAAAGGAGGTGTAACATGAGAGTTAATCCAAGGATGAGTTAAAGCAGCACTAGTGTTGAAGTGGGCCATAACCCACAGGCCCAGGATTTTGAGAAGGAACAGATGTACCCTTGATGAAGGAAGAAATTTGGAAGAATCAGTGATCCAATCAGCATACGTTTCGTAGGAGGTTACGCAAAAACCTGAGAGTGGTGAAGTAACGATAGATGTTTTGTTTGGCATGCAGAAATCATGGATTTATACGAACTCAGTTCGAGAACAAGAGAAATTCTGCAATGCTTGTGAGTATGCCCAAGTGTTAAAATACGTGATTCGATATTTACATATGTGGTAATGATTCAAGTACGGGATGGATTGGCCCCCATACCGGAGACTTCTATCATGAACTATCATATGTTGATGGAAAATCAGAGAGCCTTGAAAAACTTAGAAGAGTGTCGACGCGATAAGCCATAAAACCATAAAATGGTAGGACGATGGAACCCCATTTCAGGCAACCGTTGCCAAACGTAGGTTATACGGTGAGGTTCAACCCAGACCCGTTTTCTGCAGGAGAAAACCATAAATTGTAGACCACCATGAGTGTTTGATAGTTGTTTAGAATGGACACAGACCCATCAGCTAAGAAGATCCAGTCTCGATTTAACTTCAACTTTGACGAACCGACCCAAGCTTTTGAGGAAAACTCTATGCTTTCGATGTAAGAGCTTTAATGAAGGAGCTATTGTAAGATATGTGAAGAGACATACATTGTCAGCCCTCCAGAGGAAATATCTGAGTTTATTGGAACCATGACCTTGTTTTTAAGTGTGGTAGCACCCCGACCTTCTGACCAAGACATTTGCTAGAAGACCCCAACCCCTAACCTTTTCTTGTTAGTTTCTTGAATCTCGAGGACTAGATTCATTTTAAGTGTGGTAGGTTTGTAACATCCCAAATTTTGGAATGTTAATATAATTAATTGAATTGTTTGTTTGTTTGCTTGAGTGAATTAAACTTGAGTGAAATTTGAACCTTTTCAAAACTTTTGAATGAGAGGAATAAAATGACTTTCCCTTCTCCGGTAAATTCAAATTCATCCTATTAAAATCAATGAGAGAAGATGACATGACTTCTTCAACTATAAAGAATTTGAACGGAGTTTTGAAATTTAATTCTTTCAAATATTTGCACTTGTTTCTCTATTTTTCTTCCCCGAGAAATACCCCGAAAAATAAATTCTTGCAAGCAAGAAAGAGCGGAGGAAAATGACCCTCCAAAATCAGGGGCATTTTTGAAAATATTTTAGCCAAGAAAACCAAAGTTTTTATTTAAAAATTATTTGCAAAAAGAAATAAAGCCTTTAGGGATTTTCTGAAAAACATTTTTTTTATGTTTTTATTTTGGCGGTGGAATAATGCTCATCATCTACATTTTATTTTTCTGATAATTTTAGTATATAAAACTCTTTATTCGAATTGATTTGATTTCCTTTTTATTGTTTTAGTTTCCTAATTTTAAAATAGGAATGGAATCGTTTTATTAGGAAAACCTGCTGGCCCATTAAGCACTTTCCTATTCTAGCCCAACAAGAAATCATCTCCTTCCTCTGTTTCCTCTCACGTTACACAAGCTTTCCATGTCCATGGAGACAGAAATCTCCACCTTCCCGATCTCCCTCGTCTTTCCATCCCAGCGCCTCCCGAGACCGCCTATAAAACCCCTCCTCTCCTTGTTCCATTTTTCCCATCACCACGCCTCCCTGCCCGTAGCCTTCTCGCCACCGTCCTCCTTTTCCTGCCTAGAACGCCACCAGAGCTCTTCGAACCTCCCATCGCCCAGCGCCACCTCCCAAGCGCTGACCCCTCCTCCGCCACCCCACCTCGCCGGCGACCTCGCCCCCTCGCCGAGCAGCCTCCACATCGCCGTCTCCTTCGTGCCATCTCTGCCTCACGTACAGGTAACTCCGTTTTCGTTTTCAGATTTATTCCCGTAACAGATTTAGTTCCGTTCTTGTTTAGCCTATAACTTTTGATCTAGAAGTCCAATGATGCTGATTCTTTTTGCGTTAGATCACAATTTTCTTGTAGTTTCCAAAATATATAACTTGTCTATGTTTGGATTTATAAAATTGAGTTAGATCAGATTTGAATTAAAGCTTGTTTTGCTTATTCCGGGAGTTTCATAATAGATTTTATTTAATTCTTTTTGCTCCTAGTTGCTTAATGAAATATTTTCTGTTTAGTTAACATAAAACCATGATTAGGTGATGTTAAGAAATTTTGTTATATAAAACTATTTTTGTTGTTATTTGAAGTAGGAAAACTTTGAGTTGTTTTTTTCTTTAAGTTTTCCTTTGGGTTTTGCTTTGTTGGTTTTGGTGTGTTACTTTGTTATGTTATGTTATGCTATGTGCTTATTATAGTTATTGTTTGCCTCGGTAGAATTTCCGAGTGCTGAAGATTTGCTACTACTGAAACCCTAGTTTTTCAAGATCGTCAACAAGGCAAGTTCACTTTGACCATGCTTTCTTACCTATGTTTTATTGCATTTAGTGGCACCTTTGCAACCACCCCTCAGTAGTGTTATTGAAATTCTTGTAGTTGAGTAGTATGCATGAGGTAGGAACCCATCACCCTGTTACCAAGCCCGGACGTTATTTTATTCTAACGCTACGCTGTAGTAGACGGGTTTGGTATGAGTGTTCGAGAGTGGTGTGAAGAAGGAGGACTCTCGTCAATGACGACAACTCCATGATGGAAATCTGCAAGGACTGCATCTTCAAGACCTCAAGACTTCAAGACTCGAGACAAGAATTCAATACACACTCACTGGGTGAAGGGCGGTTGTGGGCACCTGGAGAAACCAGTGGTTGGCGGGATGCATGGAGAAGCGCCATGACATCTTGCGGAAAGCTTCACCCAGACTCAAAGAGACGGAAGAATACTTCATGCCGGAAGCTTACCCGTGCAACCGCAAGTCATTATGGGCTCTGGCTTGGTTGACCTTAGTTGTGACTCTGGCTGGGACGGTGCTAGCACATGTAGAACTACGGTAGGATTGGATGGGTACCGGACAGTGGTCAGAGGAACTCTTTGGAAGACCATATTTGGTCATCTTGTTCTCAAACACCTGAAGTGCGAGAACGTAAAGAGAGGATCGAATCTTGCGGGTAAAGTGTACAAACCTCTGCAGAGGGTTATAACCTAATCGATTAGCCGTGTCCCCGGTTACGGACAATTTGAGCATCTGGACTTGGATCTATCTCGGAACTCTCAACACCGGATTGATAACTTAATTGTGGGCAACTTATGATGATTTTGGGCTATGAGACATCGGTTGGCGGAACCATGTCATGATAGAGAACTCTATAGAGCAGACTTCATTTATTCCTTTGATGTAGGGAAAATAAAACCAGCTTTTACGCAAATAAAACTCAGATACAGAGCCACAAAGCCCTACTGCATATAGTATAGTTTTATCATCTGTTTTCTCATATTGTGATCTTGCCGGTACATTCAATGTACTGACCTACACGGCTGCAACGTATCATGTTGCAGATACTTCCTCGACGAGTAAGAGTTACGATACAGGGTTACGGTCTACACTCAACCTGCCGATGGTGTTGATGGGACTCCACACCCGTTTGATTATTTCCGCTGATTATTATGAGGTATATATCATTTTACGTTATTTATACATGTGATTGCACTTTGATATATACATTAATGTACTGTGTGTGCCAGCATACTGATCCAGGAATGGCACGGATACACAGAGGCTTGACCGTCTGAGGTCGGGTCGCTACATTAACCCTCCCGGAAGCATCCGCAACTAGGAGAAAATTATTAAGAATAAATTGTAACCATAGCATTAAACTCTAGGATCCAATCGGTCCCTTACGGAATAGTGCATAAACTATGGTTTAAGTTTCTGTCACTCTCGCAACCCACCATCTATTTACTACTCCACAATGCATCCGTTAGGCCCAAATATGGTGAAGTTTCATGTAGTCGACGTTCACACGACACCACTAAGGGAATCACAACATACATACCATCAAAATATCGAACACATATCAAATTCACATGATTACTTGCAACATGATTTATCCCGTGACCTCAAGAACGAAAGTAATTACTCACAAAAAATAAACATGCTCATGATCAGAGGGGCATTAATATGCATAATGGATCTGAACATATAATCTTCCACCAAATAAACCATATAGTAATCAACTACAAGATGTAATCAACACTACTAGTCACCCCATAGCAACAATCTATAGTTCCGGTAACAATATAATCTGGGGATTGAGATGAACTAGGATTTGAGATGAACTAGGGTTTGAGATGAGATGGTGCTGGTGAAGATGTTGATGGAGATTTCCCTCCCGAAGATGGGAGAGTTGTTGGTGATGATGATGACGATGATTTCCCCCTCTGGGAGGGAAGTTCCCCCGGCAGAATCGCTCCACCGGAGGGCAAAAGTGCTCCTGTCCAAGTTCTGCCTCGAGACGGCGGCACTTCGTCCCAAAAGTCTTCTCCTTATTTTTTTTCTAGGTCAAAATGACTCATATACCAGAAGATGGGCACCGGAGGTGGGTCGTGATGTCTACTACACAACCTTCTTCTTGTAGGCGTTGTTGGGCCTCCAAGTGCAGAGGTTTGTAGGACAGTAGCAAATTTCCCTCAAGTGGATGACCTAAGGTTTATCAATCCGTGGGAGGCGTAGGTTGAAGATGGTCTCTCTCAAACAACCGTGCAACCAAATAACGAAGAGTCTCTTGTGTCCCCAACACACCCAATGCAATGGTAAATTGTATAGGTGCACTAGTTCGCCGAAGAGATGGTGATACAAGTGCAATATGGATTGTAGATATAGGTTTTTGTAATCTAAAAATATAAAAACAGGAAGGTAACAAGTGGTAAAAGTGAGCACAAACGGTATTGCAATGCTAGGAAACAAGGCCTAGGGTTCATACTTTCACTAGTGCAAGTTCTCTCAACAATGATAACATAATTGGATCATATAACTATCCCTCAACATGCAACAAAGAGTCACTCCAAAGTAACTAATAGCGGAGAACAAATGAATAGATTATTGTAGGGTACGAAACCACCTCAAAATTATACTTTCTGATCGATCTATTCAAGAGTCCGTAGTAAAATAACACGAAGCTATTCTTTTTGTTCAATCTATCATAGAGTTCATACTAGAATAACACCTTAAGACACAAATCAACCAAAACCCTAATGTCACATAGATACTCCAATGTCACCTCAAGTATCCACGGGTATGATAATACGATATGCATCACACAATCTCAGATTCATCTATTCAAACCAACACAAAGTACTTCAAAGAGTGCCCCAAAGTTTCTACCGGAGAGTCAAGACGAAAACGTGTGCCAACCCCTTTGGATAAGTTCACAATGTTACGGAACCCGCAAGTTGATCACCAAAACGTACATCAAGTAGATCACGTGAATATCCCATTGTCACCATAGATAAGCGCATGCAAGACATACATCATGTGTTCTCAAATCCTTAAAGACTCAATCCGATAAGATAAAGGAAAACTCAATCCATTACAAGAGAGTAGAGGGGGAGAAACATCATAAGATCCAACTATAATAGCAAAGCTCGTGATACATCAAGATCGTGTCGAATCAAGAACACGAGAGAGAGAGAGAGAGAGAGAGAGAGAGAGAGATCAAACACATAGCTACTGGTACATAACCTCAGCCCCGAGGGTGAACTACTCCCTCCTCGTCATGGAGAGCACTGGGATGATGAAGATGGCCACCGGTGATGGATCCCCCTCCGGTAGGGTGCCGGAACAGGGTCCTGGTTGGTTTTTGGTGACTACAGAGGCCTGCGGCGGCGGAACTCCCGATCTGGGTTTCTTTCTAGAAGTTTGGGTATATATAAGAGGTTTTGGCGCCGAGAACAAGTCAGGGGGGGTCTCCGGGCTGTCCACGAGGTAGGGAGTCGCGCCCCCCACCCTCGTGGGCAGCCCGTGACTCTTCTGGCCCAACTCTTTTACTCCATGGCCTTCTTCTGGTCCAAAAAAAGCTCTGTCAAGTTTCAGGTCAATTGGACTCTGTTTGGTTTTCCTTTTCTGCGATACTCAAAAACAAGGAAAAAACAGAAACTGGCACTAGGCTCTAGGTTAATAGGTTAGTCCCAAAAATCATATAAAATAGCATACAAATGCATATAAAACAATCTAAGATAGATAATATAATAGCATGAATACTTCATAAATTATAGATATGTTGGAGATGTATCAGCATCCCCAAGCTTAGTTCATGCTCATCCTTGAGTAGGTAAATGATAAAAGAAATAATTTATGAAGTGTGAATGCTAGCAATTGCATAAGTTTGATCAATGATAGTTCCAATCACTTTTTCTAGCATCATTATATATCATAACTGTAGCTCATATCATAAAGCTTCTCATGATCAAGTAACAAGCTATTCACATGTTAAAGTATAGATCATAAACTTTCTTGAAAACTAACAAACCGTTCTCAGTCATCAAACAATTGCAATTCATCTTATTTTCAGGAAGGGTCTATGTAAGAGCCTTGATTTAGAAAATCCCACATACTCAACTATCATATAGTCTTCCATGATTGCTACCACTCAAAGCACATTTTTAGAACAGATAGCATCCATCGAACACAGAGAAAGATAGGGGCTTAATGTTTCACCTCCCAACTTATTTATCATATAGATAACTAGTGACACTCTGTTTGTCTATGTATTCACACATGTATTATGTTTCCGGTTAATACAATTCTAGCATGAATAATAAACATTTATCATGATATAAGGAAATAAATAATAACTTTATTATTTCCTCTAGGGCATATTTCCTTCATGACCTGCACATGGCGTCGCTATAATATATACTTTAGCCAAAAAAACATGTGTTCTTTGACGTCTCTCATCTACTCATGTTGATCCTTTTACTACCTTTCCAAGTGTCGAATGTATGTTGATAATATGAGTTACTCTTTTATGATATTTATCATCCGTGCCACCTCCGTATTGCATGATGTCAAGTTAACTTCAAAATGACCAGAGAATCTAAAGTTTTATTCTGCATTTCAGTTTTAGGTAACTTTATTTTTAAATCAAACTTATAAGTTGCACCGAAAACATTTTAATAATAGACTTCTTGAATGCTCGTGAATAATGACCTTTATTTAATTTTTGTATCTATTTTGAAGAATTCATACGAATTGTATTCCAAAATTTATCTGATATTATACTTCAAAAAATATATGTGAAAATGACTGTACATTCAATAATAGATATTTATCATTATGAATAAAATGTCAATTTATTGTATTTCGCCTATGTGAAGTACGCATGGAAAATAAGTTTTTATTTAGTTTATTATTTTATTTTTATAAAAGATCTGTACACTACACCCAATAAAATTCGGTTGTCTTTCGATCTCCATAGTGAAATTCCTGAACACATACTAACACGGCTGTCCAGTAAATAAATCTTGATTGTTTACCCACAAAAAAACTTGATTTTATGCTGATGTAAATGATGATGTCATGACAGGCTTTAGAAAATGTTATACCTTGTATGTGAACCGGATTGCCTCTAGTGTAGGAGTCCGCTCTAGTGTTGAAACCGGACTGCTTTTTGTTTTTCCTGGCGGAAGTGTATTGCTCGTGGAGATCCACCAAGTCAACCGGCTAACCCTCAGCCAGCGTAAAATTGGTATATTGTGCTCGTGTCATGTTATAACACAAGATATGTTTTTCTCCTAGACAATCGATTCATGTTGTAGCGTGTCATATATTAGAATTTTATTTGACGTGTAGTACTTGTCTAATCTCTGACTTTTTTACGTGTGTAGTACTTGCCTAATCTTTATAGACGTGTACCATTAGAATTCCTGTAGAGTTTTTTTTTGACGTGTAATACTTGCCTTCTCTCAGCTTTTTCGTGTGTGGTGCTTGCCTAATCTTAACCGTTGATACATCTTAATTTTAGGGTGTCAAATCACCACCGTTCGTTTTCTATCGTTTTAAGCATATAATAGATTGTCAACAATAATAATTCATGATCAAATATATTTGAATGGCCATATATGCTTAGATCTTTCTCCAGCACATGATGCTTGCCAACTAAAAAGTAGGTTGGAATGAGAAGGAATACTACTGACTCTTGCATTAAAAGTAAAAGATAGGCCCTTCGCAGAGGGAAGCAGGGATTTGCAGAGGTGCTAGAGCTCGAAGCTAAAACAGAGATGAAAATAATTTTGAGAGGTATGCTTTCATTGTCAACATAACGACCAAGAGTTCCCAATATCTTCCATACTAGATACATTATAGGCGGTTCCCAAACAGAAAGGTAAAGATTTTACTCCCCCTCCACCAACAATCACACTCCACGGCTTGTCCGAAACAACGGGTGTCGTCTAACTATCAACAATCCTGGGGGAGTTTTGTTTAAATTATTTGCGAATTTGTTTTGATCTTTTGATCATAGGATTTGGGCATCCGATTACCAGCCATTCTCTCGTGAATGATGAGCGGAGTCCACTCATCGTGAGAATAACCCACCTAGCATGGAAGATACTGATAGCCCCTAGTCGCTACATGAGCGAGGGCATACAAAACAGATTATTATTTGAAGGTTTAGAGTTTGGCACATGCAAATTTACTTGGAACGGCAGGAAAATACCACATATAGGTAGATATGGTGGACACTCATGGAAGGAACTTGGTTCAAGGATTTTGGATGCACAAGCAGTATTCCCGCTTAGTACAGACATTTTGGCTAGCAAAGGATTCTAAATAGCAAGCACCACATGTTAGAGGATCCATAACAATATAACTTCTATACAAATATACCCAAGCATAACTCATTATGTTGTCTTCCTTGTCCAACTTCCTCTAATTTGCTCAGGTTTGAAAATAATTAATGGGGCTTACAATCATAGAAGATGTCCAAGATAGTATATTTATATGTGAAATCTCTCTTCCTTCAATATTCTTTCATGAATTGTTCAAGTGGCCAATACAATGTTTGCTAACCTTCAATAAATTTACCAACTCTACTTCTTATATGTGAAGTCATTACTCCCCATGGGATAAGCATATGAAACATATATAATTTCAGATTTATGATATTCAAATCATTCAACCATTTACTCATAGGATATATGTAACATCCCAAATTTCCTATTTGGAATGTTTTACAATTATAGATAAGCATCCTATGCATCCTGTTTGAATTTGAATGCCATTTGAAGTTTAAGAGAATTTTGAGTTTTGAATTTGAATTTCAAACTTTGGCATGTGGGAAACATTTCAAAAACTAAGCCTGATAAATACTTGATCAAAAGTATGAGAGGAGCAAACATGACACTCCAAAAATATCAGAGGAAACAATGCCAAAATATTTGGATTCAAATCTGAATTTTATTTGAATTTGAAAAAAAAAATAGATTTTTATGAAGTTTGGATTTTGCCTTTGGAAAAATGTTCAAATGCAAGGGAATATTCCCCTGATCATTTTGGTATATATATACCCTATATAAAATATTTATAGATAGTGTTTTATTTTGTTTTGTTTTATTTAAAAAATAAAGAAAAACCCCTCGGCGCCAGCTAGGCCACCCCAGCCCAGCCAGCGCCATGCCCTCAGCAGCCCAGCGCCAGCCCAGCCGAGCCGGCCCAGCCAGCCAGCAGCCTCACCCCTCGCCCGCTCGCCGAACCCCTAGGCCCGGCCACCCGACCCCGCGCCTCTCTCTCCCGCTGACCCGTGGGACCCGCCCCGTCTCCTTCCCCCCTCGCCCACGCCTCGACCTCGCCGGAGATCGACCGGATCCCGAAGGATCCGGGATCCCCCGATCGCCCCCGATGCCCTTCCGAAGCGAGCCCGACCCCCAGGCTATAAGAGCCGAGCTCGCCGCACCCCATTCCCCGAGACCCGCCATGCCCTTGAAGGAAATATGCCCTAGAGGCAATAATAAATGTTATTATTTATTTCCTTATATCATGATAAATGTTTATTATTCATGCTAGAATTGTATTAACCGGAAACATAATACATGTGTGAATACATAAACCTCTGAGTGTCACTAGTATGCCTCTACTTGACTAGCTCGTTAATCAAAGATGGTTATGTTTCCTAACCATGAACAAGGAGTTGTTATTTGATTAATGGGATCACATCATTGGTTGAATGATCTGATTGACATGACCCATTCCATTAGCATAGCACCTGATCGTATAGTTTGTTGCTAGTGCTTTTCTTCATGACTTATACATGTTCCTATGACTATGAGATTATGCAACTCCGTTTGCGGAGGAACACTTTGGTGCTACCAAACGTCACAACGTAATCGGGTGATTATAAAGGTACATTACAGGTGTCTCGAAGGTACATGTTGGGTTGGCATATTTCGAGATTAGGATTTGTCACTCCGATTGTCGGAGAGGTATCTCGGGGCCCTCTCGGTAATGCACATCACATAAGCCTTGCAAGCATTGCAACTAAAGGTGTTAGTTGTGAGATGATGTATTACGGAACGAGAAAAGAGACTTGCCGATGTGAGATTGAACTAGGTATTGGATGCCGACGATCGAATCTCGGGCAAGTAACATACCGATGACAAAGGAACAACGTATGTTGTTATGCGGTCGACCGATAAAGATCTTCAGTAGAATATGTAGGAGCCAATATGGGCATCCAGGTCCCGCTATTGGTTATTGACCGAGAGGTGTCTCGGTCATGTCTACATAGTTCTCGAACCCGTAGGGTCCGCACGCTTAAAGTTTCGATGGATGTTATTATGAGTTTATATGATATTGATGTACGAAGGTTGTTCGAGTCCGGATGAGATCACGGACATGACGAGGAGTCTCGAAATGGTCGAGACATAAAGATTGATATATTGGAAGCCTATATTTGGACTCGGAATCACTCGGGTGAAATTGGGAATTTTACTGAGTACCGGGGTTACCGGAACCTCCCCGGAGTCAATGGGCCTTGATGGGCCTTAGTGGGAAAGAGAAAAGGGGCCCTATAGCTGGCCGCAGCCTTCCCCCTTCCCTAGTCCTATTAGGATTAGGAGAAGGGGTGGCGCCTCTCTCCCTCTCCCTTGGTCAAACCCTAGTTGGACTAGGATTTGGGGGAATCCTACTCCTAGTAGGAGTAGGACACCCTGTGCGCCCCCTCCTGGCCGGCCAGCCCTCCCTTCCCTCCTTTATATACAGGGCAGGGGCACCCATGACACACAAGTTGATCGATTAGATCGTTCCTTAAGCCGCAGCGGTGCCCTTCCACCAGATTACACCTCGATCATACCGTAGCGGAGCTTAGGCGAAGCCCTGCGTCGGTGGAACATCATCATCGCCACCACGCCGTCGTCTCGACGGAACTCTCCCTCGACACTCGGCTGGATCGGAGTTCGAGGGACGTCATCGAGCTGAACGTGTGCAGAACTCGGAGGTGCCGTACGTTCGGTGCTTGGATCGGTCGGGTCGTGAAGACGTACGACTACATCAACCGCGTTGTTATAACGCTTCCGCTTTCGGTCTAACGAGGGTACGTGGACAGACACTCTTCCTCTCGTTGCTATGCCATCACCATGGTCTTGCGTGATCGTAGGAAAATTTTTGAAATTACTACGTTCCCCAACAGTGGTATCCGAGCCTGGTTTTATGCGTTGATGTCATATGCACGAGTAGAACACAAGTGAGTTGTGGGCGATACAAGTCATACTACCTACCAGCATGTCATACTTTGGTTCAGCGGTATTGTGAGATGAAGCGGCCCGGACCGACATTACGCGTACGCTTACGCGAGACTGGTTTCACCGCTGTGAGCACTCGTTGCTTAAAGGTGGTGGCGGGTGTCTGTCTCTCACTTTAGTTGAACGAGAGGCTCGCCCGGTCCTTGAGAAGGTTAAAACGAGTCTATTTGTGAAATATCGTTGTGGCTTTGATGCGTAGGTAAGAACGGTTCTTGCTCAGCCCGTAGCAGCCACGTAAAACTTGCAACAACAAAGTAGAGGACGTCTAACTTGTTTTTGCAGGGCATGCTGTGATGTGATATGGTCAAGACATGATGCTATATTTTATTGTATGAGATGATCATGTTTTGTAACCGAGTTATCGACAATGGCAGGAGCCATATGGTTGTCGCTTTATTGTATGAGATGCAAACGCCATGTAATTGCTTTACTTTATCACTAAGGAGTAGCGATAGTCGTAGAAGCAATAGTTGGCGAGACGACAACGATGCTACGATGGAGATCAAGGTGTCGCGCGGTGGCGATGGTGATCATGGCGGTGCTTGGAGATGGAGATCACAAGCACAAGATGATGATGGCCATATCATATCACTTATATTGATTGCATGTGATGTTAATCCTTTATGCATCTTATTTTGCTGTGATTGACGGTAGCATTATAAGATGATCCCTTACTAAATTATCAAGAAGTGTTCTCCCTGAGTATGCACCGTTGCGAAAGTTCTTCGTGCTGAGACACCACGTGATGATCGGGTGTGATAGGCTCTACGTTCAAATACAACGGGTGCAAAACAGTTGCGCACGCGGAATACTCAGGTTATACTTGACGAGCTATGCATATAAGATATGACCTCGGAACACGGAGACCGAAAGGTCGAGCGTGAATCATATGGTAGATATGATCAACATATTGATGTTCACCATTGAAACTACTCCATCACACGTGATGATCGGTCATGGTGTAGTTGAAATGGATCACGCAATCACTTAGAGAATTGGAGGGATATTTTTCTAAGTGGGAGTTCTTAAGTAATATGATTAATTGAACTTAAATTTATCATGAACTTAGTACCTGATAGTATCTTGCTTGTCTATGATGTGTAGATAGATGGCTCGTGCTGTTGTTCCGTTGAATTTTAATGCGTTCCTTGAGAAAGCAAAGTTGAAAGATGATGGCAGCAATTACACGGACTGGGTCCGTAACTTGAGGATTATCCTTATTGCTGCACAGAAGAATTACGTCCTGGAAGCACCGTTAGGTGCCAGGCCTGGTGCAAGGGCTGCGCGAAGTTGTGAACGTCTGGCAAAGCAAAGCTGATGACTACTCTATAGTTCGATGTGCCATGCTTTACGGCTTAGAACCGGGACTTCAACGTCGTTTTGAACACCATGGAGCATATGAGATGTTCCAGGAGTTGAAGTTAATATTCAGCGAATGCCGGATTGAGAGATATGAAGTCTCCAATAAGTTCTATAGCTGTAAGATGGAGGAGAATGGTTACGTCGGTGAGCATATACTCGAATGTCCGGATATAACAATCACTTGATTCAAGCGGGAGTTAATCTTCCGGATGATTGCGTCATTGATGAATTCTCCAATCACGCCACCAAGCTACAAGAGCTTCGTGATGAACTATAATATGCAAGGGATGACCAAAACTATGCCCGAGCTCTTCGCAATCTTTGAAAGCAGCGGAGGTAGAAATCAAAAGGAGCATCAAGTGTTGATGGTTAACAAAACCACTAGTTTCAAGAAAAGGGCAAAGGAAAGAAAAGGAAACTTCAAAAGAGCAGCAAGCAAGTTGCTGATCAAGAGAAGAAACCCAAGTCTGGTCCTAAGCACTGAAACTGAGTGCTTCTATTGCAAGCAGGCTGGTCACCGAAGCGGAACTGCCCCAAGTATTTGGCGGATAAGAAGGATGGCAAGGTTAACAAAGGTATATGTGATATACTTGTTATTGATGTGTACCTTACTAATACTCGCAGTAGCACTGGTATTTGATCTGGTTCATTGCTAATATTTGCAACTCGAAGCAGGGCTACGGATTAGCGAAGATTGGCTAAGGGCGAGGTGACGATCTGGCGTGGGAAATGGTTCCAAAGTCGATGTGATCGCGATCGGCACGCTACCTCTACATCTACCTTCGGATTAGTATTAGACCTAAATAATTGTTATTTAGTACCATCGTTGAGCATGAACATTATATCTGGATCTTGTTTGATGCGAGGCGGTTATTCATTAAATCAGAGAATAATGGTTGTTCTATTTATATGAATAATATCTTTTATGGTCATGCACCATTGAAGAATGGTTTGTTTTACTTAATCTTGATAGTAGTGATACACATATTCATAATGTTGAAACCAAAAGATGCAGAGTTGATAATGATGATGCAACTTATTTGTGGCACTTGCCGTTTAGGTCATATCGGTGTAAAGCGCATGAAGAAACTCCATGCTGATGGACTTTTGGAGTCACTTGATTATGAATCACTTGGCACTTGCGAACCGTGCCTTATGGGCAAGATGACTAAAACACCGTTCTCCGGAACTGTGGAGAGAGCAACAGATTTATTGGAAATCATACATCTTGATGTATGTGGTCCAATGAATGTTGAGGCTAAATGGCGGATATCGTTATTTTCTCACCTTCACAGATGATTTGAGCAGATATGGGTATATCTACTTAATGAAACACAAGTCTGAAACATTTGAAAAGTTCAAAGAATTTCAGAGTGAAGTGGAAAATCATCGTAACAAGAAAATAAAGTTTCTGCGATCTGATCGTGGAGGAGAATATTTGAGTTCTGAGTTTGGCCTACATTTGAAACAATGCGGAATAGTTTCGCAACTTACGCCACCGGAACACCTGGCGTAATGGTGTGTCCGAACGTCATGTCGTACTTTATTAGATATGGTGCGATCTATGATGTCTCTTCTGATTTACCGCTATCGTTTTGGGGTTATGCTTTAGAGACGGCTGCATTCACTTTAAATAGGGCACCATCTAAATCCGTTGAAGCGACGCCTTATGAACTGTGGTTTGGCAAGAAACCAAAGTTGTCGTTTTGAAAGTTTGGGGCTGCGATGCTTATGTGAAAAAGCTTCAACCTGATAAGCTCGAACCCAAATCGAGAAATGTGTCTTCATAGGATACCCAAAGGAGACAGTTGGGTACACCTTCTATCACAGATCCGAAGGCAAGATTTTTGTTGCTAAATTGGAAACTTTCTAGAGAAGGAGTTTCTCTCGAAAGAAGTGAGTGGGAGGAAAGTAGAACTTGATGAGATAATCTGTATCTACTCCCTTATTGAGAAGTAGTACATCACGAAAACAGTTTCGTGACACCTACACCAAATAGGGAGGAAGCTAATGATGATGATCATGAAACTTCAGATCAAGTTTCTCAGAACTTCAGTAGATCAACGAGCAAGATCCGCACGAGTGGTACGGTAATCCTGTTTTGGAAGTCATATTCTTTGGAACATGATGAACCTACGAACTATGAAGAAGCGATGGTGAGCCCAGATTCCACAAAATGGCTTGAGGCCATGAAATCTGAGATGGGATCCATGTATGAGAACAAAGTGTGGACTTTGGTTGACTTGCCCGATGATCGGCAAGCAATTGAGAATAAATGGATCTTCAAGAAGAAGGCGACGCTGATGGTAATATTCTCGTCTATAAAGCTCGACTTGTTGCAAAAGGTTTTCGACAAGTTCAAGGGTTGACTACGATGAGACTTTCTCACCCGTGGCGATGCTTAAGTCCGTCCGAATCATGTTAGCAATTGCCGCATTTTATGATTATGAAATTTGGCAAATGGATGTTAAAACTGCATTCTGAATGGATTTACGGAAGAAGAGTTGTATATGATGCAACCAGAAGGTTTTGTCGATCCAAAGGAGCTAACAAAGTGTGCAAGCTCCAGCGATCCATTTATGGACTGGTGCAAGCCTCTCGGAGTTGGAATAAGCGTTTTGATAGTGTGATCAAAGCATTTGGTTTTATGAGACTTTTGGAGAAGCTTTGTATTTACAAGAAAGTGAGTGGGAGCTCAGTAGCATTTACGATATTATATGTGGATGACATATTATTGATCGGAAATGATATAGAATTCTGGATAGCATAAAGGGATACTTGAATAAAAGTTTTTCGATGAAAGACCTCGGTGAAGCTGCTTACATATTGGGCATTAAGATCTATAGAGATAGATCAAGGCGCTTAATAGGACTTTCACAAAGCACATACCTTGATAAAGTTTTGAAAAAGTTCAAAATGGATCAGGCAAAGAAAGGGTTCTTGCCGGTATTACAAGGTGTGAAGTTGAGTAAGACTCAATGCCCGACCACCGCAGAAGATAGAGAGAAAATGAAAGATGTTCCTATGCTTCAGCCATAGGCTCTATCATGTATGCAATCTGTGTACCAGACCTGATGTGTGCCTTCTTTGTAAGTTTAGCGGCAGGTACCAAAGTAATCCAGAGTGGATCATTGGACAGCGGTCAAGAACATCCTTAAGTACTTGAGAAGAACTAAGGATATGTTTCTCATTTATGGCGGTGACAAAGAGCTCGTAAATGGCAGTTACGTCGATGCAAGCTTTGACACTGATCCGACGATTCTAAATCGCAAACCGGATCGTATTTACATTAAGCGGTGGAGCTGTCGGTGGTGCAGTTCCAAACAAAGCGTCGCTATCGGGATCTACATGTGAAGCTGAGTACATAGCTGCTTGAAGCAGCTAATGAAGGAGTCTGGATGAAGGAGTTCATAACCGATCTAGGTGTTGTACCTAGTGTATCGGGTCCAATGAAAATCTTTTGTGACAATCTTGGTGCAATTGCCTTGGCAAAGGAATCCAGATTTCACAAGAGAACCAAGCACATCAAAAGACGCTTCAACTCCATCCGGATTTGGTCGGTGGGAGACATAGAGATATGCAAGATACATACGGATCTGAATGTTGCAGACCGTTGACTAAGCCTCTTCCACGAGCAAAACATGATCAGCACCAAGACTCCATGGGTGTTAGAATCATTCTTGTGTAATCTAGATTATTGACTCTAGTGCAAGTGGGAGACTGAAGGAAATATGCCCTAGAGGCAATAATAAATGTTATTATTTATTTCCTTATATCATGATAAATGTTTATTATTCATGCTAGAATTGTATTAACCGGAAACATAATACATGTGTGAATACATAAACCTACAGAGTGTCACTAGTATGCCTCTACTTGACTAGCTCGTTAATCAAAGATGGTTATGTTTCCTAACCATGAACAAGGAGTTGTTATTTGATTAATGGGATCACATCATTGGTTGAATGATCGATTGACATGACCCATTCCATTAGCATAGCTTTTGATCGTATAGTTTGTTGCTAGTGCTTTTCTTCATGACTTATACATGTTCCTATGACTATGAGATTATGCAACTCCGTTTGCCGGAGGAACACTTTGGGTGCTACCAAACGTCACAACGAATCGGGTGATTATAAAGGTACATTACAGGTGTCTCGAAGGTACATGTTGGGTTGGCATATTTCGAGATTAGGATTTGTCACTCCGATTGTCGGAGAGGTATCTCGGGGCCCTCTCGGTAATGCACATCACATAAGCCTTGCAAGCATTGCAACTAAAGGTGTTAGTTGTGAGATGATGTATTACGGAACGAGAAAAGAGACTTGCCGATGCTGAGATTGAACTAGGTATTGGATGCCGACGATCGAATCTCGGGCAAGTAACATACCGATGACAAAGGAACAACGTATGTTGTTATGCGGTCGACCGATAAAGATCTTCGTAGAATATGTAGGAGCCAATATGGGCATCCAGGTCCCGCTATTGGTTATTGACCGAGAGGTGTCTCGGTCATGTCTACATAGTTCTCGAACCCGTAGGGTCCGCACGCTTAAAGTTTCGATGGCGGTTATTATGAGTTTATATGATATTGATGTACGAAGGTTGTTGAGTCCGGATGAGATCACGGACATGACGAGGAGTCTCGAAATGGTCGAGACATAAAGATTGATATATTGGAAGCCTATATTTGGACTCGGAATCACTCCGGGTGAAATTGGGAATTTTACCGAGTACCGGGGTTACGGAACCTCCCGGGAGTCAATGGGCCTTGATGGGC
Source organism: Aegilops longissima (assembly GCA_021605205.1). Taxonomy (NCBI): domain Eukaryota; kingdom Viridiplantae; phylum Streptophyta; class Magnoliopsida; order Poales; family Poaceae; genus Aegilops; species Aegilops longissima. The sequence goes on along the minus strand of CM038679.1, from coordinate 439,776,898 downwards.
CTTAGTGGGAAAGAGAAAAGGGGCCCTATAGCTGGCGCAGCCTTCCCCCTCCCTAGTCCTATTAGGATTAGGAGAAGGGGTGGCGCCTCTCTCCCTCTCCCTTGGTCAAACCCTAGTTGGACTAGGATTTGGGGGAATCCTACTCCTAGTAGGAGTAGGACACCTGATGCGCCTCCCTCTGGCCGGCCAGCCCTCCCTTCCCTCCTTTATATACAGGGCAGGGGCACCCCATGACACACAAGTTGATCGATTAGATCGTTCCTTAAGCCGTGTGCGGTGCCCTTCCACCAGATTACACCTCGATCATACCGTGGCGGAGCTTAGGCGAGCCCTGCGTCGGTGGAACATCATCATCGTCACCACGCCGTCGTCTTGTGGAACTCTCCTCGACACTCGGCTGGATCGGAGTTCGAGGGGCGTCATCGAGCTGAGCGTGTGCAGAACTCGGAGGTGCCGTGACGTTCGGTGCTTGGATCGGTCGGGTCGTGAAGGCGCACGACTACATCAACAGCGTTGTTATAACGCTTCGCTTTCGGTCTCACGAGTGCGTGGACGGACACTCTTCCCTCTCGTTGCTATGCCATCACCATGGTCTTGCGTGATCGTAGGAAAATTTTTGAAATTACTACGTTCCCCAACACGCACCCCCTCTCCCTCCCGTTTGCGCTCGCCGGAGACCCGAGCTTCTCCCCGCCGCCATTGTCGCCGCCGACGACGCCCTAGTCCACCCCGACCCCCAACAACACCACCGAACCCCTCCCCGACCTCGTGCGCGTCTTCCCGACGACTCGCCGAAGCTCGCCGACGCCCGGACGCCCCGACGCACTTTCGCCGCCGCCGCCGCCGTCGCCGGAGTCCGGTAAGTCACCGGCATCCCCCTCCCCCGTCCGATCCTAGATCAAGGGCTAGGATTAGAAACCCCGAAGGGTTAGGTTTTATTTATAAAACCGGCCGGTTCCATTCGGTTTAGTTTTAGGTTAGGTTTTTATTTTAGGCCCGGTTCGTTTAGTTTAAACCCTAGGGCCCGTTTAGACTAAGTTACGCCTAGTGCACAGTATAGGCCCATTAGGCCTTTTTTCTTTTTATTTTGATTTTCTGTTTTAGCCGAATAGTTTCTGTTTTCAAAAATGTATATCTTTTATTCTGTTTAATATTTTTAGATGATTCTTTTTTTGTTGGATTGCAAATTTTATGTAGTTTTTGTAGAATATATATTTAGCTATGTCAAAAATAATAAAAAATGCTTTAATTTAGTTTTAGTCAGAATAGTAAATCTGCTATAACTTTAGTTAGAAAAATTATTTTTGCATGATTCTTTTTGTCACCACTTTATTTTGACATTGCCAAACCCTAGAAATTAACTTGGGTATTTTAGGATTAATAAATAATTAGTTCTAGACAGAATCCTATTAATCCCAATTAATTAACTAGTTCCTGTTTTCCTATTTAATTAATTAGTAAATTAATTTATTTTTAACTTGTGATTAGTTATACTAGGTTAGTTTCTGTCACTCCATTAGATGAACTTTTATTTACAATTAATAAAAGTTTTAAATTATTTTCTTAATGGAAATTGGATTAGGCCTAAAATGAGTTTTATAATAGCTTTTAATTAATTCTTTTTGCTCCTAGTTGCTGAGTGAACCTTTTCTGTTAAGTTAACCTAAAAGCATGATTAGGTTATATTAAGGAATTTTGTTATATAAAACTAATTTTGTTATTGTTTGGAGTAGGGAAAAACTTTGAATTGGTTTCTTTGAGTTTTTCCTTTTGGATTTGGTTTTGATTGTTTTGTTGTGATGTTACTTTTGTTATGTTGTGTGATCCTTTTACTTTGTGCTTATTGTGCTATTGTTTGTCTCGGTAGAGTTTCGAGTCTGAAGCTTGCTACTCGACTCTTTAGCTTACGAGGATCATCGGCAAGGCAAGTTTTGATCATGTTATTTCTATACCTATGTTTTATGCATTAGTAGTTGTCACCACCCCACCATGCATGCAGTAGTGAAATCTTGAAGTCATTAAACTTGAGTAGTATCATGTGGTAGGATGAACCAACCCCTTGTTACCATGACCCGGGACGTAGCAGTTATTTTGCTATGCTCGAGAGCGGGATTTGGGATGAGTGAAATTCATAAGCAAGATGTGAGAGTCAATGATGATGATGACCCCATGAACTACAATGATCAAGATGGACTTGGAAAATCACTCTTTGGGTGGAGGGCGGTTGACGGGCACCTGGAGCACCCAGTGGTGGCGGGATGCATGGAGAAGCGCCATGACATCCTGCGGAAAGCTTCACCCAGCCACGAAGAGAAGGATGGATGCCCCATGACCGGAAGCTTACATGCAGCCGCAAGCCATTATGGGCTCTGGCTGGGTTGACCCTAGTAGTGACGCTGGCTGGGCGGTACTACGAGAAGTAGACGAACGGTAGGATTGGATGGGTACCGGCAAAGTGGCGGAAGAACTCTTTGGAAGTCCTGTTTCATTCGTCCGTCTTCAAACACCATGAAGTGCGAAGACTTTAAAGGAGGAATGATTCTTATGGGAAAGTCGCAACCCTCTGCAGAGTTAAAGATCTAATCGATTAGTCGTGTCCCCGGTTACGGACATTTGAGCCTCTGGAACATGGAAGTATTCGGATATCTCAACACTAAAACTAATGAATAAATTTGAGGGTTTATGACTTAATAATTTGGGAACGAGATATTGGTTGGCGGAACCATCTCAATAACTACCAATAATTGTAGTAATTTGCAAGCAAGTCCATTGTAGTAGGATAAAATTTGCTTTTCGCAAAATGATGAAACTTAGAGCTCCACAGCCAAAATGCATATAGAGTTAGTAATTTTATTATTGTTATTCTTCATGACTTGCCAGCTTATTCCAAAAGCTGACCTACATGGCTGCAACGTATTATGTTGCGAGATATATTCGATCGGGAGTGAGGCTATGCTCGCTTGGCGATTGCCCTTTGGAGTCGGATGGACTCGCTTACCTTCGACGCTTCCGCAGCATTAGTAGTTTATTTCTCATGAGTTGGCCTTGAGCCGAATTTATTCCCTTGTAATAAAGACTCTATATGAGAATCGTTTAATGATATTCAGGTGTGATTGAACTTTGATTACTTTATCGATGTACTGTGAGTACCAGCATGATCTTGGGATGGTACAGACACAGAGATTTGACCGATTTTGGGTCAGGTCGCTACAGAGATGGTATCAGAGCTATGGTGGACACTCATGGAAGGAACTTGGTTCAAGGATTTTGGATGCACAAGCAGTATTCCCGCTTAGTACAGACATTTTGGCTAGCAAAGGATTCTAAATAGCAAGCACCACATGTTAGAGGATCCATAACAATATAACTTCTATACAAATATACCCAAGCATAACTCATTATGTTGTCTTCCTTGTCCAACTTCCTCTAATTTGCTCAGGTTTGAAAATAATTAATGGGGCTTACAATCATAGAAGATGTCCAAGATAGTATATTTATATGTGAAATCTCTCTTCCTTCAATATTCTTTCATGAATTGTTCAAGTGACCAATACAATGTTTGCTAACCTTCAATAAATTTACCAACTCTACTTCTTATATGTGAAGTCATTACTCCCCATGGGATAAGCATATGAAACATATATAATTTCAGATTTATGATATTCAAATCATTCAACCATTTACTCATAGGATATAAGTGAAGCATACGAGTAAATGACAAACTACTCCAAAAAGATATAAGTGAAGATCAATGAGTAGTTAAATAATTATGTAGCTATGTGAAGACTCTCTCTCATTTAAGAATTTCAGATCTTGGTATTTTATTCATACAACAAGCAAAACAAAAGAAAATAAAATGACGCTCCAACCAAAACACATATCATGTGGTGAATAAAAATATAGCTCCAACTAAAGTTACCGATAAACGAAGACGAAAGAGGGGATGCCATCCGGGGCATCCCCAAGCTTAGGCTCTTAGTTGTCCTTGAATATTACCTTGGGGTGCCTTGGGCATCCCCAAGCTTAGGCTCTTGCCACTCCTTATTCCATAGTCCATCGAATCTTTACCCAAAACTTGAAAACTTCACAACACAAAACTTAACAAAAAACTCGTAAGCTCCGTTAGTATAAGAAAATAAATCACCACTTAGGTACTGTTGTGAACTCATTCTAAACCCATATTGGTGTAATATCTACTGTATTCCAAATTCTCCATGGTTCGTATCCTCGATACTACTCATAGATTCATCAAAATAAGCAAACAACACATAGAAACAGAATCTGTCAAAAACAGAACAGTCTGTAGTAATCTGCATCAAACGCAAACTTATGAAAATCGGAAATATCTGCCAAAATAGGAAGACCTGTATAATCTGATTATTGATCTACTGCAACTGGAATCAGTATTTTATCACTTTCCGGTGATTTTTAACAATTGTTCTCGTGAGCAGAAAGTTTCTGTCTTTTTTCAGCAAGATCAAATAATTATCATCCAAGAAGATCCTATAGGTCTTACTTGGCACAAACACTAATTAAAACATAAAACCACATCTAACAAGAGGCTATATGATTTATTTATTACTAAACAGTAACAAAAAGCAAAGAACAAAAATAAAAATTGGGTTGCCTCCCAACAAGCGCTAACGTTTAACGGCCCTAGCTAGGCATGATGATTTCAATGATGCTCACCTAAAAGATAAGAATTGAAACATAAAGAGAGCATCATGAAGAATATGACTAGCATGTTTAAGTCTAACCCACTTCCTATGCATAGGGATTTTGTGAGCAAACAACTTGTGTGAACAAAAATCAACTAGCATGGGAAGGCAAAACAAGCATAACTTTATAACTTTAAGCACATAGAGAGGAAACCTGATATTATTGCAATTCCTACAAGCATATGTTCCTCCCTCATAATAATTTTCAGTAGCATCATGAATGAATTCAACAATATAACCATCACATGAAGCATTCTTTTCATGATCTACAAGCATAGAATTTTTATTACTCTCCACATAAGCAAATTTCTTCTCATGAATAGTAGTGGGAGCAAACTCAACAAAATAACTATCATGTGAGGCATAATCCAATTGAAAATTAAAATCATGATGAAAAGTTTCATGGTTATCATTATTATTTATAGCATACGTGTCATCACAATAATCATCATAAATAGGAGGCATGCTTTCATCATAATAAATTTGCTCATCAAAACTTGGGGGACTAAACATATCATCTTCATCAAACATAGCATCCCCAAGCTTGTGGCTTTGAATATCATTAGCATCATGGGTATTCGAAGAATTCATACTAACAACATTGCAATCATGCTCATCATTCAAATATTTAGTGCCAAATTCTAATGCATTCTTCTTCTAGCACTTGAGCACAATTATCGGAATCCTTATTTTCACGAAAGACATTAAAAAGATGAAGCAGATGAGGCAACCTTAATTCCATTTTTTGTAGTTTTCTTTTATAGATTAAACTAGTGATAAAACAAGAAACTAAAAGATTCGATTGCAATATCGAAAAATATACCTTCAAGCACTAACCTCCCCAGCAACGGCGCCAAAAAAGAGCTTGATGTCTACTACACAACCTCCTTCTTGTAGATGTTGTTGGGCCTCCAAGTGCAGAGGTTTGTAGGACAGTAGCAAATTTCCCTCAAGTGGATGACCTAAGGTTTATCAATCCGTGGGAGGCGTAGGTTGAAGATGGTCTCTCTCAAACAACCCTGCAACCAAATAACAAAGAGTCTCTTGTGTCCCCAACACACCCAATACAATGGTAAATTGTATAGGTGCACTAGTTCGGCGAAGAGATGGTGATACAAGTGCAATATGGATGGTAGATATAGGCTTTTGTAATCTGAAAATATAAAAACAGCAAGGTAACAAGTGGTAAAAGTGAGCACAAACGGTATTGCAATGCTAGGAAACAAGGCCTAGGGTTCATACTTTCACTAGTCCAAGGTCTCTCAACAATAATAACATAATTGGATCATATAACTATCCCTCAACATGCAACAAAGAGTCACTCCAAAGTCACTAATAGCGGAGAACAGACGAAGAGATTATTGTAGGGTACAAAACCACCTCAAAATTATCCTTTCTGATCGATCTATTCAAGAGTCTGTAGTAATCAACCAAAACCCTAATGTCACCTAGATACTCCAATGTCACCTCAAGTATCCACGGGTATGATTATACGATATGCATCACACAATCTCAGATTCATCTATTCAAACCAACACAAAGTACTTGAAAGAGTGCCCCAAAGTTTCTACCGGAGAGTCAACACGAAAACGTGTGCCAACCCTATGCATAAGTTCACAATGTTACGGAACCCGCAAGTTGATCACCAAAACGTACATCAAGTAGATCACATGCAAGACATACATCAAGTGTTCTCAAATCCTTAAAGACTCAATCCAATAAGATAACTTCAAAGGGATAACTCCAATAAGATCACGTGAATATCCCATTGTCACCATAGATAAGCGCATGCAAGACATACATCATGTGTTCTCAAATCCTTAAAGACTCAATCCGATAAGATAAAGGAAAACTCAATCCATTACAAGAGAGTAGAGGGGGAGAAACATCATAAGATACAACTATAATAGCAAAGCTCGTGATACATCAAGATTGTGCCGAATCAAGAACACGAGAGAGAGAGAGAGAGAGAGAGAGAGATAGAGAGAGAGATCAAACACATAGCTACTGGTACATACCCTCAGCCCCGAGGGTAAACTACTCCCTCCTCGTCATGGAGAGCACCGGGATGACGAAGATGGCCACAGGTGATGGATCCCCCCTCCAGCAGGGTGCCGGAACAGGGTCCCGATTTGTTTTTGGTGGCTACAGAGGCTTGCGACAGTGGAACTCACGATCTAGGTTTCTTTCTGGAAGTTGGGTATATATAAGAGGTTTTGGCGTCAAGAACAAGTCAGGGGGGGTCTCCGGGCTGTCCACGAGGTAGGGAGGCACGCCCCCCACCCTCGTGGGCAGCCTGGGACTCTTCTGGCCCAACTCTTTTACTCCATGGCCTTCTTCTAGTCCAAAAATAAGCTCCGTCAAGTTTCAGGTCAATTGGACTCTGTTTGGTTTTCCTTTTCTGCGATACTCAAAAACAAGGAAAAAAACAGAAACTGGCACTGGGCTCTAGGTTAATAGGTTAGTCCCAAAAATCATATAAAATAGCATACAAATGCATATAAAACAATCTAAGATGGATAATATAATAGCATGAGTACTTCATAAATTATAGATACGTTGGAGACGTATCAGGTCGAGGAGGCCACAACCCACCAGGGCGCGCCTCGGGTGTTTATTGGCTCCAGTATTTCTTAAATATTCCACAAAAAATCCTCGTGGAGTTTCAGCTCATTTGGAGTTGTGCAGAATAGGTGGCCTGACGTAGCTTTTTTAGGTCCAGATTTCCAGCTGCCGGAATTCTCCCTCTTGGTGTGTACCTTGCAAATTATGATAGAAAAGGCATTAGAATTACTCCAAAAGGCATTATTATGGATAAAAACATTATAAATAACAGTAAGAAAACATGATGCAAAATGGGCGTATCAACTCCCCCAAGCTTAGACCTCGCTTGTCCTCAAGCGAAAACCGAAATCGAAAAATATATCCACATGCTTTGAGAGAGAGAGGTGTCGATTATTATAACAGCAACAAAATTAAACAAATGACTTTTATCATAGAACTTGCATCATATACTTCTCATGGATAAGTAATAGTTCATCACACAATCGAAGTATAAAGCAAAAACTCTATTAGAAACCAATAAACTATGTTCTCAGTCAACTTTGCAACTACAATTCATCATCTTTTCAGGAAGGGTCACGTCTCGGAGCCTTTTAAGCAAGTCCACATACTCAACCATCATATAAGCTTCTATGATTGCTAACACGCACCTCATACCCATGAGCAAAACTTTTCAACCGGACACATAGAAAGATAGGGGCTTATAGTTTCGCCTCCCAACATACTCACCTCAAGGGTGATGTCAACAATGATAACTCATGCTATCTATATTCAGCTGAACATATGTGCCTAGATCTTTCCTCACCACGTGATGCTTGCCAAAAGATAAAATAAAAAGGAATAGAAGGAAAACTTTGACTCTTTGCATAAAAGTAAATACATAAAAGTAAAAGATAGGCCCTTCGCAGAGGGAAGCATAGGTTGTCATGCGCTTATTTGTTTGCATGCTGAATCCCTTAGTGCAAGAGAATGTCACATTGTATTGCCCCTTAAGATGACAACCTTTATTATGTAGTCTGTCGCTTTTATTCTTTGTCATCCAAGTTCATAAAACGCTCAATTTTCTCTTACACTAAATGATATCACATATTCAGAAGCAATTTTTATTGCCTTTTTGCACTGATGACAACTTACTTGAGGGATCTTGTTCAATCCCTAGGTAGGTATGGTGGACACTTGAAAAAGATTTGGGTTTAAGGGTTTTTGGATGCACAAGTAGTATCTCTAATTAGTACAGAATTTTTGGCTAGCAAAGATAGGGGGAAACCATCACATGTTAAAGGCTCTATGACAATATGACTTTTGTGTGAATATAAACATACATAAACCATTACATTGTCTTCCTTGTCCAACGTCAACAATTTTGGCATATAATATTTTGATGAGGGCTCACAATCACAAAAGATTTCTGGGATAGTATATTTATATGTGAATCTTCCCTTCCCTTATTAATTCTTTCATGAGTTGCATCACTGACGAATGCTATGTTTGTCAATCTCTAATAAAATTTTCTTACTTATACTTTTCCTTATGTGGTGCTATCACCTACCATAGGATTAGTGTATGATCTTATTGATTTATTTCCTTTCTTTTGTTTGCTTTCTTTCTCTTTTTATTTTCTTTATTTGCAACATGAAAGTGAAGAAAGTAAAAAAAAAATCGAACTAACTTTATTATATAACTTGCACACAATAACAATGATAGATCACTAAGCAAACTCTCAAAGAAGAAAAGATCGAACTAAACTTTATTTCATCTAAAGCCAAAATATTGAACTAAGATAAGTAAAAGCAAAAAGATAGTGGGATGATATGATACCAGGGCACCTCCCCCAAGCTTGGCGGAAGCCAAGGGGAGTGCATGTACCCGATACTCAATTCTCCTTTGGTGGTGAAGAAGGTGATGGTGGTGATGAAGAAGAGATCTTGTCCTTGGAGGAACGTGAAGAGGCCATGGTAGATGGCATCTGACAGAAAACATCAAGAAAAGAGAACAAATGATTTTCTCCGCGATACGGTGGTTAACAGGTTCGGGAAGTATATATAGATTTTTTATCTTGGAGGACAAGTAAACAGAAGAAAAACGGAGTACGGAAGGGGTCCCACGTGGGTACAACCCACCTGGGCGCGCCAGGGCCCTAGTGTCTTGTGCCCACCAGGGGACGCTTCCCGGGAGTTTCTTTATTCCCAAAATTCTAAATTATTCCAAAACTGACAAAAAAAATTTTGCAGATTTTTCGGAGTCTGTTTACTTACCGTACTACGTACCTCCTTATTTTGATGATTCTGGAGTGTTCCGGAAGGACTCTTTTATGTGTTCTTCCGCTGTCAAAGTTTGGACAATATTGCTTTCAACATTAATAGGCGTACCTGAGATATAATGTTTTATTCGTTGCCCGTTGACAACCTTCGGGTTAGTGCCTTAGAAATTAATTATTTTGATGGCTCCAGACCAGTAAACCTGCTCGATGACATAGGGGCGTTCCCATTTTGAGAGGAGTTTGCTTGAAAAGGATCTGAAACGAGAATTGTACAAAAGAACATACTCTCCGACTTTAAACTCACGTTTTTGAATTCTTTTGTCATGCCACCTTTTAACTTTTTCTTTGAATAACTTTTCATTTTCATAAGCTTGGGTTCTCCATTCATCTAGTGAGATTATATCAAATAGCCTCTTTTCACCAGCAAGTTTGAAATCATAGTTGAGTTCTTTAACTGCCCAATATGCTTTATGTTCTAACTCAAGAGGCAAATGACAAGCTTTTCCATAAACCATTTTATAAGGAGACATATCCATAGGATTTTTATATGTTGTTCTATAAGCCCAAAGTGCATCATCTAATTTCTTAGACCAATTCTTCCTGGACCTATTAATAGTCTTTTGCAAAATTAATTTTATTTCTCTATTGGTAAGCTCAACTTGACCACTAGACTGAGGATGATAAGGTGATGCAATTCTATGGTTAACATCATACTTAGCAAGCATCTTACGAAAAGCACCGTGAATAAAGTGTGAACCACCATCAGTCATTAAATATCTAAGGACTCCAAACCTTGGGAAAATAACTTCCTTGAGCATTTTGATAGAGGTGTTGTGATTAGCACTACTAGTTGGAATAGCTTCTACCCATTTAGTAACATAATCAACAGCAATCAAAATGTGTGTATACCCATTAGAAGAAGGAAAAGGTCCCATGTAATCAAATCCCCAAACATCAAATGGTTCAACAGCAAGAGAATACTTCATAGGCATTTCTTGACGCTTACCAATATTACCTATTCTTTGGCATTCATCACAAGATGAGACATACTTACGAGTATCCTTGAAGAGAGTAGGCCAATAAAATCCAGATTGCAATACCTTATGAGCAGTTCTATCTCCAGCATGATGCCCTCCATAAGGTTCGGAGTGACATTTCCGTAGGATTTGTCCCTGTTCATGCTCAGGTACACAACGTCTAATAATACCATCTACTCCTTCTTTATAAAGATGTGGGTCGGCCCAAAAGTAATGTCTTAAATCATAGAAGATTTTTTTCTTTTGTTGGTAAGTAAAGCTAGGTGGTAAATATTTAGCAACAATGCAATTAGCATAGTCAGCATACCAAGGAGTACTATTAGCAACATTTATTGCAGCTAAATGCTCATCAGGAAAACTATCATCAATAGGTAGTGGGTCATCAAGCACATTTTCAAGCCTAGACAAGTTATCAGTTACGGGGTTCTCAACTCCTTTTCTATCAATGATATATAAATCAAATTCTTGTAACAAGAGAACCCAACGAATAAGTCTAGGTTTAGCATCTTTCTTCTCCATAAGATATTTAATAGCAGCATGGTCTGTGTGAACAGTTACTTTAGAATCAACAATATAAGGTCTAAACTTATCACAAGCAAACAGCACTGCTAAGAATTCTTTTTCAGTTGTAGCATAATTTCTTTGAGCATTGTCTAGAGTTTTACTAGCATAATGAATAACATTCAATTTTTTATCAACTCTTTGTCCTAGAACAGCACCAACAACATAACCACTAGCATCACACATAATTTCAAAAGGCAAGTTCTAATCAGGTGGTTGAACAATAGGTGCAGAGATTAAAGCTTTCTTGAGTGTTTTAAAGGCTTCAAGACAATCATCATCAAAAACAAAAGGAATATCCTTTTGCAAAAGATTGGTGAGAGGCCTAGAAATTTTAGAAAAGTCCTTGATAAACCTCCTATAGAAACCAGCATGACCTAGGAAACTACGAATACCTTTTATGTCCTTAGGACATGGCATTTTCTCAATTGCATCAACCTTAGCTTGGTCCACTTCAATACCTCTTTCAGAAATTTTATGACCCAAGACAATGCCTTCATTAACCATAAAGTGGCACTTCTCCCAATTCAAGACAAGATTTGTTTGTTCACATCTCTGCAAAACTCGATCAAGATTGCTTAAACAATCATCAAAAGACTTCCCATAGACAGAGAAGTCATCCATGAAAACCTCAACAATCTTTTCACAAAAATCAGAGAATATAGCCATCATGCATCTTTGAAAGGTAGCAAGTGCATTACATAAACCAAAAGGCATACGTCTATAAGCATAGGTTCCAAAAATGACAAGTAAAAGTGGTCTTTTCTTGATCAGGTTGAGAAACAGGTATTTGTGAAAAGCCAGAATATCCATCAAGGAAGCAAAAGTGTGTGTTCTTAGATAATGTTTCAAGCATTTGATCAATAAAAGGCAAAGGTAAAGATCTTTTCTAGTAGCTTTATTTAATTTTCTAAAATCAATTACCATTCTATAGCCTGTAACAATTCTTTGTGGGATAAGTAAATTCTTATCATTAGGAACAACAGTAATACCTCCTTTCTTAGGTACACAATGAACATGACTTACCCATCTACTATCAGCTAGAGGATAGATTATACCTGCTTCCAGAAGTTTTAATATTTCCTTTCTTACCACATCTTTCATCTTCGGATTTAACAGACGTTGGTGATCAACAACTGGTTTAGCATCAGGTTCCATATTAGTTTTGTGCTAACATAGAGTGGGACTAATTCCCTTTAAATCATCAAGAGTATATTCAATAGCAACTCGGTGCTTCCTTAGAACTTTCAGTAATCACTGGTGCGCGTCGGTCCTAAACAAACGGTTTAAACCCCCTTTCCGCGACGGCATCTGGAACCGTCTCCAAGTGAGTGTGGGCGATAGGGGAGGCCTTCCCAAACGACCTAGAAACCATCGGGGATATGCTCTCCTGACACACCCGTTCGGCAAAATGAGGTCGTGTGCAACCGGGAGCGCTCAAATACAGAAATACGTATAGTACAGATAAAAAAAAATACAATTATACCGCAAAATTGTTTCCAGTCGCAAGTACATCCCACACAGTCAGTCCCCGCTAAACGTTTCCGTTCGTATGCACATCCCACATAGTCGCTCCAAGGAAAACGTTTCCGTTCACAGGTACATCACACACAATTTTTCCCGTTAAATCGTTTGTGATAGCGTTGCCATTGCACACGATATTAATAATTTTGTCGTTTGCGTTATTGAATGCATCACACACGGTGCGTAGAAAGAAACTGTGTGGCAAAGGATGTCCATCACACACACTTTTTATGTGATAAACATTTGCGCAAGGTGGCCTAACGCAAACAGTTTTCAAGAGAAAGTCATGTGTGCAGTGGAGATTGATCGCACACGTAGTGGATCCTCGAAACGTTTCTGATCTCCACCTATATCGTAGACGTTTCGCTTTCGCAAACCGTGTGCAGTGTAATCCTATTTAATCCATAATTAATCCAATTAATCCCTAATTAAAAATCACTTGTTATGAATTTGAAAGTAGGAAATCACTTATTTCATATCCAACCATGTTTATTACAAATATAGGTTCAACCACAAATCCATAATTCAATGCACATGTATATATACTAAAGAACTACAGAAGCACCAAGTAAAGAATGATGAACCACAGTTCTACTAAAGACTGTAAAGAGAGAGGCGAAAGACATTCTGGTTGCTGGAGAAGGTGAAGCGGAATGCCCATATTGTGCCCTCCTCCATGCGTAAGGCGCGCATGACTCTAGGCCAACCCCTTGTGATGGCTGCCCGTCCATCCTTCACTGTCTTCATTAGGACCTCTCGATGCTCATTGTAGTCTGGATGAAATACTTTAACCTTCATTGTGTGTCCACCAATCATGTACTTTGCGAGGTAATCTTGAGTGAACTGCTTCGGGAACCGCTGGGAAAGAAAAAGATTCAGACATTGTTGTCTAACAACTCATTATGGGCAGTAGTAAAAAGAGAAGGCTGCAGAGTTTGTAGTTACCATCCTACAGCTCACTGTTGTGTTGGATAGAGCATAAACAAACAATTTGCTTGCCACCATTCGTATCTTTTTGCTAATAATCCTTATCGGTTTCCCCACTTGATGATTGTTCATCAATATCTCATTGCCCCATACGCAAAAAGGGTCGATGCATGGATCCTTGCCAAGGGCATATGTACCTACAAGCAACAAGTCGATATTAGAAGCTAACTAGTGTCCAGGCCTGGATCAATATGCACTACATTATGGAACGACGGGGGGAGTACAAGCCAAGGGATGTAGCTAACCTCGGCGGAAAATGGTGGCCACTCCCGTTGTTGTCCTGCATAAGTAGTGGAAAGGCATGATAAGTACAGCAATCTTAACATCAAACAAATATAGCAAAGGTAAACAACATCATCTCCAAATGATAGCTTGAATGTGTTGGTTTCAGCATGTTGTTAAAGCAGATATAAAATGGAAGGCAATGTTACTGACAGCAGGCTTAACAGCCATCAAATATTGCAATTCAAACTGGTATTGTTGAAAATGAATAGAACGTAGGTAATGCTTAAACATCACACTGGATAAATGTGCAAAAATGAAATAAAGGGCATGTGTTAACTACACCAGGAATAACTGGAACCAAATATAGCCGTTCAAACTAGTATTGATGTAGTCGAGCGACACAGTTCCGACTTGCACATAATAAACCACACATTGTGAATAACTGAAATTGTAACATCCCAAAATTCTAAATTTTGGAATGTTATAATAACTATGGTTGTTGTCTGATTGTTTGACTGATTGATTGAATGGAATTGAGTGGAAATTGAAACTTTTGAAAGTTGAATGAGAGGGAATGAAATGACTTTCCCAAACTTTCCATTTTGCATTTTTGGATCCTAATTGAACTCAAGTTCATTGCAACACCAAAACCTAGAGTGAAGATGACATGACTTCTTCCATTTTGAAATGAATAGGGTTTTGGAAGAGATTTGAAATTCATTTGGGAAGATTTCAAAATCCAAAGCTTTATGCAACTCAATGATTTTCATGAGGGAAGATAAAATGACTTCTTCAATTATATGAAATAGGAGTTGGAAGTTATAATGAATCAAGTTGAAAATCATTTGAAAGTGCTTTGAAACCCTCTTTCAAATTTTGAGTTTTGAATTTGAATTTCAAACTTTGGCATGTGGGAAACATTTCAAAAACTAAGCACGATAAATACTTGATCAAAAGTATGAGAGGAGCAAACATGACACTCCAAAAATATCAGAGGAAACAATGCCAAAAGATTTGGATTCAAATCTGAAATTTATTTGAATTTGAAAAAAATAGATTTTATGAAGTTTGGATTTTGCTTTTGGAAAATGTTCAAATGAAAGGAATATTCCCTGATCATTTTGGTATATATATACCCTATATAAATTATTTTTAGATTTGGTTTTATTTTTGTTTTGGTTTTATTTAAAAAATAAAAAAACCCCAGGCGCCAGCCAGCCACCCCAGCCCAGCCAGCCGCCACACCAAGACTTCAGCTGCTTTGCCCAGCCCTGCCCACTGCCAGCTGGCCAGCCCACAGCCTTGACCCACCAGCGCCAATGAGCCAGCCCCCCCCCTCGCCGAACCCCTCCCGATCGGTCGCCCTTCTCTCGCCCCTCTCTCTCTCACCGACAGCGGACCCCACCCCTTCTTCCTCCCCGCCCCACGCCCGCCGTCGCCCATGGATCGCGGATCCCGAAGGATCCGGATGCCGATTCCTCCCCGATCCCCTTCCTTCCCGACGAGGCCCCGCCCTATAAACCCCTCCCGCACCCGTTCCCCCTCGCCCCTCGCGGACCTCCTCTCCTCCCGCTCGTGCTCGCTGAGCCAAGCTCAGACCGCCGCCATTATCGCCGCCGTCGACGCCCAGCCCTCCCGACCACCCCGACCCCACCGAACTCCTCACCGCCTTCCCAGACCCAAGACGGCGACTCGCCGGAGCTCCATGACCTTCAAGCTCCGACGACTTACGCCGCCGCCCGCCGTCGCCGAGTCCGGTAAGCCACCGAACCATCCTCCCGTCCGATCCATCTTAGGCGGCTAAGATTAGAGCCCCAAGGGGTAGGTTTTATTTATAAAACCGGCCGCCCAGCGGTTTATTTTAGTTTAGGTTTATTTTATTAGGCGGTTCGTTAGTTTAAACCTAGGGCCCGTTTAGCCTATCTAACGACAGAGCACATGATAGGCCCATTGGGCCTTTTCTTTTATTTTGATTTTCTGTTTTAGCGAATAGTTTCAGTTTTCAAAATGTATATCTTTTATTCTGTTTAATATTTTTGAGTGATTCTTTTTTGTGGGATTGAAAATTTTATGTAGTTTCTGAAAAATATATATTTAGCTATGTTAAAAATAATTAAAAATGCTTTAATATTGTTTTAGTCATAATAGTAAATCTGCTATAAGTTCAGTTAGAAAAATTATTTTTGCATGATTCTTTTGTCACCACTTTATTTTGACATTGCCAAACCCTAGAAATTAATTTGGGTATTTTAGGATTAATAAATAATTAGTTTTAGACAGAATCCAATTAATCCTAATTAAATAACTAGTTCCGTTTTCCTAATTAATTAATTAGTAAATTAATTTATTTTTAACTTGTGATTAGTTATTCTAGGTTAGTTTCTGTCATTCCATTAGATGAACTTTTATTCATAATTAATAAAAGTTTTAAATTATTTTCTTAATAGAAATTGGATTAGGCCTAAAATGAGTTTCATAATAGCTATTTAATTAATTCTTTTTGCTCCTAGTTGCTTAGTGAAACCTTCTCTGTTAAGTTAACTTAAAACCATGATTAGGTTATATTAAGAAATTTTTGTTATATAAAAACTATTTTGCTATTGTTTGGAGTAGGAAAAACTTTGAATTGGTTTCTTTGAGTTTCTCCTTTTTGGATTGGTTTTGATTGTTTTGGTATGTTACTTTTGTTATGTTGTGTTTTGTGATCCTATTGCTATGAGCTTATTATAGTTATTGTTTGCCTCGGTAGAATTTCCGGAGTGCGAAGATTACTACTACGAAACCCTAGTTTCTTTCGAAGATCGTCAACCAGGCAAGTTCACTTTGACCATGTTTTCCTTACCTATGTTTTATTGCATTTAGTGGCACCAATGCAACCACCCCCTCAGTAGTGTTTTTGAATCCTTGTAGTTGAGTAGTATGCATGAGGTAGGAACCCATCACCCTGTTACCAAGCCCGGGACGTTATTCCTTTTAATGCTACGCTATAGTAGACGGGGTTTGGTATGAGTGCACGGGAGTGGTGTGAGAATGGAGGATTCTACGTCAATGACAACATCTCCATGATGGAATCTGCAAGGACTGCATCTTCAAGACCTCAAGACTTCAAGACTCGAGACAGATTTCAATACACACTCTTTGGGTGAAGGACGGTTGACGGGCAGCCTGGAGAAACCGGTGGTTGGCGGGATGCATGGAGAAGCGCCATGACATCTTGCGGAATGCTTCACCCAGACTCAAAGAGACGGAAGAATACTTCACGCCGGAAGCTTACATGCAACCGCAAGTCATTATGGGCTCTGGCTTGGTTGACCTTGGTTGTGACTCTGGCTGGGACGGTACTAGCAGATGTAGAAGAACGGTAGGATCGGATGGGTGCGGACGGTGGTCGAGGAACTCTTTGGAAGACCATGTTTCGGTCATCTTGTTCTCAAACACTCTGAAGTGCGAGAACGTAAAGAGAGAGATCGAATCTTGCGGGTAAAGTGTACAAACCTCTGCAGAGGGTTATAACCTAATCGATTAGCCGTGTCCCCGGTTACGGACAATTTGAGCCTCTGGACTTGGATCTATTTCAGAACTCTCAACACCGGATTGATAACTTAATTGTGGGCAACTTATGATGATTTTGGGCTATGAGACATCGGTTGGCGGAACCATGTCATGACAGAAAAAACTCCATAGTACAGGCTTCATTTTATTCCTTTGATGTAGGTAAAATAAAACCAGCTTTTACGCAAACAAAATTCAGATACAGAGCCATAAAGCCATATTGCATATAGTATAGTTTTATCATCTGTTTTCTCATGTTGTGATCTTGCGGTACATTCAATGTCTTGACCTACACGGCTGCAACGTATCATGTTGCAGATATTTCCTCGACAGTAAGAGTTACGATCTGAGGTTACGGTCTACACTCAACCTGCCGATGGCGTTGATGGGACTCCACACCCGTTTGATTGTTTCGCTGAGTATTATGAGGTATATATCAGTTTTACGTTAATTATACATGTGATTGCACTTTGATATATACATTGATGTCTTGTGTGTGCCAGCATACTGATCGAGGATGGCACAAGTAATACGAAGGCTTGACCGTCGAGGTCGGGTCGCTACAGAAATAAACAAGGCATAAATGACCAGTATAACAACCAAATATAGCCATTGAAAACTGGACAGAGTCTCACTGCAACCAACCTAACAAGCAAATACAGATAAACAGGGCATATGCTTGAAAACTGGACAAATGCTCACTTCAACCAACCTAACAAGCAAATAAAGATAAACAAGGCATCTGCTTGATAACTGGAGAAATGCTAAAAAAAGCAACCTAACAACCAAATACAGATAAACAAGGCACCTGCTTGATAACTGGACAAATACTCACTGCAACCAAACTAAGAACCAAATACAGATAAACAAGGCATCTGCTCGATAACTAAAAAAATGCTCACTCCAACCAACGTAACAACCAAATACAAATAAACAAGGCATCTACTCACTATAAACAACAAAATATAGCCATTCGTGAAACTAAAGTGGACAATTCATACTTAAACATCACATAGACCTATTGAACAATACATTTTTGCATAACTTAAATAATTAAACATGGCACAGTTAAAGCACCGCACGGCAAATGCTACTATGATGTCTACTACGCAACCTTCTTCTTGTAGACGTTGATGGGCCTCCAAGTGCAGAGGTTTGTAGGAAAGTAGCAAGTTTCCCTCAAGTAGATGACCTAAGATTTATCAATCCGTGGGAGGCGTAGGATCAAGATGGTCTCTCTCAAGTAACCCTGCAACCAAATAACAAAGAGTCTCTTGTGTCCCCAACACACCCAATACAATGGTAAATTGTATAGGTGCACTAGTTCGGCGAAGAGATGGTGATACAAGTGCAATATGGATGGTAGATATAGGTTTTTGTAATCTGAAAATATAAAAACAGCAAGGTAACTAATGATAAAAGTGAGCATAAACGGTATTGCAATGATAGGAAACAAGGCCTAGGGTTCATACTTTCACTAGTGCAAGTTCTCTCAACAATAATAACATAATTGGATCACATAACTATCCCTCAACATGCAACAAAGAGTCACTCCAAAGTCACTAATAGCAGAGAACAAACAAAGAGATTATGGTAGGATACGAAACCACCTCAAAGTTATTCCTTCCAATCAATCCGTTGGGCTATTCCTATAAGTGTCACAAACAGCCCTAGAGTTCGTACTAGAATAACACCTTAAGACACAAATCAACCAAAACCCTAATGTCACCTAGATACTCCAATGTCACCTCAAGTATCCATGGGTATGATTATACGATATGCATCACACAATCTCAGATTCATCTATTCAACCAACATATAGAACCTCAAAGAGTGCCCCAGAGTTTCTACCGGAGAATCAAGACGAAAACGTGTGCCAACCCCTATGCATATGTTCACGGGCGGAACCCGCAAGTTGATCACCAAAACATACATCAAGTGAATCACGTGATATCCCATTGTCACCACAGATACGCACGACAAGGCATACATCAAGTGTTCTCAAGTCATAAAAAACTCAATCCAATAAGACTACTTCAAAGGGAAAACTCAATCCATTACAAGAGAGTAGAGGGGGAGAAGCAACATAAGATCCAACTATAATAGCAAAGCTCGCGATACATCAAGATCGTGCCAAATCAAGAACACGAGAGAGAGATCAAACACATAGCTACTAGTACATAACCTCAGCCCCGAGGGTGAACTACTCCCTCCTCGTCATGGAGAGCGTCGGGATGATGAAGATGGCCACCGGTGAGGGTTCCTCCCTCCGGAAGGGTGCCGGAACAGGGTCCCGATTGATTTTTGGTGGCTACAGAGGCTTGCGGCGGCGGAACTCCCGATATATTCTGTTCTCCAATCGTTTTAGGGTATATGGGTATATATAGGAGGAAGAAGTACGTCAGGGGAGCCACGAGGGGCCCACGAGGGTGGAGGGCGCGCCTGGGGGGGAGGGCGCGCCCCCTACCTCGTGGCTTCCTCGTTGCTTCTTTGACGTGGACTCCAAGTCTCCCCGGTTGCTTTCCTTCCAAAAATAACTTCTCCAGAAGATTTCATTCCGTTTCGACTCCGTTTGATATTCCTTTTCTTGAAACTTGAAACAAGGGAAAAACAGAACTGCTTTGGGCTCGGGTCAATAGGTTAGTCCCAAAAATAATATAAAAGTGTTTAATAAAGCCCATAAACATCCAAAACAGATAATATAATAGAATGGAACAATCAAAAATTATAGATACGTTGGAGACGTATCAGCATCCCCAAGCTTAATTCCTGCTCGTCCTCGAGTAGGTAAATGATAAAAACAAAATTTTTGATGTGGAATGCTACTAGGCATAATTTCAATGTAATTCTTCTTACTTGTGGCATGAATGTTCAGATCCGAAAGATTCAAGATAAAATTTCATATTGACTTAAAAATAATAATACTTCAAGCATACTAACTAAGCAATTATGTCCTCTCAAAATAACATGGCCAAAGAAAGTTCATCCCTACAAAATCATATAGTTTAGTCATGCTCCATTTTCATCACACAAGAATGCTCTCATCATGCACAACCCCGATGACAAGCCAAACAATTGTTTCATACTTTAGTAATCTCAAACTTATAAACCTTCACGCAATACATGAGCGCGAGCCATGGACATAGCACTATGGGTGGAATAGAATATGATGAGGGGGGTTATGTGGAGAAGACAAAAAAGGAGAAAGTATCACATCAGCGAGGCTAATCAATGAGCTATGGAGATGCCCATCGATTGATGTTAATGCAAGGACTAGGGATTGCCATGCAACGGATGCACTAGAGCTATAAATGTATGAAAGCTCAACAAAAGAAACTAAGTGGGTGTGTATCCAACTTGCTTGCTCACGAAGACCTAGGGCACTTGAGGAGGCCCGTTGTTGTAATATACAAGCCAAGTTCTATAATGAAGAATTCCCACTAGTATATGAAAATGACAAAACAAGAGACTCTCTAGCATGAAGATTATGGTGCTACTTTGAAGCACAAGTGTGGTAAAAGGATAGTAACATTGTCCCTTCTCTCTTTCTCTCTCATTTTTTGGGCCTTCTCTTTTTTATGGCCTTTCTCTTCTTTTTTTTTGGGCCTTCTCTTTTTTTATGGCCTTTCTCTTTTTTTTCTCACTTGGGACAATGCTCTACAAAATGATGATCATCACACTTCTATTTATTTACAACTCAATGATTACAACTCGATACTTAGAACAAAATATGACTCTATATGAATGCCTCTGGCGGTGTACCGGGATATGCAATGAATCAAGAGTGACATGTATGAAAGAATTATGAATGGTGGCTTTGCCACAAATACTATGTCAACTACATGATCATGCAAAGCAATATGACAATGATGAACGTGTCATGATAAACGGAATGGTGGAAAGTTGCATGGCAATATATCTCGGAATGGCTATGGAAATGCCATAATAGGTAGGTATGGTGGATGTTTTGAGGAAGATATAAGGAGGTTTATGTGTGAAAGAGTGTATCATATCACGGGTTTGGATGCACCGTGAAGTTTGCACCAACTCTCAATGTGAGAAAGGGCAATGCACGGCATCAAGAGGCTAGCAATGATGGAAGGGTGAGAATGCGTATAATCCATGTACTCAAAATTAGTCATAAAGAACTCACATACTTATTGCAAAAATCTACAAGTCATCAAAAACCAAGCACTATGCGCATGCTCCTTGGGGGATAGATTGGTAGGGAAAGACCATCGCTCGTCCCCGACCGCCACTCATAAGGAGGACAATCAAAGAACACCTCATGTTTCAAATTTGTTACATAACGTTTACCATACGTGCATCCTATGGGACTTGCAAACTTCAACAAAAGTATTTCTCAAATTCACAACTACTCAACTAGCACAACTTTAATATCACTACCTCCATATCTCAAAACAATCATCAAGCATCAAACTTCCCTTAGTATTCAACACACTCATAAGAAAGTTTTTACTAGTCTTGAATACCTAGCATATTAGGATTAAGCAAATTACCATGCTGTTTAAGACTCTCAAAATAATCTAAGTGAAGCATGAGAGGCCAAAAGTTTCTATAAAACAAATTCACCACCGTGCTCTAAAAGATATAAGTGAAGCATTAGAGCAAATGACAAACTACTCCGAAAGATATAAGTGAAGATCAATGAGTAGTTAAATAATTATGTAGCTATGTGAAGACTCTCTCTCATTTAAGAATTTCAGATCTTGGTACATTATTCAAACAGCAAGTAAAACTAAAGAAAATAAAATGACGCTCCAAGCAAAACACATATCATGTGGTGAATAAAAATATAGCTCCAAGTAAAGTTACCGATGAACGAAGACGAAAGAGGGGATGCCTTCCGGGGCATCCCCAAGCATAGGCTCTTGGTTATCCTTTAATATTACCTTGGGGTGCCTTGAGAATCCCCAAGCTTAGGCTCTTGACACTCCTTATTCCATAGTCCATCGTATCTTTACCCAAAACTTGAAAACTTCACAACACAAAACTTAACAGAAAATCTCGCGAGCTCCGTTAGCGAAAGAAAACAAAACACCACTTCATGGTACTGTAATGAACTCATTCTTTATTTATACTGGTGTTAAACCTACTGTATTCCAACTTCTCTATGGTTTATAAACTATTTTACTAGCCATAGATTCATCAAAATAAGCAAGCAACACAATGAAAACAGAATCTGTCAAAAACAGAACAGTCTGTAGTAATCTGTATCAAACGTATACTTCTGTAACTCCAAAAATTCTAAAATAAATTGGTGGACCAGAGGAATTTGTCTAGTAATCAACTGCAAAAATAATCAACTAAATATCACTCTCCAGTAAAAAGTTGAAGCTAATCTCGTGAGCGCTAAAGTTTCTGTTTTTTTACACCATGATCATAAAGGCTTCACCCAAGTCTTCCCAAAGGTTCTACTTGGCACAAACACTAATTAAAACATAAAACCACATACAAACAGAATCTAGATGTATTATTTATTCCTAAACAGAACCAAAAAGAAAGAAACTAAAATAACATTGGGTTGCCTCCCAACAAGCGCTAACGTTTAATGCCTCTAGCTAGGCATGATGATTTCAATGACGCTCACATAAAAGATAAGAATTGAAACATAAAGAGAGCATCATGAAGAATATGACTAGCACATTTAAGTCTAACACACTTCCTATGCATAGGGATTTTGTGATCAAACAACTTATGGGAACAAGAATCAACTTGCATAGGAAGGTAAAACAAGCATAACTTCAAGATTTTAAGCACATAGAGAGGAAACTTGATATTATTGCAACATGTAGAAGCATATGATCCTCTCTCATAATAATTTTCAGTAGCATCATGAATGAATTCAACAATATAACCAGCACCTAAAGCATTCTTTTCATGATCTACTTGCATAGAAAATTTACTACTCTCCACATAAGCAAAATTCTTCTCATGAATAGTAGTGGGAGCAAACTCAACAAAATAACTATCATGTGATAGAAAATTAAGATCAAGATGACAAGTTTCATGGTAATCATTATTCTTTATAGCATATGTGTCATCACAATAATCATCATAGATAGGAGGCATGCTTTCATCATAGTGAATTTGCTCATCTAAACTTGCGAAACAAAAAATATCATCTTCATCAAACATAGCTTCCCCAAGCTTGTGGCTTTGCATATCATTAGCATCATGGATATTCAAGGAATTCATATTAACAACATTGCAATCATGCTCATCCTTCAAAGATTTAGTGCCAAACATTTTAATACATTCTTCTTCTAACACTTTGCCACAATTTTCCTTTCCATCATACTCACGAAAGATATTAAAAAGACGAACCGTATGAGACAAACTCAATTCCATTTTTTGTAGTTTTCTTTTATAGACTAAACTAGCGATAAAACAAGAAACAAAAAGATTCGATTGCAAGATCTAAAGATATACCTTCAAGCACTCACCTCCCGGCAACAGCGCCAGAAAAGAGCTTAGTTGACGGGGTGAGTGCCGCCTTACCTAACCTCCCGACAGCGGCGCCAGAAAAGAGCTTGATGTCTAGTACGCAACCTTCTTATTGTAGACGTTGTTGGACCTACAAGTGCAGAGGTTTGTAGGACAGTAGCAAATTTCCCTCAAGTGGATGACCTAAGATTTATCAATCCGTGGGAGGCGTAGGATCAAGATGGTCTCTCTCAAGCAACCCTGCAACCAAATACAAAGAGTCTCTTGTGTCCCCAACACACCCAATACAATGGTAAATTGTATAGGTGCACTAGTTCGGCGAAGAGATGGTGATACAAGTGCAATATGGATGGTAGATATAGGTTTTTGTAATCTGAAAATATAAAAACAGCAAGGTAACTAATGGTAAAAGTGAGCGTAAACGGTATTGCAATGATAGGAAACAAGGCCTATGGTTCATACTTTCACTAGTGCAAGTTCTCTCAACAATAATAACATAATTGGATCACATAACTATCCCTCAACATGCAAGAAAGAGTCACTCCAAAGTCACTAATAGCGGAGAACAAACGAAGAGATTATGGTAGGGTACGAAACCACCTCAAAGTTATTCTTTCCAATCAATCTGTTGGGCTATTCCTATAAGTGTCACAAACAGCGCTAGAGTTCGTACTAGAATAACACCTTAAGACACAAATCAACCAAAACCCTAATGTCACCTAGATACTCCAATGTCACCTCAAGTATCCGTGGGTATGATTATACAATATGCATCACACAATCTCAGATTCATCTATTCAACCAACACATAGAACCTCAAAGAGTGCCCCAGAGTTTCTACCAGAGAATCAAGACGAAAACGTGTGCCATCCCCTATGCATATGTTCACGGGCGGAACCCGCAAGTTGATCACCAAAACACACATCAAGTGAATCACGTGATATCCCATTGTCACCACAGATACGCACGACAAGGCATACATCAAGTGTTCTCAAGTCATAAAAAACTCAATCCAATAAGACTACTTCAAAGGGAAAACTCAATCCATTACAAGAGAGTAGAGGGGGAGAAGCAACATAAGATCCAACTATAATAGCAAAGCTCGCGATACATCAAGATCATGCCAAATCAAGAACACGAGAGAGTGAGAGATCAAACACATAGCTACTGGTAGATACACTCAGCCCCGAGGGTGAACTACTCCCTCCTCGTCATGGAGAGCGCGGGATGATGAAGATTGCCACGGTGAGGTTCCCCCCTCCAGAGTCTTGGAACAGGTCCCGATTGGTTTTTGGTGGCTACAGAAGCTTGCGGCGGCGGAACTCCCGATCTATTCTATTCTCCGATCGTTTTAGGGTATATGGGTATACATAGGAGGAAGAAGTACGTCAGGGGAGCCATGAGGGGCCCACGAGGGTGGAGGGCGCGCCCCCCTACCTCGTGGCTTC
Source organism: Aegilops longissima (assembly GCA_021605205.1). Lineage (NCBI taxonomy): Eukaryota > Viridiplantae > Streptophyta > Magnoliopsida > Poales > Poaceae > Aegilops > Aegilops longissima. Next base: position 439,751,556 of record CM038679.1, on the reverse strand, counting down.
CTCGTTGCTTCTTTAACGTGGACTCCAAGTCTCCTTGGTTGCTTTCCTTCCAAAAATAACTTCTCCAGAATCCGTTTCGACTCCGTTTGATGTTCCTTTTCTTCGAAACACTGAAACAAGGGAAAAAACAGGAACTGGCACTGGGCTCTGGGTCAATAGGTTAGTCCCAAAAATAATATAAAAGTGTTTAATAAAGCCCATAAACATCTAAAACAGATAATATAATAGCATGGAACAATCAAAAATTATAGATACGTTGGAGGCGTATCATACTACAACAAAGGGTACGGGTTGGCAAGCTAGAAAAGGTAATATTTGCTGATAGAATGTTGCCTCACATTTCATGGACGGGATCCTTCCAGTTGGAAGAGCACATACCCATGGTGCGCTCTCTGATGTCACAGATGGGCTGTTTCACCTTGGAAGAACCTTCGTGGGTGCCCTCCTTGTGGTCGTGGTCGTGGTCGATGAGATCTGACTTGGCAATTGAGGATCCCAAGCCGCCGCCGTAGAACGTGTCCTTCAGAAATGACAAAATGGGCTCGATGGCATATAAAGCTCGCAAATCCTTGACCGCTTGGCGGAGGAGATCAGTGGCAGGGCCGTCGAAGAGATCGACGGTGGTTGAACCAGAGGGGTTGGGGATGAACCACTTAACCTGTGACATGGCCCGTGTGAAGCCGTCGGTGTGGACGAGTTTGATGTCGTAGCTAGCTTTCCCGAGATACAGTAATACGCTAGCCCACTGACATGAAGCCTTCGGCATGGCAACATAGTGAACGTCTTCGCCGGCTTCCGCGGCGATGTGTTGCTCCAGGAACGACAGGTCAGGGTGAACTGTGACCACCTCGCCAACGTCCGCCGGGAGAGGCCATGATAAACCTCTTCTTGGCCAAACGCTCGTCGGGCTCCCCGGGATATGTGGTCGAGCTTAGGCTGCGACATTCTGGAGCAGGGGATGTGGACCTGATGGGGAGGGACACCGCAGGCCTCATCTAAAAACTCAGGGGAGTGGGGCGACGGTATGGGAATCGCTAGATAACCTGAACTTTATTATCTAAGCTAGGAGGAACGGGTAGACCGACAGGGTTGGCGGCGGCGGCGACGGCAGCCGCGAGCTAGGGTTCGAAGGGGGGGGGGGAGGGGGCGGGTGGGGGACTGGGGAGGGGGGGTGTTTGAGGATACGCCGCGGCTACTGAAAATTTTAGTAATGGTGGGTGGAGATGTTGGTGGACGAGGGAGGGCGACGGTTCAAATGCCTCGGCTACTGCAATTTACTATAAGGTCGGTGCCGGAGGAGTGTGGGCAACGGTTGAAGTACGGCGGCTACTAAAATTTGGGTAAAGGAATTGATGCGGGGCGGCAGTGCCCAAGATCGCACACGGTCCAATAACAATATGCGTGTATGATAATAAGGAAAAGTGGCGCGGATCCTCCGATTTTTGCAACGCTCAAGGCGGGTAGTTTGTTTTATATATTTCTAGCTAGCTGGTCTATCGCACACGGTTCGTCCTAATTTCCAAATAAACTTACCCACCTTTAGCTTCCACAGGCGGTGGTTTTACTGATTGCACTTGCATCGCTGCAGTTAAGCCAGTACCTCCACCCTTTGCTCGTGCTTGCACAGTCGCAGTGATTTCAGCGCACTTGCATCGCTGCACGGTTGAGCCATACCTCCACCTTTGCTCGGCTTGTGGTCGTGGTGATTTCAGCACACTTGCATCACACAGTTGAGCCAGTACTTCACCTTTGCTCGCATGCTGCGTCGTGGTGATTTCAGCACACTTGCATCGCCGCACAGTTGAGCCAGTACCTCCACCTTAATTTGCTCGGCGCTATGCGGTCGTAGTGATTCACATCGCACTTGTATCGCACGGTTAAGATATTATACCCGTGTCCGTTGAGGATCATCGAGTCTTTGCAGCAAAAATAACGTTAGGGGGTCAAAAGACAGCCACACCAGCATGTGGCCCAAATATATATGAGTGAAAAGGGTGGTATGTGATGTTCAAAATATCAATGCACAACTTTGACCCAAGGGCCCACAGTTAGCCAGCGTCATTGAAGATCCATGAGAGGGGCCAAGTCAAGAACCACCGAAGTGGCCAAATATATGTACGAATATTGGGGATGTTTAAAAACTTTAAATACACAATGCATAACTTTGGTGGCACCTGCCTCGCAAACCCGAAAGCACCCTAAAAACCACCTAGCTAGGATATATAATGACATAATGTCATACCTAGCTAGGATGCTTGGCCCACCACCTCCCACTTCGTGTCAGCGGGGCGGATGCACGTAATGATCGATACTTTGGTCATACATGCATGTCGCCATGACCTACGATAAGACGGGCCAATGAATCTTTCGTTTGGTCAAATGACAGTGTTGTTGTCGATAAACCGCTTGGGCCAATAGATTGAACCATCATAAACATCGCACGAGGGACCACAAAACCAACGCCTCTTGCATGCGGCCCAAAATGATGTACTTTGGGAAGGGGTGGTGTGTGTTTTCAATATAGAATAATGTACAATTTAGATGTGGTGCCTACCTCTCGATACAGACAACAACCATGAAGGCAAGGTAGTTAAGGACGAGATACGTATGCATGGTTTGATGTAGGTCGAACCCAGCAATCCGAGCATCTGGGAGGGAATCCTGACAACGCATGAGCTCAAGCTTTGGTTGATCGACATTTGACGGTGACCGGCCCTAACAACTAGGAGGAATCCATTCATGGCCAACACATACCCCTCTTTATCGGTCAAAGGGATGACATATATACACTCGGGGAGCCCAGAGATATCCGTGTCATCACAAAAAACCGCACAAGGGAGATGTGGTCGATCAGAAGACCCCGTATACACTGCATGCGGCCCAAAAATATGTATGGGTACGATGGTGTATGATGGGTTTAAATCCCAAATGCACAACTTCGATGGGACACACCAAGTACATTACAAACCGAACATCGTACCCGACTCCAAGCCTGGTTCAATACCTATGATGTCAGTTTCCCAACTTCGAGGCGGCAGCGGGGGGAGGGGGGTCCCACGCATGCGCTCAAACTTTATTTTGTCTAGCATGGGACACACACACACATATATATATATATATACCTATACATCTATACACATATATAGTTTGCGAATAACTATGAAAGTTGCTCATTGGATGAAGCCAATCCGACGGTACAGAGATGGCAAATCTGAGCACTACTGGCCGTTGGATATCATCTACATTCCACCAGATTCTGCCACATGTACAATCTAGAAGACTCCATGGTTGAACTTAAGCATAATGCACAAACCTCAAAACACAAGCACTTCTCCTTTGTTCTCTAGAATCTTCCATATCTTAATTGCCCAAACCTTTTTTTAAATGAATTGTCACCTTTTGTTTTTACCTTTACAATGCACAATTCCATGAATCTTAAAATAGTTTTTTTTTTACAAAAATAATTGATTTTGGATGAGATGAACTATAAGAATTAAACGAACATCTACATCATGCATATCTGGGAGAAGAGGCGGGAAACCGATGAGAGGAGTGGCGAGAAATGGTAGCATGTTTTGAATGAAAACCTACTAGTGTAGAAGGAAGCGTGAGCTAGACGACGCATGCGCACAGTGCTTACCCATGTACTGCATGTGCTGTCAAAAGGGCTCAGGGTTGCCGTTCGATCTGGGAGCATCCAACGGTGCACACGTACGATCCGTGGGGTTTGGGTTCGCCGGTCGAACGCAGGACTCGAATCTGGCAGCATGAGGGGGATATCATACAGAAACCAACATTCTGTGGAAACCGGTTAAAACCACGAGAAAAAGATGTTTTGAAGTTTAAAAAAATTCAAAAAATGCGGGATGTTAAGACGATGATGTTTTATTGGCACACAAAATTTCAAGTTGAAACACATTAAGAGATGTGAGCCATGAAAAAGACAAAATCAGTGTTGAATAGTGTCGAATAGTAATGTCACTATTCAGGGCAGAATTTGTCTTTTTCATAGCTCACATCTCGTAATGTTTTTCAACTTGAAATTGTGTGTCGCAATAAAACATCACCTTCTTAACATCCCACAATTTTTTCATATTTTTATGAAACTTTAAAATATGGTTTCCACAAAGTTTTCATTGAATATCAGCTTTCGTGAGTGAACCGTGTGCTATTTGAAAACATTTCGTGAGAAGAATCTCGGTTTTTAAATCCCCGTAAATCCAAAACTAAGCTGAAAATCATGAAACCTGCCATGGTGTCACGACATCGCACTTATATGTCGAGGAATTTATATCGTCCATTGTGGCACAAGTTTTATTACAAGCCTCTTACAAACTGCAGCTTCTCTCAAAGAAGCCTCATGGTTCCGATAGCGAAACGTGTCCCCCTTGTGGGCGAAACGTAATCACTGCCTCTTTTCACCTTGTATTTTCTTCTACGGGCAACGTGGAAAGACAGGACATCTGTGCTGAAATTTAAACTTATTCAAGGTTCGTTTGGCCTTTTTATACACTAATTGAATTCCCTAGGCACTTAATGTCCATAATTCAAATCTGAATAACAAATACATGATCCAGTTCACCAAAATGACTAGAAAAACTATACATGTGTCCTTGGGTGCATGTTTAGGTCCCATGCTAGGAATGGGAACGAATTACAACCGTACTGGTGTCATGGCTCGTACTCGAACATTTCGAACTTGGTTTTTAAGTCCCCATAAATCCTAAACTCACTATAAAATCATCAAAGGTGGCATGGTGTCACATCATGGCACATATATGTCATGGTAAAAACATTGTCCAATTTCGGCCAAGCTTTATTACAAACCTCTTACAAAAAGTGGAGCTTCTCTTAAAGAAGCCTCGTGGTTCTGATAGGGAAACGTGTTCCCCTTGTGGGCGAAACGTAATCACTGCCTCTTTTCGCCTTGTATTTTCTTCCACGGGCAACATGGAAGCACGGGATATCGGTGCTGAAATTTAAACTTATTCAGGGTTCGTTTGGCCTTTTTATACACTAATTGAGTTTCCTAGGCATTTAATGTCCATAATTCAAATCTGAACTACAAATACATGCTCCAGCTCACCAAAATGGCTAGAAAAATTATACATGTGTCCTTGGGTGCATGTTTAGGTCTCATGCCAGGAATGGGAACGAATTACAACCGTACCGGTGTCCTGGCTCTTCCTCAAACATTTCGAATCTCGGTTTTTAAGTCCCCATAAATCCTAAACTCACCAGAAAGTCATCAAAGGTGGCAAGGTGTCATGTCATAGCACATATATGTCGTGGTAAAAACATTGCCAATTTGGGCCAAGCTTTATTACAAACCTCTTACAAACCGGAGCCTGTCGCAAGAACCCTCGTGGTTTCGATAGGGAAACGTGTCCCCTTGTGGGCCAAACGATAATCACTCCCTCTTCTAGCCTCGTATTTTCTTCTACACACGACACGGAACAACTGGAGATTCACGCTGAACTTTGAAATTATTCAGGGTTCGTTTGACCTTTTTTATTCATTAATTGATTTTTCTAGGCATTTAATGTCCATCATTCAAATGCGAACTACAAATACATGCTCCAGTGCACCAAAATGGCTAGAAAAAACATACATGTTTCCTTGGGGTGCATGTTTAGGTCCCATGGAATGAATGGGAATGAATTCAACCATCTCGCCGTCCTGGCCTGGCCACAAACATTGCGAATATTGGTTTTTAAATGTTTGTAAATCCAAAACTCACCAGGAAATCACGAAACATGGCATGGTGTCACTACATGGTATATATAATTGTACAATTTGGGCGAAGCTATATTACAAGCCTTTTACAAACAGGAGCCTGTCGCAACCCTCGTGGTTCTGGTAGGGAAACATGCCCCTCTTGTGGGCGAAACGATAATCAATGCCTCTTCTCGCCTTGAACGTTGTTTTCTACAGGCAACATAGAATAACAGGAGTGTCGAGCTGAAATTTGAAACTGATCAGGGTTCGTTTGGCCATTGTATATATATATATTACTAATTACTAAGTTTTCTATGCATTTAATGTAGTCCATAATTCAAATTTGAACTACAACCACATGCTCCAGTGAAGCAAAACGGGTGGGAAATCGTACATGTGTCATTGGGTGCATGTTTAGGTCTCGTTTAAGGAATGAGAATGAATTACAAACTCGTCGTCGTCCTGAAACAATGAGAATCTCGGTTTTTAAATCCCAGTAAATAAAAAAGTCACCCAAAAACATGAAACTTGGCATGGTTTCATAAAATGGCACATATATGCCGTGGTAAAAAAATCGTCCAGTTTGAGAAAAGGCGCACACATTAGTAGCCAACGAAGTCCTTTTTGAAACAAAAAGCTGACACGTTAATATAGCAAATGGTTGTATTATATTTATTGTCGCAAAATTTAACCATACTCGGTGGCGTGCGTGCAGCTGTTTGATTAGACGGGACGAGCGTGAGAAGTCTGTCGTGCAGGATCGACGGGACGCGTGAGAGCAGTCCGCCGGGCAGGCTCGATGGGACGCGTGCATCCTATCCACCTCGCAGGCTCGACGGGACACGTGCGAGTAGCAAGGCCGCCCATTCTCACCGGGAAGCGAGCTCTTTGACCTCCATGCACCAGCCTCCGCCCGCCTCGCTCACAACTTCTCCATTAATGGGTTAATTAAAGCACCTGGACGAAGGTTGTTTGCTTGTGATCCCATGGCAGCATTTGCTTTGTTCGTGTTTTCAACTAGTATTCCGCCCTAACTTAAATTGCCACATAGGGCAATGGATAATACGACCACAAATAAAATGGCAACGGATAATACGACAACAAATTTACAATGGCGCACATAATAATTGTCTTACATATTCTGGATAATTTAAAATGCCACATGCGGCAAAGCCCGGAAGACACAGGGGCAAGAGAAGAAGGAAATTGCAGACAACGATCTGGGTCGCTACTGTCTCTACTCGTCGATGGATCGCCGGGCGGCGAAATCCTGCATCTCCTTCTTCAATTCCTCATGACTTTGCTTGAAAGCAGCCACGGATTACTCCACCTCCTGCTCGCGCTTGATCCGGAGCTTCTTCAAGCCACCCATCAGTTCCTCGACGACCGCTTTCAGCGTCATCTCCGAGGCACTACTCTGCTCATGCAGCATCTTCCAGTCGGCGGCCTCCTCCTCCTTCTCGGCGACCAACTTGAGGAGCTTCGCATTGTCATCCATGAGTTGCTCAACGAGGCCAGCCGCCTTGTCAACCGAGGCATCGCTGATCTTGAGCAGCTTCATCAAGCCGTCGACCAGCTCCTGCTGCGTAGTGACGCCAGCGAGAATGTCGTCGTCGCCGGCGAAGGACTTCAGGAACGCCGGCTCGTCGCGATGGCCGACGCCGCGAATGCGCTTGTGAGAGCCCTCGTGTGCCCGTGAAAACTCGTTCGAGGGCTCCGCGGCACGCCGGGACATCTCTGCTGCAGCTGCGGCTTCACGGCGGTACCTCTCTAGTGCTTCCGCGGCCTTGGTCTTTATTGTCTGGTTATATGTCCACCCTAAACTCCTCCTATCGGTCATGGCGGAACGACTTGACAGAGAAAACCAGTTTTGTGGGTGATGAGGAGAGGAACCGTGAAGTAATTTTCGAGTGGGTAGTTTTTATAGCCCGGTGCTAAGTGTGAACACATATTAGTTTGATAGGTGTGAACAGATTTGCAATTATAATTATTGCATTGTAATCAGCAAATGTGACGAGAAACAAGGTCAAAATTTATTGAGCAGAAGGTTGACCGCATGGTTGCTCGCCGTTGAGGCGGCCGCGGCACGCTCCGCTCTGGCGTCCCTGCGCGCGCTCTGCTCACCGTTGAGGCAAAGTTACAATGGCAACTGTTAATAATTCTTAATAATTGTCTTACATATTCAGGATAATTTAAAATGCCAAATGCGGCAAGGCCCAGAACACTCACGACCTACATATGCATACAATTATAATAAAATATAAGCTAAAAGGCTGAGCTGGCGGCCTTCCGACAATGGTCTTCTCGGACTCCATGATCAGCATAGCACCCTTGCGGCCGTTCACTCTGAGTGTCCCAACCCGCCTCCGCCTATGGAGCTGCTGGCGCTGGGAGGCTCTTGGGGCTGCTGGGCCTCTTCCAGAAGAGCTTGACAGCGTGCAATCGCGTGCATGACAACTCCCCGGAACTGCTCCATTTCCATGTCTCTAGCCTGGTAGAAAATTCCGTCGATCACCTGCATCCTCAAGATATCATGTTGGCGATGTTCTACTTCGTTGGGGACGTCAACTCCGCCAAGGATGTGCTCGAGCCTGGCCACCACATCATCGGGATCGAGGTTGACACGGCCGCCGCGAGCAATGATGAAGCCGTAGGCTGCCTTTATCTTGACTGAATCGCAGAGGTCCTTTACCCATTCCTTGCGGGGCATCAGGCTCTCGATGAGCACTGGTGACGGCGGCTCTTCAGGTGGGTCGCCGATCATGCCGCCGAGCAGCTCTGGATCTTTTGCATGGTGGATGGCAAACTGCTCATCACACCTCCTCTGCAATATGTCGATTGTGCTCCCAAGGACTGTGACGCCGATATCGCTGTCAATGGGCCATGGTGTCTGCACCGGCCGATGAAGCTCTTGCTCCCCGACCTGATCCTGCTCGTTCTCCTCGCTGAAGATGTAACGCAGGTAGGCGTCGACGTCGAAGCTTTGGTCGTTTCCTGGCATGCTTGGAATAACTAATGGTAGATGGGTGAGGACTAGATCTTCGTAGAGTGTCGCAGCGGTGCGTTGCCGCCTGGGTTATATGTAGCAAGCCGTTAGCTGGTGGCGGGAAACCGGTGAGGGAATAGGCGTGGATTTTACAATTCATCCATGTGGAGCGCGGGAAGCATTCGTTGGAGCGCAGGAAGCATTCGCTGGAGCGTGGGAAGACTAAGTGGAGCACACACACAACCCGAATACCGTATCCGGTGCCACGTGTTATTTATCACACAAGTGTTAACATAAGGAAACGTATGTGTAACTTACTAATCATCGCACACGAGTACTCGCAGACGCATCGTGTGCGATATTCCTAGCCACCATAAGCAACTAGTTTGCATATTTCAAAGTTTTTCGTACACACAAAATCGCACACGAACTAACCGTATTAACCGTCTGTGTTGTAATTTCTCATCGCAAACAGTTCATCCGATTCGGCTGTTTGCCACGTATCACACACATCTTTTTAAGTTGAACCGTTTCTGTTGCGTTCACTAATCGAAAACAGTTCGTCCGAGTGAATCGTATTTCCTATATCACACACACCTTGATCTGGCTAATCGTTTATGTTGCACTCCCTAATAGCAAACGGTTCATCGGAGCGAACTGTATGCCGTATATCACACACACACATTGATATGGCTGCATGTTTCTGTTGTTCTGCCTCATCGCAAACAGTTCGAACGGGTTAACTGTGTGGCCTAAATCGCACATGCAACAAAAATCTGAACCGTGTTTGATGCATCCTCCATCGGAAACGTTTTGCATCATTTCTGACGGTTTTCATACAGCACCATTTGCGATTATTGCATCACACATAGTTTCTCGAAGGGTCTCTGATCGTTGTGTAGCGTTAGCAGCATCCTGCAGTAGTGAATCTTTCTTCTTCATGTTCTGAAAGGTTAGCACTAATAATAACATGATATATCTTCTTTTCATCAAGATAAGCATATTTCAAAGTGTCTGGCAATTGTTTTAATTCAAACATAGGATCACCTTCAGGTGGAGGTGGACCTCCTAGAGTTTCAATAGGCAAATTGTGTTTAAGCAGAGGACGTTGTTGTCACGCCCAATATGCGACCCTATCAAAAAGGAACTCGATGGTCCCACCAAGGATAGACCCGCATATTGAAACGCTTTTGCAAGGTGGATATCATTACATCAACATTACATAATAGATGGGGATACATACATAAGGCACAAATGCCACAAGAATACATCAACATCATATACAAGATCAACATCCGACTACGGATGAAACATAAATGTAAACTCAAACAATATCCACACCTGCTAGCCCAGCTGCCGACACGGAACCTATCCCCTGATCGAAGAAGAAGCAGAAGAAGAACTCCAAAACGAGCAACATCGCTCTCGCGTCATGATCATCGCAAACCTGTACCTGCAACTGGTGGTGTAGTAATCTGTGAGCCACGAGGACTCAGCAATCCCATTACCATGGGTATCAAGACTAGCAAAGCTTAATGGGAAAGGAAGGGGTAAAGTGGTGAGGTTGCAGCAGCGACTAAGCATGATATGGTGGCTAACATACGCAAATGAGAGCGAGAAGAGAAACAAAGGAACGGTCGTCAACTAGTAATGATCAAGAAGTGATCCTGAACTCCTACTTACGTCAGACATAACCCAGAAACCGTGTTCTCCTCTCGATCAACCCCGAAAAGAGACACTCACAGTTACGCATTACGGTTGGTGTATTTTAATTAAGATCAACTTCGGGTTTTCTACAACCGGACATTAACAAATTCCCATCGCCACATAACATGGCACGGCTCTCGAAAGTTTATACCCTGCAGGGTGTCCCAACTTAGCCCATGATAAGCTCTCGCGATCAACGAAGGATATTCCTTCTCCCGGGAAGACCCGATCAGTCTCGGAATCCGGCTACAAGACATTTCGACAGCAATAAAACAAGACCAGCAAAGCCGCCGGATGTGCCGACAAATCTGATAGGAGCTGCACATATCTCGGTCTCGAGGCACACCGGATGAGCAGTCCATACAACTAAAACCAGACCTCAAGTTGCCTTGAGGGGCGCTGCACAGGGCTCTAGTTCGGCCCAGCACTCGAAGGAGCACTGGTCCGGGGGCTAAAATAAAGATGACCCTCGGGCTCCGAAACCCAAAGGAAAAAGGGCATAGGTGAGGCAAATGGTAAAACCAATGTTGGGCCTTCTTTGGAGAGTCTTATTCAAAGCGAACTGTCAAGGGGGTCCCATAAATCACCCGACCGCGTTAGGGACGCAAAATCCGGGAACATAATACCGATATGACGGAAACTAGGGCGGCAAGAGTGGAACAAAACACCAGGCATAAGGCCGAGCCTTCCACCCTTTACCAAGTATATAGATGAATTAATTAAATAAGATATATTGTGAAATCCCAACAAGTAAACATGTTCCAACAAGGAACAACATCTCCATGTTCCAACAAGGAACAAACTTCATCTTCACCTGCAACTAACAACGCTATAAGAGGGGCTGAGCAAAGCGGTAACCTAGCCAAACAACGGTTTGCTAGGAAGGGTGCAAAAGGTTAGAGGCTGACATGGCAATTTGGGATGGCTTGATGAACAGGTAATAGGTAGCGCAGCATAGCGATAGAACGAAGCAACTAGCATAGCAATGATAGTAGTGAGATCCAGGGTAGCGGTCATCTTGCCTGAAATCCCGCAAGGAAGAAGAAAGAGTCCATAAAGAAGATGAAGCCACGAAGACGAACCAAGCGTAGACGAACGAATCCTCACGATCGCAACGAAACAGGAACTAACAAGAAGAAGCACACAACATAGTAAACACACCACACATAGACAAGACATGATGCACAACAAGCATGATGCATGACAAATCTAGAATGAAGCTACTCATGGCAAGAGATGATGCAAACAAGAACAACACATCAAAGCAAGTTTAAATGAGGCCGGAAACAACATATAACAATTCCGGTAAGTCCTCATATGCAAATTTCGAAATTGGTCCAGATCTGAATAAACCTTATGTTCAAGTTGTTAAACAGCAAGATAAGATGCACCACGATGATCTACACGAAATTCTAGTCAAGTTACATATAAAGTTCATTTAATTTGGAGCTACGGCCTAGAAGATATGAGCAAAACAAGTTAAACATTGCATTGATGCAAAAAGCATACAAACATCAAGCAAACACCTCAAAACATGGATGCAACATGATAATATGAAGCTACATGCAAAAACAAGCAAGTTTCATATAGAGCACACTCAACACGGAGCAACGGTGCAACACATACACTCTATACAAGCTATAGCAACAATCTATCCAAAACAGCAAGTAGGCATATTGAAAGCATCAAAACAACAAGCTACATCACCTCAACATAATAACAAAAGGCATTTGCATGATGTACAGGTAAAGCATGACAAAACATGAACACTGAGCTATCTCTATAAATCACTAGAACATGCTCAAAATGACATGGCAAGATTGCAAATAATAACAGTTTCAGGCTTAGCAGAAAATAAAATCAGGTTGCAATGTTTAGAGCTAACAAAAACATGTTACAGGAACTTAACATGGCAAACAAAGGCATGGCATGAATCTACTAATTGCATAGAACAAAAGTCCTTTAGTGACCATGAGCCAAAAAGGATCAGAAGATATGATGGCACCCATGTAAACATGGCAAGTTATATTACAGATTTAAACATGGCAGGAACAACAATAAGTAGGCATGTTGGTGAGCTTGAACCACTCACCACAGAGCAATACATGGCATGGCAAGGCAACTCACAGTAAGAAGACATGGCATAGAGGTTATACATGGAAAGAACAACATCATAGCATACACGGATCAACTACAACAACCTTGGCAAAATTGAATAACATGTACACAACCTGGCAGGAAACATTTTATAGCAAAAGTAGAGCTCGATTGACTCAAGCTATGGCACTCCATAATTGCAAACAAGGGAATGGATGGATAGAGCAAGACATGTAGAACAAAACATTCTTACTGAAGTATCTCAAAATAAGCATGGATCTCTCTGTAGCATCAAGTTAACATGGCTTAAAAATATCAGCAAAACAGGGCTGAAATCAGCAACATCATGAAGCCTAGTTTGCATGCTTGTGCTAATCACCACAGAGAACACAAAAATACATGGCATACACCCCTGGAAATATGGCATGGCATATTACAAAACACATCTAGGACTCAAGTTCATAGGATGCACACATCAATCATGGCAAAAATGACAAAAGTGCATGTTCTGTTAAGAAACAGAAACTAACATCACATAGCCCTCTTCTAACAGCATTTCGGGCATCAAGATGATCTCAAATGAAAATGATGCAATGAGATGAAATGATCTACTCTTCGAGACGAACAATTTGACATATTATACGCACAAAACGGAGCTACGAATGCAGAGTTATGACATGATGAAAATGCATGAAAATTACTGAAAACTCGGGGACTTAGTGGAATTTGGACCTCGGGGAGAAGTCAACGGGACGAGGAGATCCGGGACGACGCGGTACCGGACGGGGACGAGGGCGTTTGGTTCGGGACCCCGGTGGATCTCGTCCCACCCGGACGGATCCGACCGGACCCGAACTCCGGCGAGGCGGCAGGCTTCCGGCGAGCTCGGGGCTGGAGGAGACGGCGGCGCTGTCCGGTGGGGCAGGGCGGCCGGAGCACGAGCCGCTGGCGGGCACGGTCGCCGGGCAGCGGCGGAGGCGGGCGGGCGCGCCAGCCCGGCGGCGCGTGGCGAAGGCTGGCGGCGGGAGCGAGCACGGGCGGCGGGGGTGGAAGCCGGAAGGCGGCCTTGGCTCGCGTGGGACGGCGGCGGCGCGGCGACGTGGCGCGGCGGCGGCGATGGCGATGGCTAGCGGCGAAGCGGCGGACTCGGGCCGAGCGGGACGCTGGCGGGGCAGGCTCCTCGTGCAGCGCGCGGCGGGGCCCGATCTGAGCCCTCACAGACCCCGGCGGCGGAGGAGAGAGAGAGAGGGCGGGGCGATGTGGCGGGCTCCTATTGGCGGGGCGCCGTGGACACGCGTCCGCTGGGAAGAAACGTCCGGCCGCGCGAGGGGAATTTCAAGGGTTTCGGGGGTGGAATGATCCGCGAATTTCGGGGGAGGCACATATTTATAGGTAGAGGGAGCTAGGAGAGTCCAAATGAGGTGCGGTTTTCGGCCACGCGATCGTGATCGAACGACCGAGAGCATGGAGGGGAGTTTGATGGGTTTTGGGCCATTTTGGAAGGGGTGTTGGGCTGCACACAAAAAAGGCCTTTGCGGTTACCCGGTTAACCGTTGGAGTACCAAACGAACTCCAAATGGCACGAAACTTGACAGGCGGTCTACCGGTGCTATACCAAGGCCGCTTGACAAACCTCAGGGCATTCCGAGACCGTTTAACACCCGCACACGAAAAGAGGTAAAAGGGAGCGCCGGGGGACATAGGAGTGTCGGATTGCAAAACGGACAACGGGGAAAATGCTCGGATGCATGAGCCGAACACGTATGCAAAATGAAATACACATGATGGCATGATATGAAATGCAGATGATGACATGGCAAAATGCAACACGCAAGCAAATGACATGGCAAAGACGGCGAATAACTGGCAGACACCTGGCGCATCGAATCCGGGGCGTTACAACACTCCTCCACTAACAAGAGATCTCGTCCCGAGATTTTAGGACCGAGACGGAAGGGAAAAGGGATGAGGTGAAACAAGAACTCAAGAGAAGAAGCAAAGAATCGAGAGCACACGAGAAGAAGAGAGAAACGACGAGAAATATGAGCAAAACAAGTTAAACATGGCATTGATGCAAAAAGCATACAAATATCAAGCAAACATCTCAAAACGTGGATGCAACATGATAATATGAAGCTACATGCAAAAACAAGCAAGTTTCATATAGAGCACACTCAAAACGGAGCAATGGTGCAACACATACACTCTATACAAGCTATAGCAACAATCTGTCCAAAACAGCAAGTAGGCATACTGAAAGCATCAAAACAACAAGCTACAACACCTCAACATAATAAAAAAAGGCATGTGCATGATGTACAGGTAAAGCATGACAAAACATGAACACTGAGCTATCTCTATAAATCAATAGAACATGCTCAAAATGACATGGCAAGATTGCAAATAATAACAGTTTCAGGCTTAGCAGAAAATAACATCAGGTTGCAATGTTTAGAGCTAACAAACAACATGTTACAGGACCTTAACATGGCAAACAAAGGCATGGCATGAATCTACTAATTGCATAGAACAAAAGTCCTTTAGTGACCATGAGCCAAAAAGGATCATAAGATATGATGGCACCCATGTAAACATGGCAAGTTATATTACAGATTTAAACATGGCAGGAACAACAATAAGTAGGCATGTTGGTGAGCTTGAACCACTCGACACAGAGCAATACATGGTATGGCAAGGCAACTCGCAGTAAGAAGACATGGCATAGAGGCTATACATGGCAAGAACAACATCATAGCATACACGGATCAACTACAACAACCTTGGCAAAATTGAATAACATGTACACAACCTGGCAGGAAACATTTTATAGCAAAAGTAGAGCTCGATTGACTCAAGCTATGGCACTCCATAATTGCAAACAAGGGCATGGATGGATAGAGACATGTAGAACAAAACATCCTTACTGAAGTATCTCAAAATAAGCATGGATCTCTCTGTAGCATCAAGTTAACATGGCATAAAAATATCATCAAAACAGGGACGAACTCAGCAACATCATGAAGCCTAGTTTGCATGCTTGTGCTAATCACCACAGAGAACACAAAAATACATGGCATACACCCCTGGAAAGATGGCATGGCATATTACAAAACACATGTAGGACTCAAGTTCATAGGATGCACACATCAATCATGGCAAAATGACAAAGTGTATGTTACGTTAAGAAGCGAAACTAACATCACATAGCCCTCTTCTAACAGCATTTCGGGCATCAAGATGAGCACAAATGAAAATGATGCAATGAGATGAAATGATCTACTCTTCGAGGCGAACAATTTGACATATTATACGCACAAAACGGAGCTACGGATGCAGAGTTATTACATGACGAAAATGCATGAAAATTACTGAAAACTCGGGGACTTAGTGGAATTTGGACCTCGGGGAGAAGTCAATGGGACGAGGAGATCCGGGACGACGCGGTACCGGACGGGGACGAGGGCGTTTGGTTCGGGACCCCGGTGGATCTCGTCCCACCCGGACGGATCCGACCGGACCAACTCGGCGGCAGCGAGCCTCCGGCGAGCCTTCGGGCTGGAGGAGACGGCTTGGGCGTGGGGCGCCGGGCCGAGGCGGCGCCGTCCGGCGGGGGCAGTCGTCGAGCACGAGCGCGGGCGCGTCGCTGGCAGCAACGGAGGCGGGCGGGGTGTGCGGCCAGCGGCGGCGTGTGGCGATGCGCGGCGGCGGGGCTGGGCGGGCGGCGGGGAGCGAGCACGGCGGCGGTGGGCGGATCTGAGGCGGCGCTTGTGTGTGGCTATCGCAGACGGCGGCGGCGCTGGCGACGCTGGGCGGCGGCGGCGATGGCGGCGGCGCAGCGGCGGGACTCGGGCCGGAGCGGGGGCGGAGGCGGCGCTGGCTCCCTCGGGCGCGCGGCTCGGCGGGTTCGATCTGGGCCCTCACGGCCCCGCGGGAGGAGAGAGAGAGAGGCGGGGCGATGTGGTGGGCTCCTATTGGCCGGGGCGCCGGTGGCGGACGCGTCCGTGAGGAAGAAACGTCCGTGGCGCGAGGGGAATTTCTAGGGTTTCGGGGGTGGAATGATCCGCGAATTTCGGGGGAGGCACATATTTATAGGTTGAGGGAGCTAGGAGAGTCCAAATGAGGTGCGGTTTTCGGCCACGCGATCGTGATCGAATGACCGAGAGCATGGAGGGGAGTTTGATGGGTTTTGGGCCACTTTGGAAGGGGTGTTGGGCTGCACACAAAAGAGGCCTTTGCAGTTACCCGGTTAACCGTTGGAGTACCAAACGAACTCCAAATGGCATGAAACTTGACAGGCGGTCTACCGGTGCTATACCAAGGCCGCTTGACAAACCTCGGGGCATTCCGAGACCGTTTAACACCCGTACATGAAAAGAGGTAAAAGGGAGCGCCGGGGGACATAGGAGTGCCGGATTGCAAAAGCGGACAACGGGGAAAATGCTCGGATGCATGAGCGAACACGTATGCAAAATGAAATGCACATGATGGCATGATATGAAATGCAGATGATGACATGGCAAAATGCAACACGCAAGCAAATGACATGGCAAAGACGGCGAATAACTGGCAGACACCTGGCGCATCGAATCCGGGGCGTTACAGTTGTTCAAAGAAAATCTTATCTATTTCATTTCTTTTATGCATATGTAAATCATTTTCATGGTCTAGCAAGTATTCTTCTAAAGGATCAGTAGGTGGCACAACAATAGAAGTAAGAACAATTAATTCATCCTTACTAGGAAATTCTTTTTCATGATGATTTCTACTAAACTTGGTAAAATTAAACTCATGAGACTCATCACCAAAGCTAACACCAACAGTTTGTTTCTTGCAATCTATCTTAGCATTAATTGTGTTCAAGAAAGGTCTACCAAAGATAATGGGGCAGAAGTCATCTTGTGGAGAACCAAGAACAAGAAAATCAGTAGGGTATTTTATTTTCCCACACAAGACTTCAACATCTCTAATAATCCCACAAGGTGATATGGTGTCTCTATTTGCAAGTTTAATAGTAACATCTATGTTCTAACTCTGTAGGTGCTATGTCTTTCCAAACTTCTTGATACAAAGTGTAAGGAATAGCACTCACACTAGCACCCATGTCACATAAACCATGATAACAGTGATCTCCTATTTTAACTGAAATGGCAGGCAGGCCAACAACAGGTCTATTTTTATCCCTTTTTTCGGGTTTAGCAATTCTAGCAGCTTCTGCACAGAAGTAAATAACATGCCCATCTATGTCTTCTTCTAAGAGATCTTTAACCATAACAACATTAGGTTCTACTTTAATTTGTTCATCTGGTTTAGGTGTTCTAACAAAGCTTTTGATAACCACAGTAGAAACTTTAGCATGTTCCTTTATCCTAACAGGAAAAGGGGGTTTCTCAATATAAGCAGTAGGAACAACTGGATCAACATTATAGAGTATAGTTTCTTCTTTAACTGGTACTGGTTCTTTAGTTTCTTATTTAATAGGTGGGTGATATTTAAACCACTTCTCTTTAGGAAGTTCAACATGAGTAGCAAATGTTTCACAAAAGGAGGCTACTATCTCAGAGTCAAGTCCGTATTTAGTGCTAAACTTTTGAAAAGCATCGGTATCCATAAAAGATTTAACGCAATCATACTTAAGCTTTATACCTGACTCTTTACCTTCGTCGAGTTCCCAATCATCAGAGTTGCGTTTAATTCTTTCCAAAAGATCCCACCGGAATTCAATAGTCTTCTTCATAAAAGAACCAGCACAAGAAGTATCAAGCATGGTTTGATCATTACGAGAAAGTCGAGCATAAAAATTCTGGATAATAATTTCTCTTGAGAGCTCATGATTGGGGCATGAATATAACATTGACTTAAGCCTCCCCCAAGCTAGAGCGATACTTTATCCTTCATGAGGCCAAAAATTATATATATAATTGCGATCACGATGAACTAGATGCATAGGATAATTTTTTTGGTGGAACTCCAATTTCAAACGATTCCAATTCCATGATCCAATATCATCGCATAGCCTATACCATGCCAATGCTTTTTCCTTCAAAGATAAAGGGAAAAACTTTTTCATCACCTCATCTCCGGGTAAACCTGCAAGCTTAAACAATCAACAATTCCACATATATCAAGAACATATCAGGATGTTTTGTTCCATCTCCTGCATAAGGATTAGCTAGCAGTTGTTCTATCATACACGAAGGAATTTCATATTCAATATTTTCAGTAGGTTCAGTAGGTTGAGGGGTAGCTAATTGTGGTTCCGTACGAGGTGAAGATACCCCGAACAAACTCCTCAAAGGATTGTTTTCCATAGTAACAAGTGACAATAAATTTCAGCACACTATATAAATGTTTCCTTACCGAATTCCACTTACCAAAGGTGCTTCACTCCCCGACAACGGCGCCAGAAAATATCCTTGATAACCCAAAAGTATAGGGGATCAATTGTAGCTCTTTTCGATAAGTAAGAGTGTCGAACCCAACGAGGAGCAGAAGAAAATGACAAGTAGTTTTCAGTAAGGTAATGTCTGCAAGTGCTGAAATTGTAAGTAGCGAGTAGTTTGATAGCAAGGTAATTTGTAACGAGCAAGTAACGATACTTGTAACAAGTATGCAGAAAGGTAGCCCAATCCTTTTGAGGTAAAGGACAGGCCAAAACGGTCTCTTATAATAATCAAAGTGTTCTTGAGGGTACACGGGAATTTCATCTAGTCACTTTCATCATGTTGGTTTGATTTGTGTTCGCTACTTTGATAATTTGATATGTGGTTGGACCGGTGCTTAGGTGATGTTCTTACTTGAACAAACCTCCTACTTATGATTAACCCTCCCACAAGCATCCGCAACTACGAGAAAAGTATTAAGAATAAATTCTAACCATAGCATTAAACTCTAGGATCCAATCGGTCCCTTACGGAATAGTGCATAAACTATGGTTTAAGTTTCTGTCACTCTCGCAACCCACCATCTATTTACTACTCCACAATGCATTCCCTTAGGCCCAAATATGGTGAAGTGTCATGTAGTCGACGTTCACATGACACCACTAAGGGAATCACAACATACATACCATCAAAATATCGAACACATATCAAATTCACATGATTACTTGCAACATGATTTATCCCGTGACCTCAAGAACGAAAGTAATTACTCACAAACAATAAACCTGCTCATGATCAGAGGGGCATTAATATGCATAATGGATCTGAACATATAATCTTCCACCAAATAAACCACATAGTAATCAACTACAAGATGTAATCAACACTACTAGTCACCCCCTAGCAACAATCTATAGTTCCGGTAACAAGATTGAATACAAGAGATTTACTAGGCTTTGAGATGAGAAGGTGCTGGTGAAGATGTTGATTGAGATTGCCCTCCCCAAGATGGGAGAGTTGTTGGTGATGATGATGACGATGATTTCCCCCTCCGGGAGGGAAGTTCCCCCCGCAGAATCGCTCCGCCGGAGGGCAAAAGTGCTCCTGCCCAATGTAACGCCCCGGATTCGATGCGCCAGGTGTTTGCCAGTTATTCGTCGTCTTTGCCATGTCATGTGCTTGCATGTTGCAATTTGCCATGTCATCATCTGCATTTTATATCATGTCATCATGTGCATTTCATTTTGCATGCGTGTTCGTCTCATGCATCCGAGCATTTTCCCCATTGTCCGTTTTGCAATCCGGCACTCCTATGTCTCCCGGCGCCCCCTTTTACCTCTTTTCGTGTGCGGGTGTTAAACGGTCTCGGAATGGACCGAGGTTTGTCAAGCGGCCTTGGTATAGCACCGGTAGACCGCCTGTCAAGTTTCGTGCCATTTGGAGGTCGTTTGGTACTCCAACGGTTAACCGGGTAACCGTAAAGCCTCTTTTGTGTGCAGCCCAACACCCCTTCCAAAGTGGCCCAAAACCCAGCAAACTCCCCTCCATGCTCTCGGTCGTTCGATCACGATCGTGTGGCGCAAACCGCACCTCATTTGGACTCTCCTAGCTCCTCTACCTACAAATAGCCCCTCCCGAAATTCGCGGATCAAATCCCCCCGAAACCCTAGCTTCGTCCTCATCCCGCAGCCGGACACGTCCGGACCCCGCCGGACACGTCCAGCCTCCACCTCACCCCAACCAATCTCCACGCGACACGTCACCCGCCGCCGCTCTCCTCCAATCGGCAGCGCCACGTCGCCTCCGTGCCGCGCCCACCCGCGCAGCACCTGCGAGCCCGCGAGGCCAGCATGCCCTCCCTCCTTGGTCGCCGCGCCGCCTCATGGCGCCCGAGCCCCGCCGCCCGTCGCTCCTCCTTCCAGCGCCGCCTCCGCGCCTTCCGTCGCCGTCGTCGCCGTTCGCCGCCCGCTGCAAGCGCCTCGTCACCCAGCCCGCCATTTGTCGGAGATGGCGCGCGCCTCGAAGTCCCGGCCTCCTCGCCGCCGTCTTCGCCTCGGCTTCCGCCCCCTTTGAATCGCGCGGCCGCCCGTTCGGCGCTTCCCGGCGTCCCCGCAACCTCGCCGGCGTCGCCATCAGCCGCCGACCCGGCCTCCCCGGTTCCGTTCGGAATCAAGGGAGACGACGGCCGCGTCCTCTAGCGTCGCGCCCGTGCGTGGGCCCCGGCCTAGCAGTGCGCCAGCCAAGCAGTGCCCGGCCCATCGCCGGCCTGCCTCTTCCTCCCTTCTGGGCCTCGGCCCATGGTGAGCGTCCATATTCCCCACCCCGTGCACACTTTGGCTATATCGCGCTCACCTGTTTTATTCCGAAAATCTGCCAAGTCATTTTTCTGTCAGTAATTTGTTGCTCTGTTCATCGTGCCATAAGTGTGCATCCGTAGCTCCGTTTCGTGCGTGTAATATGTCAAATTGTTCGCCTCGACGAGAAAATCATTTCATCTCATTGCATCATTTACATTTGAGCTCATCTTGATGCCCGAAATGCTGTTGGAAGAGTGCTATGTGATGTTAATCTGCTGAAACTGTTATAACATGCACTTTTGTCATTTTTGCCATGATTGATGTGTGCATCCTATGAGCTTGAGTCCTACATGTGTTTTGTAATATGCCATGCCATCTTTACAGGGGTGTATGCCATGTATTTTGTGATCTCTGTGGTGACTAGCACAAGCATGCAAACTAGGCTTCATGATGTTGCTGATTTCAGCCCTATCACTTGATATTTTTATGCCATGTAAACTTGATGCTACCGAGAGATCCATGCTTATTTTGAGATACTTCAGTAAGTATGTTTTGAACATATGGTTATTCTCTATCCATCCATGCCCTTGTTTGCAATTATGGAGTGCCATAGCTTGAGTCAATCGAGCTCTACTTTTGCTATAAAATGTTTCCTGGCAGGTTGTTTACATGTTATTCAATTTTGCCAAGGTTGTTGTAGTTGATCCGTGTATGCTATGATGTTGTTATTGCCATGTCTAGCTTATATGCCATGTATTCTTACTGTTGGTTGCCTTGCCATGCCATGTATTGCTCTGTGGTGAGTGGTTCAAGCTCCCCAACATGCCTACTTATTGTTGTTCCTGCCATGTTTGAATCTGTAATATAACTTGCCATGTTTACATGGGTGCTATCATATTTTCTGATCCTTTTTGGCTTATGGTCAGTAAAGCACTTTTGTTCTATGCATTTATTAGTATCATGCCATTCCTTTGTTTGCATTGATAAGTTCCTGTAACATGTTGTTTGATAGCTCTAAACATTGCAACCTGATGTTATTTTCTACAAAGTCTGAAACTGTTATTATTTGCAATCTTACCATGTGTGTTTGAGCATGTTATAGTGATTTCTGGAGATAGTTCAGTGTGCATGTTTTGTAATGCTATACCTGTACATCATGCCCATGCCTTTTGTTATTACGTTGAGATGCTGTAGCATGTTGTTTTGATGCTTGCAATATGCCTAGTTGCTGTTTTGGACAGATTGTTGCTATAACTTGTATTGTGTGTATGTGTTGAACCGTTGCTCCGTTTTGAGTGTGCTCTATATGAAACTTGCTTGATTTTGCATGTAGTTTCATATTATCATGTTGCATTATTGTTTTGAGGTGTTTGCTTGATGTTTGTATGCATTTTGCATCTATGCCATGTTAAACTTGTTTTGCTCATATCTTCTAGGCCGTAGCTCCGAATCTAATGAACTTTATATATAACTTGACTAGAATTCCATGTAGATTATCGTGGTGCATCTTAACTTGCTGTTTAACAACTTGAACATAAGGTTTATTCAGATCTGGACCAATTTCGAAATTTGCATATGAGGACTTACCGGAATTGTTATATGTTGTTCCCGGCCTCATTTAGACTTGCTTTGATGTGTTGCTCTTGTTTGCATCATCTCTTGCCATGAGTAGCCTCATTTAGATTTGTCATGCATCATGCTTGTTGTGCATCATGTCTTGGCTATGTGTGGTGTGTTTACTATGTTGTGTGCTTCTTCTTGTTAGTTCCTGTTTCGTTGCGATCGTGAGGATTCGTTCGTCTACGCTTGGTTCGTCTTCGTGGCTTCATCTTCTTCATGGACTCGTTCTTCTTCCTTGCGGGATTTCAGGCAAGATGATCGCTACCCTGGATCTCACTACTATCATTGCTATGCTAGTTGCTTCGTTCTATCGCTATGCTGGTTTACCTACCACTTGCTGCTCAAGCCTCCCAAATTGCCATGAACCTCTGACCGTTGTCACCCTTCCTAGCAAACCGTTGTTTGGCTATGTTACCGCTTTGCTCAGCCCCTCTTATAGCGTTGTTAGTTGCAGGTGAAGATGAAGTTTGTTCCTTGTTGGAACATGGAGATGTTCCTTGTTGGAACATGTTTACTCGTTGGGATATCACAATATATCTTATATTATTAATGCATCTATATACTTGGTAAAGGGTGGAAGGCTCGGCCTTATGCTTGGTGTTTTGTTCCACTCTTGCCGCCCTAGTTTCCGTCATATCGGTATTATGTTCCCGGATTTTGCGTCCCTAACGCGGTCGGGTGATTTATGGGACCCCCTTGACAGTTCCCTTTGAATAAGACTTTTCCAGCAAGGCCCAACATTGGTTTTACCATTTGCCTCACCTAGCCCTTTTTCCCTTGGGTTTCCGGAGCCCGAGGGTCATCTTTATTTTACCCCCCCGGGCTAGTGCTCCTCCGAGTGTTGGTCCAAACTAGAGCACCGTGCGGGACCATTCCTTGGCAACTTGGGTTACGTCGGTTCCTGTACGCTTCCCTCATCCGGTGTGCCCTGAGAACGAGGTACGTGCGACTCCTATCGGGATTTGTCGGCATATCGGGCGGCTTTGCTGGTCTTGTTTTATTGCTGTCGAAATGTCTTGTAGCCGGGATTCCGAGACTGATCGGGTCTTCCCGGGGAGAAGGAATATCCTTCGTTGATCGCGAGAGCTTATCATGGGATAAGTTGGGACACCCCTGCAGGGTTTAAACTTTCGAGAGCCGTGCCCACGGTTATGTGGCAGATGGGAATTTGTTAATATCCGGTTGTAGTAAACTTGAAACAAACTCTTCTAAAATACACCAACCGTGTGCGTAACCGTGAGTGTCTCTTTTCGGGGTTGATCTAGAGGAGAACACGGTTTCTGGGTTATGTCTGACGTAAGTAGGTGTTCAGGATCACTTCTTGATCATTACTAGTTGACGACCGTTCCTTTGTTTCTCTTTTCGCTCTCATTTGCGTTGGTTAGCCACCATATATGCTTAGTCGCTGCTGCAACCTCACCACTTTACCCCTTCCTTTCCCTTTAAGCTTTGCTTGTCTTGATACCCATGGTAATGGGATTGCTGAGTCCTCGTCGCTCACAGATTACTACAACACCAGTTGCAGGTACAGGATTATGCGATGATCATGACGCGAGAGCGATGTTTGCTTGTCTTGAGTTCTT
Source organism: Aegilops longissima (assembly GCA_021605205.1). Lineage (NCBI taxonomy): Eukaryota > Viridiplantae > Streptophyta > Magnoliopsida > Poales > Poaceae > Aegilops > Aegilops longissima. The sequence goes on along the minus strand of CM038679.1, from coordinate 439,727,168 downwards.
CTTCTGCTTCTTCGATCAGGGGATAGGTTCCAGGTCGGCAGCCTGGGCTAGCAGGGTGGATGTCGTTTGAGCTTCTGTTTATGTTTCATCCGTAGTCGGATGTTGATCTTCTATATGATGTTGATGTATTCTTGTGGCATTTGTGCCTTATGTATGTATCCCCATCTATTATGTAATGTTGATGTAATGATATCCACCTTGCAAAAGCGTCTTCAAGATGCGCTTCTATCCTTGGTGGGACCTTCGAGTTCCTTTAGGATAAGGCCGCATCTTGGGCGTAACACCCAAGTTCCACCTCGAGACGGCGGCGCTCCATCCCGAAAGTCTTCTCCTTATTTTTTGGGTTGTGCCCACCTGGTGGCCCCCCTCTGGTATTTATTGGCTCCATTATTTCTTAAATATTCCACAAAAAATCCTCGTGGAGTTTTAGCTCATTTGGAGTTGTGCAGAATAGGTGGCCTGACGTAGCTTTTTCAGGTCCAGATTTCCAGCTGCCGGAATTCTCCCTCTTGGTGTGTACCTTGCAAATTATGAGAGAAAAAGCATTAGAATTACTCCAAAACGCATTATTATGGATAGAAAATTATAAATAACAGTAATAAAACATGATACAAAATGGATGTATCAGCTATCAGCGATACTGCCGCTCTGGCCTCGTGGTACTAACGCTGGCGCCTCCCTTATGCCACTTCCGTGATAAAAGTATACTCCAAAAGGATGAGGGAAGGAGCTGGGGGTGCGAAAGGATGTGTACGTGTTGATTACACCCTAGCCTTTCTGATATAGACCCCCTCATGATAGTATGGCGTCCTACGACTCAAGTCCACCAAAACCGAAATGAAAGAAAACTACACCGTCTTCACTTTGAGCTCCGAGGGGAATAAATCGTCTCGTTCCAATGAATGGATATCTGAAATGCTCAACACACACGATTAGTCCACAAATGCATTTTCATCAAACACCAAAACCACTTAGAGAGATATATGCCCTAACAGCCTCCTTGGTCCCCCTCTCCTCCGCCGACATGATGCTGTGCAGCAAGGAGCCGCAATCGCTGCGGATAACGAGATAGGTATCCCTTGTTTGTGTATGGTTTACACAACTTCAGACAAGCGGCCGTGTTCGTAGAGAGATGAGGTACCATGTTGGATGACTTGCAGCGTCCGAAAACCTCTGTTTGAACGTTTGCGAGCGTTTTGAGGGTTCACGTTGGAGATGCCCTTACCTCCTCCGATGAGGGCCCATATAAATAATTCTTTGTGCGTACTCCCATCTATACCTTTCGATAGACACCGTGCCCTTAAAAAACACAAGGCAACACGAGGCTCCACCAATAGGATGATAGTGGGAGTAACTTAGCAAGTAACATAACACGCCTAAAAAAGTTCGCTTACATGGCATGTAGTTACCGAGGAGATAGATGGTTGGAGTAACATAATACTACCTCCGTCCGGGTTTATTAGGTCGTATTTTATTTTGCTCCAAAGTTTGACCATGATTTGAACTTATAAAATGTAAATTTTATTTCATAAGAATTATACCATGGAAAACCTCTATGAAATAGAAATTCATCAATACAGTTTTATAGCATATGCTTACAATTTAGATGATTAAAGTTGGACCCAAACTATGAGGGTCACTAATAAACCTGGACGGATGAGTATTTTACTGTAACATAACACATCCCCAAGGCAAAATGAGTCTACGTCTTAATAAATAATGGATTGCATGATACCTCATATATATTACTCTCCACTATGAATGTAATAAGAGCATCTGCAACCGGACTTGGCAAATCCAGCCCCCTATGCGCCCGCGGACGCGTACGCGGATAGCGCCCGACGGCCCCTTATATCTTGTGCTGCATATCCACATACCTCAAATGCGGATCCTCAAATCCATGCAATCCATGCATGTGATCATACAATACAAATTGTCTGAATTCAACGGTTCGAAACAAAGAAAAGGAAATCTTAGCTCAATAAACCGGACATATCAAAATGAAATCCATGTCCGAGCATGACGGATGCTTCGCTTGCTTGCCGGATCACTAGTCGGACACCATCCATGCCGCCTACTCCGAGGCCATGCGTGTGTCCTGCTCCGCCTGCATCTGGGCTACCTTCTCCGCCTGCATCCTTGCCACATGCTCCGCTGCTGTCGTAGCCGCCCTCGCCGCCTCATACTCCCTATGCTCGTTGTTCTCCTCCTTCTTATCTGCAAGCACTTCATTGCATGATCATCCAAGAGGGTTTCGTCTGCCAACATGATTTTCACATCCTTCATGTCCCGTGCGAGTTGCAACCTCTCCTTCTCGAGCTCAATCTCTCCAAATTTCTTGGGCTTCTCGAGTTCCCATTTGATCACCGCCTCTTGCTTCTCCAACTCAATCTTCTCCCTCTCAATTTTCAGCTTCTTCTCCGCCCTCTTCTAGTCCCAATCCTTTTGTGCATCCAACATGAGCTTGTACCTCTTCTCTTTCTTGTTCTTCCTTGCTGAAAAAATGACCATCCATGTGGACGACATTTTTGTAGCCACGGCGTCATGGGAGGCCCTTGCCTTCTCCCACTTGCTTCTCATGACTTGTCGGTTATCCTTTGGCACGGTGGCTCTTCCATTCTCGACGACAATATCGTCCTCTTCATCATCCAGCCCAATTGATTGGTGGGAGCTTGAGCTATCATTCCTCTTCTTGCCGACCTTGAGATCATCCATAAGTCGTGTCCACTTTGGCACTCCATTGAATATGATCCAAAAATGGCTAAAAGGAAACGGCTTCTTCTCCGTCTCGTGATATAAAGTAGCTGCCACCGCCTTCTAGCAAACAACATATGTATGAGCACGAGAATGAAAACATAAGAAGCATATACAAATGATGACAAGATGAAGCAATTGAGATTATGTGAGTTGCCACTTCCATCCCACTTTGAGGGCGTTTGGTCACTTGTGAGTAGTAGCCGACATACTTGTTCACTTCCCCTAGAATGATCCCCCATCGATGTTGGAGAGATGCCACACTGCGGTTGGTCATGATAGGATGCGGCTCCACATATTCCTTTTATTCATGATACTTGATACGTCTCCATCGTATCTACTTTTCCAAACTCTTTTGCCCTTGTTTTGGACTCTAATTTGCATGATTTGAATGGAACTAACCCAGACTGACACTGTTTTCAGCAGAATTGCCTTGGTGTTATTTTTGTGCAGAAATAAAATTTCTCGGAATGACCTGAAAATTTATGGAGAATATTTTTGGAATAAATACAAATATTGGCGAAAGAATCAACCAGAGGGGACCCACTAGCTGACCACAAGGTTGGAGGGCGTGCCCCCTGCCTTGTGGGTCCCCTGGAGACTCCCCGACCTCATCTCCAACTCCATATAACCCTATTTGGGGAGAGAAAAATCATAGAGAAGGATTCATCGCGTTTTACTATACGGAGCCGCCGCCGCCTCCTGTTCTTCATCGGGAGGGCTGATCTGGAGTCTGTTCGGGGCTCCGGAGAGGGAGATCCGCCGCCATCATCATCACCAGCCTTCCTCCATCACCAATTTCATGATGCTCACCGTCGTGCGTGAGTAATTCCATCGTAGGCTCGCTATACAGCGATGGTTTGGATGAGATTTATCATGTAATCGAGTTAGTTTTGTTAGGGTTTGATCCCTAGTATCCACTATGTTATGAGATTGATGTTGTTATGACTTTGCTATGCTTAATGCTTGTCACTAGAGCCCGAGTGCCATGATTTCAGAGCTGAACCTATTATTTTTTCATGAATATATTTGTGTTATTGATCCTATATTGCAAGTTGTAGAGACCTATTACGAGTTATGATCCGCATACCGCAAGGTGACAATAATTGGGATTCTTTCCGGTGATTACCGTAGTTTAAGGAGTTCATGTATTCACTAAGTGCTAATGCTTTGGTCCGGTTCTCTATTATAAGGAGGCCTTAATATCCCTTTGTTTCCATTAGGACCCCGCTGCCACGGGAGGGTAGGACAAAAGATGCCATGCAAGTTCTTTTCCATAAGCACGTATGACTATATTCGGAATACATGCCTACATTATATTGATGAATTGGAGCTAGTTTTGTGTCACCCTAGGTTATAACTGTTGCATGATGAATGCCATCAGACATAATTATCCATCACTGATCCATTGCCTACGAGCTTTTCACATATTGATCTTTGCTACGTTACTTTGCCGTTGCCACTGTTACAATTGCTACAAAACTGTTATTGTTACTTTTGCCACCGATACTGTTACTTCCATACTACTTTGCTACTAAATACTTTGCTGCAGATATTAAGTCTTTCAGGTGTGGTTGAATTGACAACTCAACTGCTAATACTTGAGAATATTCTTTGGTCCCCCTTGTGTCGAATCAATAAATTTGGGTTGAATAATCTACTCTCGAAAACTATTGCGATTGCCTATACTTGTGGGTTATCAAGACCTTTTTTGGCGTCCTTGCCAAGGAGCATAGCTCTATTCTCTGAGTCACTTGGGATTTATATCTATTGATCACTGATGTCTACTATGCAACCTTCTTCTTGTAGACGTTGTTGGGCCTCCAAGTGCAGAGGTTTGTAGGACAGTAGAAAATTTCCCTCAAGTGGATAACCTAAGGTTTATCAATCCGTGGGAGGCGTAGGATGAAGATGGTCTCTCTCAAACAACCCTGCAACCAAATAACAAAGAGTCTCTTGTGTACCCAACACACCCAATACAATGGTAAATGGTATAGGTGCACTAGTTCGGCGAAGAGATGGTGATACAAGTGCAATATGGATGGTACATATAGGTTTTTGTAATCTGAAAATATAAAAACAGCAAGGTAACTAATGATAAAAGTGAGCACAAATGGTATTGCAATGCTAGGAAACAAGGCCTAGGGTTAATACTTTCACTAGTGCAAGTTCTCTCAACAATAATAACATAATTGGATCATATAACTATCCCTCAACATGCAACAAAGAGTCACTCCAAAGTCACTAATAGCGGAGAATAAACGAAGAGATTATGGTAGGGTACGGAACCACCTCAAAGTTATTCTTTCCAATCAATCAGTTGGGCTATTCCTATAAGTGTCACAAACAGCGCTAGAGTTCGTACTAGAATAACACCTTAAGACACAAATCAACCAAAACCCTAATGTCACATAGATACTCCAATGTCACCTCAAGTATCCGTGGGTATGATTATATGATATGCATCACACAATCTCAGATTCATCTATTCAACCAACACATAGAACCTCAAAGAGTGCCCCAAAGTTTCTCTGGGAGAATCAAGGAAACGTGTGCCAAACCCTATGCATAAGTTCATGGGCGGAACCCGCAAGTTGATCACCAAAACATACATCAAGTGAATCACGTGATATCCCATTGTCACCACACATACGCACGGCAAGACATACAACAAGTGTTCTCAAGTCATTAAAGACTCAATCCGATAAGATAACTTCAAAGGGAAAACTCAATCCATTACAAGAGAGTAGAGGAGGAGAAGAAACATACCCCTTTTCCCCTTTTGACCACTTGAAGATTCGACTGATGAGACCACTCCAAGGAGACAAGATATCGGACAACTAAGACCATTTGGAATGAAGAGGATTTTACCGTGTAAATGGAAACTACAACTGTTGAAGACTCCGAAGACTATGAGATTTTGAAGGCTCTAAAGTATTCCCAGATCTTTATGACCAAAGAAGGCTACACTTATGGAACTTGGCAGACTATGGAAGCTGTCAATACCCGAGATCAAGATGTATCGGAGAAAGACCAGAACATGAAGTATAGAACTCAAAGTTCTGTCAAGGAAAACCCTAAGGCAGGAGATATCAACTATGGAGAGATAGCTCATGGAAGTGACAAGAGCAGAAAGATGGCCATCCATGATGTTATCATTCGCCTCTGCTATTGTCCTTGTCTTGGAGTTAAGCATGCATATGCATGAAAGGATTGGATGGTAGAAGGTCGATGAATCACCTATCGGCAAGATGAAGTTTTAAATCTTAGCTGGTGTATCACCGGTATCCGAGTATTACATCAAGGAGTTTAAGATGGATCTGCGGGAAGGCGTATTTGACAAGGAGGCAATTCATGAAGAATTCAGGAACTGAAGCTGAAAGTAGACAAGTGAAGGAGAAAAACATCGAGATACCGGAGATTAAATCACGAACTGAAGGACAGAGGACCATGGTCCATGTCAAGGAAGTTGAAATCGAAGTTTGGAATGCCACTCGAGAAATATTAAAGGGCGTCGCGAGAGACTTGGCGGCCAACAGAGATGAGTTGACAAAAGAACTTGAGAAGGACAAGCATGATCGGAAGAAGCCATCGGAGACATGAACAAGACTTGAAGAGTTTGACGACATTGACCTTTAGAAGACCAAACCCCAGTTATATACCTATGTTAGATGCGACGATTGTGAGCTGTCATTTGTTTGATGTTTTTCCGACAGCCACAATAAAATCTGCCTTTTCGAAAACTTTTGTTTGTACTGTGTGCATCCCTCTCGATCTCTCCTATTTCCACCCCAAAACCCATGGACCCAATAGAGGATGAATTGGAGATGAGCCTGTATTTTCTGGACCGATGAGTCAATTGGAGACAGACCGATGGATTCAGAACATGGAGGAATATATGGAGAATAACACTATAGTTGAAAAGTATATGACCCAGCATGCTCTTCAGTGCTTTGAAAGAGGTGCTGCTATCTGGTAAAGGATGTAACAAACCATCAATGGATGGCAAGGAGTAACCGTTTGGGAAGAATTTAAGTTGACTCTGCTAAAGTCTCGGCTTGTGTCCCAGAAGTTGAAGCCTTATGGAAATGATATGGAGAAAGTGCATACAAGCTTTGTGGGGAAATAGGATACAACCATAAAGAAAACAAGGACGAATACCCTCATAATCGGAGGATTATCAAAGGAGTTAGCCGAGGATTTTCAGGGAACTTCGATTGCAGTAATGGAAGTTCAGTCTACATTGTTGAGAAATATCCATGAAGCTCAGAAGGATGACAAAGAGATTGCTGAGTTAAAAGAGAGGATGAGCAAAGGAAAGTCCAAAGGTTTTCATAAGGATGAGCACGACACCTTATGGTTGAGGATAGTGTATATATGTGCCCCATAATGCAAAGATCAGGAAGTTAATACTTCAGGAGGCTCATGACTCACCAAACTCGATTCGCCCTGGAAACACCAAGATGTATTTGGATTTGAAGGAGTGTTTCTAGTGGACTGGTATGACGAAGGATATTGCCGAGTATGTAGCCGTATGTGATGTATGTCAGAGAGTAAAAGCAGAGCATCAGAAGCCAGCAGGATTACTATAGCCTATGCCGATACCCGAATGGAAGTGGGATAAGCTTGGCATGGATCTCATTACCGGATTTCCCAGAACCCGATCGGGATATGATTCTATCTGGGTAGTAGTAGTTGATTTGCTTGACCAAAGTGGCTCACTTTATCCCAGTGAAAACCACCTATACAGGTGCCAAGTTGGCCAAGATATATTTGACCAGGATCGTATGTCTGCATGGAGTTCCGAGGACCATCATAGAGGAACACAGTTTACCTCAAAGTTTTGGAATCAGCTGCACCAGACTTTGGGTACTAGGCTATAGTTCAGTACAGCTTTTCATCCGCAGACAGATGGATAAATCGAGAGAGTCAATCAGATTCTGGAGGACATGTTGAGAGCTTGTGCGCTAGATTATGGATCTAGTAGGGATGATAAATCTACCTTACGCGGAGTTCTCATACAACACCAGTTACCAAGCTAGTTTGAAGATAGCCCCTTTTGAAGCTTTGTATGGGAGAAGGAGCCAGACACCGTTGATGTGGGATGAAGTTGGAGACCGTCAGTTGTTTGGACCAAATGTGATCAAGGAGTCAGAAGAGAATGTTAAGTTGATTCGAGATAGACTGAAGATAGCTCATCCAGCGGAAGAGTTATGAGACTCAAAAATGCAAGGAGGTAGTCTATGAAATTGGAGCAGAGCATGTCTTCATGTGTCCCCTCTACGAGGAGTTAAACGATTTGGAGTTAAGGAAAAGTTAGCCCGAGATTTGTATGACCATACCAAAGTTTTGGGCGTATGGGAGAAGTGGCCAACAAGTTGGAGTCACCGAAGGACTGTCGGGGAGTTCATGAGGTGTTTCACATTTCCCGAGTTGAAGAAGTGTCATGCGAGAGATGGCCAAAATTACCACGAAGGATGCTTAACCCTAGAAAGGATAATGATGTTCCACGAAGTGGAGTATGGACTTCATAAGTATAATTCTTCATCTCGGTAGGTGGGATATCCCATGAGGATGAAGAGATGAATTTACTATTGGATATAAAGGAGGTATGATGTTGGAAGTATGGATCAATGGAAATTCCATGAAGAGTCGAGTAATCATGTCCCGTTTGGTGCAAATATAAGGAAAAGAGACAAGTACATTTGGATGGATTTCAAGTATGCGGGAAGTTGGATGTTGGGATAATGATCGGTTGCCGGATGATGTGTTCAAGGATTTTAAGTGATGAGATGGGCCATAACCCACGTGCTCCGGGACCTGCCAAGAAGCAAGCACACTCTTCTTTGAAGGAAAAACCACGGAAGATGACATGCCTTTGTCAACCGACGATCTTATAGGAGTTTACATAAAACACGAGAGTTGTTAAGGAATGATAGTTGTTTGTTTGGCTTGCAGAATCAATGGATTTATCCGAACTTGGTTCGTCGACAAGAGAAATTCTGCAATGCTTGTGAGGATGACCGAGTGTTAGAATGCGAGATTAAGCTAAACCATGTACAAGGTAATGATTTGAGTGCGGGATGGATTGATCACCATACCGACTTACTCTTATTATTCGCCTTGCTATATGGGATGGTAAATCTGAGTGACTTACCTATAGTAGAGGCGATGATCAAAACCTTGTTTAAACCTTAGAATGGTATAGGTATTTTTCCCCTTGTACACGGCGGTTGTTGCCAACCGTAGGTTATCGGTGAGTTCAACCAGACCCATTTCCTGCAGGACAAACCATAAATTGTTGACCACCATGAGATATCGATAGTTGTTTAGAATTGGCGCGGACCGTCGACTATGAAGACCCAATCTGGAATAACCTTACCAAGAGTAAAGGACAAAAGAATTGAGGAAAAGGTTATGCCGCTCTGGAAGAGCCAGAGAAGTAATTATCCAGAGGATCGAGAAGATCGACAATCATCAACGATAAGGATGGAGTATATGAGTTTTGATGGAACCGTAACCATGCTTCTAAGGGTGGTAGCACCCCAGACCCCTTGTGATGATCGATGGATTTTGAAGACCCCCAAACCCTAACCTATTTCTTGCTAGCCTCTCTGAATCTCGAGGACGAGATTCATATTAAGGGTGGTAGGTTTGTAACATCCCAAAATTCTAAATTTTGGAATGTTATAAACAAATAGATAGTTTTGCTTGATTGTTTGATTGATTGACTGAAAGTGAGTGAATTGGAAACTTTTCGAAAGTTAAATGAGAGGGAATAAAAGGACTTTCCCAAACTTTCATTTTGCTTTTATGATCTTCGGGAATTCAAATTCTTTTCATCACAAAACCACGGAGAGAAGATGACATGACTTCTTCCATTTATTTAAATGACAAGGGGTGTTGAAAATATTTGAACTTCATTTGAGAATATTTCCAATTCTGAAACTTTAAGCAACTCAATGATTTTCATGAGCGAAGATAAAATGACTTCTTCAAAACATATGAAATATGAGTTGGGAGTTTCAAAGAATTAAATTCAAAGTTCTTTTGAATTTATTTTCAATTTGGAGTTACTTGAGTTTTATTCAAGTTATTTTTCTCCAAAAATAAAATACATGGAAAATAGGGTAACATGATTCCCTACAACAAAAAATTGGAGAGGAATAAATTTAAAGTCATTTGGGTATTTTTAAAATGATTTTCAGTGGATTTTATTAGGGCAGTAGCACTGTATGAATTATTTGAATTTTTGTGTATTTTATTTGAAGCTAGAATAATGTTCACCGTGTAGGAAATGTTTTTCTGAAAATTTTGATATATTATATGCCTATATATTTTTTTTATTTATTTTGCTTTCTTCTTATTTTGTTTTTCTGGAAAAAAATGTTTATTAGAAAAACATCTTCCCTGGACCGGGCCAACTGGGCCGAAGCCCAGCCAGCCGGCCCAGCCAGCCAGCCCAGCACCCGAGCCAGGCCGCGGCCCAGCCTCGCGCCGTCCCCAAGCTGGCGACGGACTCCGTCCGCCATACGCCGCCGCGCCGCCATGGGAGCCGTCCCCGACCCGGACTCCTCCGCCGCCTCTCCGTGCCCCTTCCCACGCCACCTCCTCCTCCCCCCCTTAAATACGGGCCCGACTCCCTCTCTCCCTCGCTCGCCGCCCGCGGATCTTGCCGCCGCCGAACTCCTTGCCGCGCCGCCTCTTCGTCGACCCTCGTCGACACCACCACCGCGTCCGCCGTCTCGCGCCGCCCCTCCACGACGTCTCCGCCGTCCTCTGCGACCGCCGGAGCCACCGCCCCGAGTTCGCCGGAGCCGCCGCCTTTCTCGCCGGAGACCGCCGTCGCCGGAATCCGCTCCGCCGCCCAACCCGCCGGTTTTTCCCGGTCCGGTAATAAACCACCCCGGTCCGACGGTTTTTATTTTAGGGTTTCGGTTTTGTTTTAAAAACCCGTTTTTTATTTATTTAGCTAGTTTATTTAGTGAGCGTTAGCGGTTAGGTTTTCACAATGACGAATCCGTTCGTTAGGTTTTAGCAAAGTGAGCGTTAGATTCGTTAGGATTTTTCTTTTATTGTAGATTTCTTGCCAGGACCTATCCGTAGTGTTATTTTTACAGATTAGTCCCAATTTTCAAACCCTCATAACTTTTTACTCGTTTATCCAAATCCATGAAACCAACGCTCACGTCTTCGTTATGATCTCCTCTATCCAGTAAAACAACTCAAACATATTTTTGAAAGTTTAAAATTTGAATTAGATCAGATTTGAATTTGAACTTCGTTTTGATCATAACTTGAGTTTCGTAACTCCGATTTAGTTGATTCTTTTTGCAAATCGAAGCTCTTGACCTAAACTTTCTGATAAGGCCAAATACACATGGTTTTGGTACTGTTAGAAATTGTTTTATGTTGCAAGAGTTATTTGCTTGGTTTTGATGTTTTCCGAATCGTACTCTTCGTTCTTTCCGATCTTTTGAGTGATTGCTTATGTGTGGTTACTATTGCTTGCTTACGATAGATTGACCGGAGTGTGACGAGTAGAACTATCAAGAGTTTTGAGTACGAATCATCTTCATCAACATTGCAGGCAAGTAACACTTGATCATACCCTTTTCATCCCCAGTTTTTAGGCATTAGTTTCAACCCTCAAACATTGCATGATTAGGATGTCATTAATTTGTGGGTTGGGAAGTAGATGATGAGGTAGGAACCTATTGCCCTGTTACTATCAAACCCTTGGGAGTTACTTCTACGTTATGCTTATATTGCCCTGCTATGCTCGTAGACGTGGTTTGGGTTTGAGAGATATTCACGACAGATGTGAGATTGTTAATTAACGGTTTACCTTAAGGTGGCAACTTAAATACACATCGGGTGGATTGAGGCACTGGGGAACCCAGTGTTATCATTTTATTTTGGAAATCCGGGTACCCGTGTGATCTTCCTATGGACCGCCACCAGGCTCAAAGGAACTGAAATTATTCATGCTAGAAACTTCCGTGTGCAGCCACAAGCTATTATGGGCTCTAGCATAGTTGAGTAAGTTACGTGAAGCTCTCGAAGAGGTAGATTAGCAGGTAGTGGGTTTTATAGGTTTGGTATGATCTATCCGGAGTAGAGAGTTAATGTTTACGAAAGGCGTGTCTCGGTCATCCGTTTCTCAAACACCATGTAGTGCGAGAAACCAACGGAGGCGATCGAGTCTTGTGGGGAAAAGTGCGCAAACCTCTGCAGAGTGTACAATCTAATCATGGTTAGCCGTGTCCCGGTTATGGACAATTTGAGTATCTAGTACTTGAGTATTCACATGTATCTCATCACTCTAAATTAATATTGCTGGGTTGTTAATTACTTTAATTGGGATTGAGTTGGGGTTATACCTTCTCAATGATGTTTCAACCACCATGATAGTTAAAGTAAAATTTATTCCTTTGATGTAGGGAAAAATTGGCTTTTCAAAAAGCTGTAACCATAGAGCTTTCCTCCACCATATATGCATGTAGTATAGCTTATTCTTTCATTACTCTCTATGTGTTACATTGCCGGCATATTCCATGTCTTGACCAGTTTTCGGCTGCAACTTTTCATGTTGCGAGACTTTTCGAACGACAGTAAGTGATACGTTAGGGTTACGATTTCCTATACTCAACTTTGCCGTTGGTGTTGATGGGAATCCACAACCTTGTTGCTTCCGCTATCTTTTGGATTGAGGTAATAGTATTTACGTTACTTTATACATGTGATTTACCTCTGTTATAAATCCTTGATCTTGTGTGTCAAAGATACCGATCCGAGGATGACACCTAAGCACGAGACTTGATCCATTCGGTCGGGTCGCTACAAGATGGTATCGAGCACATGTTGATTGTAGGGCGTGACCCTAGAAATTGGCAAACCCATAGGAAAGATTTTCTCTACAACTTCATTTTCAAAAAGATCTTTTACCTCTCTTCTCTTCTGAGCTTATTCAAATATTCCCTTTTAGTGAGACCATACCCCTTTTCCCCTTTTGACCACTTGAAGATTCGACTGATGAGACCACTCCAAGGAGACAAGATATCGGACAACTAAGACCATTTGGAATGAAGAGGATTTTACCATGTAAATGGAAAATACAACTGTTGAAGACTCTGAAGACTATGAGATTTTGAAGGCTCTAAAGTATTCCCAGATCTTTATGACCAAAGAAGGCTACACTTATGGAACTTGGCAGACTATGGAAGCTGTCAATACCCGAGATCAAGATGTATCGGAGAAAGACCGGAACATGAAGTATAGAACTCAAAGTTCTGTCAAGGAAAACCCTAAGGCAGGAGATATCAACTATGGAGAGATAGCTCATGGAAGTGACAAGAGCAGAAAGATGGCCATCCATGATGTTATCATTCGCCTCTGCTATTGTCCTTGTCTTGGAGTTAAGCATGCATATGCATGAAAGGATTGGATGGTAGAAGGCTGATGAATCACCTATCAGCAAGATGAAGTTTTAAATCTTAGCTGGTGTATCACCGGTATCCGGAGTATTACATCAAGGAGTTTAAGATGGATCTGCAGGAAGACGTATTTGACAAGGAGGCAATTCATGAAGAATTCAGGAACCTAAAACTGAAAGTAGACAAGCTGAAGGAGAAAAACATCGAGATACCGGAGATTCGTCACGAACTGAAGGACAGTAGGACCATGGTCCATGTCAAGGAAGTTGAAATCAGAAGTTTGGAATGCCACTCCAGAAATATTAAAGGACGTCGCGAGAGACTTCGCGTCAACAGAGATGAGTTGACAAAAGAACTTGAGAAGGACAAGCATGATCGGAAGAAGCCATCGGAGACATGAACAAGACTTGAAGAGTTTGACGACATTGACCTTTAGAAGACCAAACCCCAGTTATATACCTATGTTAGATGCGACGATTGTGAGCTGTCATTTGTTTGATGTTTTTCCGACAGCCACAATAAAATCTGCCTTTTCGAAAACTTTTGTTTGTACTGTGTGCATCCCTCTCGATCTCTCCTATTCCACCCCAAAACCCATGGACCCAATAGAGGATGAATTGGAGATGAGCCTGTATTTTCTGGACCGATGAGTCAATTGGAGACAGACCGATGGATTCAGAACATGGAGGAATATATGGAGAATAACACTATAGTTGAAAAGTATATGACCCAGCATGCTCTTCAGTGCTTTGAAAGAGGTGCTGCTATCTGGTAAAGGATGTAACAAACCATCAATGGATGGCAAGGAGTAACCGTTTGGGAAGAATTTAAGTTGACTCTGCTAAAGTCTCGGCTTGTGTCCCAGAAGTTGAAGCCTTATGGAAATGATATGGAGAAAGTGCATACAAGCTTTGTGGGGAAATAGGATACAACCATAAAGAAAACAAGGACGAATACCCTCATAATCGGAGGATTATCAAAGGAGTTAGCCGAGGATTTTCAGGGAACTTCGATTGGAGATTGTTCCCAAAGGCTTCGTTGCAGTAATGGAAGTTCAGTCTACATTGTTGAGAAATATCCGTGAAGCTCAGAAGGATGACAAAGAGATTGTTGAGTTAAAAGAGAGGATGAGCAAAGGAAAGTCCAAAGGTTTTCATAAGGATGAGCACGACACCTTATGGTTGAGGATAGTGTATATATGTGCCCCATAATGCAAAGATCAGGAAGTTAATACTTCAGGAGGCTCATGACTCACCAAACTCGATTCGCCCTGGAAACACCAAGATGTATTTGGATTTGAAGGAGTGTTTCTGGTGGACTGGTATGACGAAGGATATTGTCGAGTATGTAGCCGTATGTGATGTATGTCAGAGAGTAAAAGCAGAGCATCAGAAGCCAGCAGGATTACTATAGCCTATGCCGATACCCGAATGGAAGTGGGATAAGCTTGGCATGGATCTCATTACGGATTTCGAGAACCCGATCGGGATATGATTCTATCTCGGGTAGTAGTAGTTGATTTGCTTGACCAAAGTGGCTCACTTTATCGGTGAAAACCACCTATACAGGTGCCATGTTGGCCAAGATATATTTGACCAGGATCGTATATATGCATGGAGTTCGAGGACCATCGTGAGGAACACAGTTTACCTCAAAGTTTTGGAATCAGCTGCACGGACTTTGGGTACTAGGCTATAGTTGAGACAGCTTTTAATCCATGCATGATGGATAAATCGAGAGAGTCAATCAGATTACGGAGGACATGTTGAGAGCTTGTGCGCTAGATTATGGATCTAGTAGGGATGATAAATCTACCTTACGCGGAGTTCTCATACAACACCAGTTACCAAGCTAGTTTGAAGATAGCCCCTTTTGAAGCTTTGTATGGGAGAAGGAGCCAGACACCGTTGATGTGGGATGAAGTTGGAGACCGTCAGTTGTTTGGACCAAATGTGATCAAGGAGTCAGAAGAGAATGTTAAGTTGATTCGAGATAGACTGAAGATAGCTCAGTCTAGGCAGAAGAGTTATGCAGACTCAAAAATGCAAGGAGGTAGTCTATGAAATTGGAGACAGAGCATGTCTTCATGTGTCCCCTCTACGAGGAGTTAAACGATTTGGAGTTAAGGAAAAGTTAGCCCCGAGATTTGTATGACCATACCAAAGTTTTGGAGCGTATGGGAGAAGTGGCCAACAAGTTGGAGTCACCCGAAGGACTGTCAGGAGTTCATGAGGTGTTTCACATTTCCCAGTTGAAGAAGTGTCATGCAGAGATGGCCAAAATTACCCTGAAAGGATGCTTAACCCTAGAAAGGATAATGATGTTCCACGAAGTGGAATATGGACTTCATAAGTATAATTCTTCATCTCGGTAGGTGGGATATCCCATGAGGATGAAGAGATGAATTTACTATTGGATATAAAGGAGGTATGATGTTGGAAGTATGGATCAATGGAAATTCCATGAAGAGTCTGAGTAATCATGTCCCCGTTTGGTGCAAATATAAGGAAAAGAGACAGTACATTTGGATGGATTTCAAGTATGCCAGGAAGTTGGATGTTGGGATAATGATCAGTTGCCCAGATGATGTGTTCAAGGATTTTAAGTGATGAGATGGGCCATAACCCACAGGCTCCAGGACCTGCCAAGAAGCAAGCACACTCTTCTTGAAGGAAAAACCACGGAAGATGACATGCCTTTGTCAACAAGCGATCTTATAGGAGTTTACATAAAACACGAGAGTTGTTAAGGAGCGATAGTTGTTTGTTTGGCTTGCGAATCAATGGATTTATCCGAACTTGGTTCGTCGACAAGAGAAATTCTGCAATGCTTGTGAGGATGACCGAGTGTTAGAATGCGAGATTCGCTAAACCATGTACAAGGTAATGATTTGAGTGCGGGATGGATTGATCACCATACCGACTTACTCTTATTATTCGCCTTGCTATATGGGATGGTAAATCTGAGTGACTTACCTATAGTAGAGAGACGATGATCAAAACCCTGTTTAAACCTTAGAATGGTATAGGTATTTTTTCCCCTTGTACACGGCAGTTGTTGCCAACCGTAGGTTATACGGTGAGGTTCAACCCAGACCCATTTCCTGCAGGACAAACCATAAATTGTTGACCACCATGAGATATCGATAGTTGTTTAGAATTGGCGCCAGACCCGTCAGCTATGAAGACCCAATCTCGGAATAACCTTACCAAGAGTAAAGGACAAAAGAATTGAGGAAAAGGTTATGCCGCTACCGGAAGAGCCCAGAGAAGTAATTATCCAGAGGATCGAGAAGATCGACAACATCAGCGATAAGGATGGAGTATATGAGTTTTGATGGAACCGTAACCATGCTTCTAAGGGTGGTAGCACCCGGACCCTTGTGATGATCGATGGATTTTGAAGACCCCAAACCCTAACCTATTTCTTGCTAGCCTCTCCGAATCTAGAGGGCGAGATTCATATTAAGGTGGTAGGTTTGTAACATCCCAAAATTCTAAATTTTGGAATGTTATAAACAAATAGATAGTTTTGCTTGATTGTTTGATTGATTGACTGAAAGTGAGTGAATTGAAACTTTTGAAAGTTAAATGAGAGGAATAAAGGACTTTCCCAAACTTTCATTTTGCTTTTATGATCTTGAGAATTCAAATTCTTTTCATCACAAAACCACGGAGAGAAGATGACATGACTTCTTCCATTTATTTAAATGACAAGGGTGTTGAAAATATTTGAACTTCATTTGAGAATATTTCCAATTCTGAAACTTTAAGCAACTCAATGATTTTCATGGCGAAGATAAAATGACTTCTTCAAAACATATGAAATATGAGTTGGGAGTTTCAAAGAATTAAATTCAAAGTTCTTTTGAATTTATTTTCAATTTGGAGTTACTTGAGTTTTATTCAAGTTATTTTTCTCCAAAATAAAATACATGGAAAATAGGGTAACATGATTCCTACAACAAAAAATTGAGAGGAATAAATTTAAAGTCATTTGGGTATTTTTAAAATGATTTTCATTGGATTTTATTAGGCAGTAGCACTGTATGAATTATTTGAATTTTGTGTATTTTATTTGAAGCTAGAATAATGTTCACCGTGTAGGAAATGTTTTTCTGAAAATTTTGATATATTATATGCCTATATATTTTTTTATTTATTTTGCTTTCTTCTTATTTTGTTTTTCGGAAAAAATGTTTATTAGAAAAACATCTTCCTGGGCCAAGGCTAACTGGGCGAAGCTGACCATGCCCGGCCCAGCCCAGCCAGCATGAAGACACCGAGCCAGCAGCCGCAGCCCAGCCTCGCGCCGTCCCAGTGGCGGCGGACTCCGTCCGCCGTCGCCCGCCAGCGCCGCCATGGGAGCCGTCCCGACCCGGACTCCTCCGCCTCTCCATGCCCCTTCCCACGCCACCCCCCCCCCCTTAAATACGGGCCCGACTCCCTCTCTCCTCGCTCGCCACCCGCGGATCTTGCCGCCCGCCGAACTCCACTGCCGCCGCCCGCCTCTTCGTCGACCCTCGTCGACACCACCACACGTCCGCCGTCTCGCGCCCCCCGGCGTCTCCGCCGTCCTCTGCGACCGCGAGCCACCGCCTGAGTTCGCCGGCCGCCGCCTTTCTCGCCGGAGACCGCCGTCGCGGAATCCGCTCCGCCGCCCGACCGCCGGTTTTCCGGTCCGTAATAAACCACCCGGTCAAGCGGTTTTATTTTAGGGTTTGGTTTTGTTTTAAAACCCGTTTTTATTTATTTAGCTAGTTTATTTAGTGAGCGTTAGCGGTTAGGTTTTCACAATGACGAATCCGTTCGTTAGGTTTTAGCGATGAGCGTTAGATTCGTTAGGATTTTCTTTTATTGTAGATTTCTTGCCGGGGACCTATCCGTAGTGTTATTTTACTGATTAGTCCCCAATTTTCAAACCCTCATAACTTTTACTCGTTTATCCAAATCCAACGAAACCAACGCTCACGTCTTCGTTATGATCTCCTCTATCCGATAAAACAACTCAAACATATTTTGAAAGTTTAAAATTTGAATTAGATCAGATTTGAATTTGAACTTCGTTTTGATCATAACTTGAGTTTCAGTAACTCCGATTTAGTTGATTCTTTTTGCAAATCAAGCTCTTGACCTAAACTTTCGATAAGGCCAAATACACATGGTTTTGGTACTGTTAGAAATTGTTTTATGTTGCAAGAGTTATTTGCTTGGTTTTGATGTTTTCGAATCGTACTCTTCGTTCTTTCCGATCTTTTGGTGATTGCTTATGTGTGGTTACTATTGCTTGCTTACGATAGATTGACCGAGTGTGACGAGTAGAACTATCAAGAGTTTTGAGTCTGAATCATCTTCATCAACATTGCGAGCAAGTAACACTTGATCATACCCTTTTCATCCCCGTTTTATGCATTAGTTTCAACCCTCAAACATTGCATGATTAGGATGTCATTAATTTGTGGGTTGGGAAGTAGATGATGAGGTAGGAACCTATTGCCTGTTACTATCAAACCCTTGGGAGTTACTTCTACGTTATGCTTATATTGCCATGCTATGCTCAGAGGCGTGGTTTGGGTTTGAGAGATATTCACGACAAATGTGAGATTGTTAATTAACGGTTTACCTTAAGGTGGCAACTTAAATACACATCTGGGTGGATTGAGGCACTGGGAACCCAGTGTTGTCTGTTTATTTTGGAAATCCGGGGTACTCGTGTGATCTTCCTATGGACCGCCACCAGGCTCAAAGGAACTGAAATTATTCATGCTAGAAACTTCCGTGTGCAGCCACAAGCTATTATGGGCTCTAGCATAGTTGAGTAAGTTACGTGAAGCTCTCGAAGAGGTAGATTAGCGGTAGTGGGTTTTATAGGTTTGGTATGATCTATCAGGAGTAGAGAGTTAATGTTTACGAAAGGCGTGTCTCGGTCATCCGTTTCTCAAACACCATGTAGTCACGAGAAACCAACGGAGGCGATCGAGTCTTGTGGGGAAAAGTCGCAAACCTCTGCAGAGTGTACAATCTAATCATGGTTAGCCGTGTTCCGGTTATGGACAATTACGAGTATCTAGTACTTGAGTATTCACATGTATCTCATCACTCTAAATTAATATTGCTGGGTTGTTAATTACTTTAATTGGGATTGAGTTGGGGTTATACCTTCTCAATGATGTTTCAACCACCATGATAGTTAAAGTAAAATTTATTCCTTTGATGTAGGGAAAAATTGGCTTTTCGCAAAAAACTGTAACCATAGAGCTTTCCTCCAGCCATATATGCATGTAGTATAGCTTATTCTTTCATTACTCTCTATGTGTTACATTGCCAGCATATTCCATGTCTTGACCGTTTCGGGCTGCAACTTTTCATGTTGCGAGACTTTTCGAACGACAGTAAGTGATACGTTAGGGTTACGATTTCCTATACTCAACTTTGCCGTTGGTGTTGATGGGAATCCACAACCTTGTTGCTTCCGCTATCTTTTGGATTGAGGTAATAGTATTTACGTTACTTTATACATGTGATTTACCTCTGTTATAAATCCTTCGAGTACTGTGTGTGTCAGCATACCGATCCAGGGATGACACCTAAGCATAGAGACTTGATCCATTAGGGTCGGGTCGCTACAGAAAGTCTCACATCAACGAGGCTAATCAATGAGCTATGGAGATGCCCATCGATTGATGTTAATGCAGGGAGTAGGGATTACCATGCAACGGATGCACTAGAGCTATAAATGTATGAAAGCTAAACAAAAGAAACTAAGTGGGTGTGCATACAACTTGCTTGCTCAAGAAGACCTAGAGCACTTGAGGAGGCCCATTGTTGGAATATACAAGCCAAGTTCTATAATGAAAAATTCCCACTAGTATATGAAAGTGACAATACAAGAGACTCTCTATCATGAAGATTATGGTGCTACTTTGAAGCACAAGTGTGGCAAAGGATAGTAACATTGTCCCTTCTCTCTTTTTCTCTCATTTTTTTGGGCCTTCTCTTTTTTTTATGGCCTTTCTCTTTTCCTTTTTTTTGGGCCTTCTCTTTTTTTATGGCCTTTCTCTTTTTTTTATTCCTCACTTGGTACAATGCTCTAAAAAATGATGATCATCACACTTCTATTTATTTACAACTCAATGATTACAACTCGATACTAGAACAAAGTATGACTCTATATGAAAGCCTCCGACAGTGTACCGGGATATGCATTGAATCAAGAGTGACATGTTTGGAAGAATTATGAACGGTGGCTTTGCCACAAATACTATGCCAACTACATGATCATGCTAGCAATATGACAATGATGGATGTGTCATGATAAATGGAATGGTGGAAAGTTGCATGGCAATATATCTCGGAATGGCTATGGAAATGCCATAATAGGTAGGTATGGTGGCTGTTTTGAGGAATATATAAGGAGTTTTATGTGTGAAAGAGTGTATCATATCACGGGGTTTGGATGCACCGGCGAAGTTTGCACCAACTCTCAATGTGAGAAAGGGCAATGCACGGTACCGAAGAGGCTAGCAATGATGGAAGGGTGAGAGTGCGTATAATCCATGGACTTAACATTAGTCATAAAGAACTCACATACTTATTGCAAAAATCTACAAGCCATCAAAAACCAAAGCACTATGTGCATGCTCCTAGGGGGATAGATTGGCAGGAAAAGACCATCGCTCGTCCCCGACCGCCACTCATAAGGAGGACAATCAAAGAACACCTCATGTTTCAAATTTGTTACATAACGTTTACCATACGTGCATGCTACGGGACTTGCAAACTTCAACACAAGAATTTCTCAAATTCACAACTACTCAACTAGCACGACTTTGATATTATTACCACCATATCTCAAAACAATCATCAAGCATCAAACTTCTCTTAGTATTCAACACACTCATAAGAAAGTTTTTACTATTGTTGAATACCTAGCATATTAGAATTAAGCACATTACCATGCTATTTAAGACTCTCAAAATAATAAAAGTGAAGCATGAGAGTTCCTCTATTTCTTCAAAATAGAACTACCACCGTGCTCTAAAAGATATATGTGAAGTAATAGAGCAAACAACAAACTACTCCAAAAGGTGTAAGTGAAGATCAATGAGTAGTCGAATAATTATGCAACTATGTGAAGACTCTCCCATTTAATAATTTCAGATCTTGGTACTTTATTCAAACATCAAGCAAATCTAAAGAAAATAAAATGACGCTCCAAGCAAAACAGATATCATGTGGTGAATAAAAATATAGCTCCAAGTAAAGTTACCGATGGAAGTAGACGAAAGAGGGGATGCCTTCCGGGGCATCCCCAAGCTTAGGCTCTTGGTTATCTTTAATATTACCTTGGGGTGCCTTGGGCATCCCCAAGCTTAGGCTCTTGCCACTCCTTATTCCATAGTCCATCGAATCTTTACCCAAAACTTGAAAACTTCACAACACAAAACTTAATAGAAAACTCGTGAGCTCCGTTAGTGAAAGAAAACAAAACACCACTTCAAGTACTGTAGTGAACTCATTCTTTATTTATATTGGTGTTAAAACTACTGTATTCCAACTTCTCTATGGATTATAAACTATTTTACTAGCCATAGATTCATCAAAATAAGCAAACAACACACGAAAAACAGAATCTGTCAAAAACAGAACAGTCTGTAGTAATCTGTAACTAACGCAAACTTCTGGAACTCCAAAAATTCTAAGATAAATTGTGGGACCTGAGGAATGTTTCTATTAATCATATGCAAAAAGAATCAACTAAATAGCACTCTCCAGTAAAAAGTTGAAGCTAATCTCATGAGCGCTAAAGTTTCTGTTTTTTACAGCATGGTCATATAAAGACTTCACCCAAGTCTTCCCAAAGGTTCTACTTGGCACAAACACTAATTAAAACACAAAACCACATATAAACAGAGGCTATATGGATTATTTATTACTAAACAGAACCAAAAAGCAAGAAACTAAAATAAAATTGGGTTGCCTCGCAGCAAGCGCTATCGTTTAACGGCCCTAGCTAGGCATGATGATTTCAATGATGCTCGCATAAAAGATAAGAATTGTAACATAAAGAGAGCATCAAGAAGAATATTAATAGCACATTTAAGTCTAACCCACTTCCTATGCATAGGTATTTTGTGAACAAACAACTTATGGGAACAAGAATCAACTTGCATAGGAAGGTAAAACAAGCATAACTTCAAAACTTTAAGCACATAGAGAGGAAACATGATATTATTGCAATTCTTACAAGCATATATTCCTCCCCCATAATAATTTTCAGTAGCATAATGAATGAATTCAACAATATAACCAGCACCTAAAGCATTCTTTTCATGAAAATTTACTACTCTCCACATAAGCAAAATTCTTTTCATGAATAGTAGTGGGAGCAAACTCAACTAAATAACTATCATGTGATTGAAAATTAAGATCAAGATGACAAGTTTCATGTTTATCATTATTATTTATATTATACGTGTCATCACAATAATCATCATAGATAGGAGGTATGCTTTCATCATAACAACTTTGCTCATCAAAGCTTGGGGAACAAAAAATATAATCTTCATCAAACATAGCTTCCCCAAGCTTGTGGCTTTGCATATCATTAGCATCATGGGTATTCAAAGAATTCATACTAACTACATTGCAATCATGCTTATCGTCCAAGGATTTAGTGCCAAACATTTTAGTACATTCTTCTTCTAACACTTTGGCACAATTATCGGAATCCTTATTTTCAAGATAGACATTAAAAAGATGAAGCATATGAGGTAAACTCAATTCCATTTTTTTGTAATTTTCTTTTATAAACTAACTAGTGCTAAAGCAAGAAACAAAAAGATTCGATTGCAAGATCTAAAGATATACCTTCAAGCACTAACCTTCCCGGCAACGGCGCCAGAAAAGAGCTTGATGTCTACTATGCAACCTTCTTATTGTAGACGTTGTTGGGCCTCCAAGTGCAGAGGTTTGTAGGACAGTAGCAAATTTCCCTCAAGTGGATGACCTAAGGTTTATCAATCCGTGGGAGGCGTAGGATGAAGATGGTCTCTCTCAAACAACCCTGCAACCAAATAACAAAGAGTCTCTTGTGTCCCCAACACACCCAATACAATGGTAAATTGTATAGGTGCACTAGTTCGGCGAAGAGATGGTGATACAAGTGCAATATGGATGGTAGATATAGGTTTTTGTAATCTGAAAATATAAAAACAGCAAGGTAACTAATGATAAAAGTGAGCACAAACGGTATTGCAATGCTAGGAAACAAGGCCTAGGGTTCATACTTTCACTAGTGCAAGTTCTCTCAACAATAATAACATAACTGGATCATATAACTATCCCTCAACATGCAACAAAGAGTCACTCCAAAGTCACTAATAGCGGAGAACAAATGAAGAGATTATGGTAGGGTACGAAACCACCTCAAAGTTATTCTTTCCAATCAATCCGTTGGGCTATTCCTATAAGTGTCACAAACAGCGCTAGAGTTCGTACTAGAATAACACCTTAAGACACAAATCAACCAAAACCCTAATGTCACCTAGATACTCCAATATCACCTCAAGTATCTGTGGGTATGATTATAGAATATGCATCACACAATCTCAGATTCATCTATTCAACCAACACATAGAACCTCAAAGAGTGCCCCAAAGTTTCTACCGGAGAATCAAGACGAAAACGTGTGCCAACCCCTATGCATAAGTTCATGGGAGGAACCCGCAAGTTGATCACCAAAACATACATCAAGTGAATCACGTGATATCCCATTGTCACCACAGATCACACGACAAGACATACATCAAGTGTTCTCAAGTCATTAAAGACTCAATCCGATAAGATAACTTCAAAGGGAAAACTCAATCCAGTACAAGAGAGTAGAGGGGGAGAAGAAACATAAGATCCAACTATAATAGCAAAGCTCGTGATACATCAAGATCGTGCCAAATCAAGAACACGAGAGAGAGAGAGATCAAACACATAGCTACTGGTACATACCCTCAGCCCCGAGGGTGAACTACTCCCTCCTTGTCATGGAGAGCGCCGGGATGATAAAGATGGCCACCAGTGAGGGTTCCGCCCTCCGGCAGGGTGCCGGAACAGGGTCCCGATTGACTTTTGGTGGCTACAGAGGCTTGCGGCGGCGGAACTTCCGATCTATTCTCGTCTCTGGAAGTTTTAGGGTACGTGGATATGTATGGGTGAAAGAAGTACGTCGGTGGAGCTTCGGGGGGCCCATTAGGCAGGGGGGCGTGCCCTAGGGGGGCGCGCCCCCCACCCTCGTGGACACCTCCCTCCTTTCCTGACATGCACTCCAAGCTTTTTCGGTAGCTTTCCTTCCAAAAATAACTTCTCCTATTGATTTCGCTCCGTTTCGACTTCGTTTGATATTCCTTTTCTTTGAAACACTGAAGTAGGCAAAAAAACAGCAATTCTGGGCTGGGCCTCCGGTTAATAGGTTAGTCCCAAAAATAATATATAAGTGGATAATAAAGCCCAATATTGTAGAAAACAGTAGATAATATAGCATGGAGCAATCAAAAATTATAGATACGTTGGAGACGTATCAATCACTATGAAGAATTTGAAAGATACCAAAACCAAGATCTATCCCTCTACTACAAGGGGAGGTAAGGAACTGCCATCTAGCTCTGCACTTGATTCACCTTCTGATTTGAGTAAGCTCACGACACCTACACCTGCTATTGATTCTGATATGTCGCATGTTATTGATGATGCTACTTCTGCTATGAATGATGCTTATGATGCTACTACTTTGCTTGATAAAACTATGCCACTCGGTGAATTACTTGATGAACATCTTGCTAGAGTTAGAACTATTGATTATGCTGAAGATGATGATATTTCTGAAACTGGTGAAATTATTGAAACTGAAAACTTTGAAACACATGATAAGTCTAGCTCTCCTAGATATGAACTTCATGTTATGCCTGAGGGTTATGTTATGGATGGAGAGGTAGCTAGGGACTTTCTTGCTTGTAAGGATAGAGATGATCTTAAGAAATTATTATGCAAGTGGAAAGAAAAATCTTTGAATGCTAGAATGCAATATGATCCTAAGTTTGCTACTACACCTATCCTTGTTACTGATAAGGATTATGAATTCTCTATCGATCCTGAGTTAATTACTTTGGTTGAATCTGATCCTTTCCATGGTTATGGATCTGAAACTGTTGTGGCACATCTTACTAAATTGAATGATATAGCCACCCTATTTGTCCATGAGGAGGAAATTCGCTATTACTATATTCTTAAATTGTTTCCTTTCTTGTTAAAGGGTGATCTAAGTTATGGTTTAATTCTCTTGCTCCTGGTTGTGTGCGTAATCCCCGGGATATGATTTACTACTTCTCTGAAAAATATTTCCCTGCTCATAAGAAACAAGCTGCTTTAAAATAAATATTTAACTTCGTGCAAATTAAAGAAGAGAGTCTCCCACAAGCTTGGGGTAGGCTTATCCAATTACTTAATGCTTTGCCTGATCATCCTCTCAAGAAAAATGAAATACTTGATATATTTTATAATGGACTAACCGATGCTTCTAGGGACCACCTAGATAGTTCTGCTAGTTGTGTTTTCAGGGAACAAACTGTTGAGCAAGCTGAATTGCTATTGAATAATATATTGAGTAATATTAATTATTGGACACTTCCTGGACCAATTCCTAAGCCAACTCCGAAGAAAAGAGGTATTCTATTTCTCAGTCCTGAAGATATGCAAGAGGCAAAGAAATCGATGAAAGAAAATGGTATTAAAGCTGAGGATGTTAAGAATTTACCACCTATTGAAGAAATACATGGTCTTGATGCCCCTACACAGGTAGTAGAGGTAAATTCTCTCTATAGATTTGATGAAGGTGATATTCCTCATAATAAGTCTGCTAGTCAATGCTTGGATGAGTTTGATAATTTTATTGTTAAACAAGGAAATTTCAATGTTTATGTTAGTAGACAATTGAAACGTAATGCTTAAATGCTTGACCGCTTGGGTGACTACATGAGAAGGACCGTTAGTGATCTTAATATTATTAGTAAGCATGCTTCCATGGTTAAAACTCAAGTAGAAAAATTACTTAAGACACAACATGATTTTCTCAATGAGTTGAATAGTAAGAACAATGATAATGATGTTAGGGTTATGACTAGAGGTGGTAAGATGACTCAGGAACCTTTGTATCCTGAAGGCCGTCCTAAGAGAATTGAGCAAGATTCTCAGAGAATTAATACTGATGCACCCAGTCCTCCTAGTAATAAAAAGAAAAGGAAAACTAATAGGACTTTGCATGCTTCTACTGAACTTGTTATAGACACACCTGAGAATCCAAATGATATTCTATTTCTGATGTTGAGACACAATTTGGTGATGAACATGAACGTAGTGCTAATGTTAATGATGATGTTCATGTTGATGCTCAACCTAGTAATGATAATGATGTGGAGGCAGAACCTGTTGTTGATCTTGATAACCCACAATATAAGAATCAACGTTATGATAAGAGAGACTTCATTGCTAGGAAACATGGTAAAGAAAAAGAACCATGGGTTCAGAAACCCATGTCGTTTCCTCCTAAACCATCCAAGAAGAAGGATGATGAGGATTTTGAGCGCTTTGTTGAAATGCTTAGACGTGTCTTTTTGCGTATGCGTTTGACTGATATTCTGAAAATGTCTCCTTATGCTAAGTATATGAAGGATATTGTTACAAATAAAAGAAAGATGCCGGAAGCTAAAATTTCCACCATGCTTGCTAATTACACTTTCATGGGTGGAATACCAAAGAAACTAGGAGACCCAGGAATACCAACTATACCATGCTCCAT
This sequence comes from Aegilops longissima, assembly GCA_021605205.1. NCBI lineage: Eukaryota > Viridiplantae > Streptophyta > Magnoliopsida > Poales > Poaceae > Aegilops > Aegilops longissima. The sequence goes on along the minus strand of CM038679.1, from coordinate 439,700,133 downwards.
TAAAAGAAACTATGTTAAAACTGCTTTATGCTATTTGGGAGCCGGTGTGAGTGTTATGCATTTCTCTTTATATCGTAGACTTGATTTGAATAAGTTGACACCTACTGAAATCTCTTTGCAAATGGCTGATAAATAAACCACCGTACCCATCGGCATTTGTGAGTATGTGCCTGTTGTGGTTGCAAACATTACTATCTTAACAGACTTTGTTATTCTTGATATTCCTGAGGATGACAGTATGTCGATCATCCTTGGTAGACCCTTTTTAAATATTGCAGGGGCTGTTATTGATTGCAACAAGGGCAATGTCTCTTTTCATGTTAATGGTAATGAGCATACGGCTTTCCAAAGAAACAACCTCAAGTGAATAGCATCAATTCTATTGGAAAATTTTCAACTATTGCTATTGGAGGTTATGAATTCCCTCTTCCTACTGTCAAAAAGAAATATGATATTCTTATTGTTGGGGACGTGCATATCCCCGTTGAGGTAACCTAGTGTTATTTGAAAATTCTCCGTTTTCATGTCATTCGGAAGAGGTTTGATAATAAGACTTGATCAACCTTGTTAATGGATTCCTTTTGATGGGCATGCGATGGATGAATTTAGAAAGCACAACTTTTTGTACCTACTTTTTACTCTATGTTATTTTGAATAAATAAAGCAAAAATAGTATTATCCGGGAGTAGGGCGTTTCGGTGCCCAGGCTCATCTGCACCTGGTTAGAAAATAATTCGTAAAAATTCAAAAAATTCCAAATTTTTTTATGCGGTAGAAAATTTGATGCGTGAGGCCCCCTCCAAATTTCAAGTCATTTGGACATCTGAGGAGCACTCAGCAAAAAAGATAAATAAGGCCAAAATAGTACATGAATAGTAAATATTTGTACGGACCCCCAATTTGTCTGTTTTGCTGAGAGCTCCTCAGATGTCCAAATGTTGTGAAAATTGGACCGGACCTCACGCATCAAATTTTCTACCACACAAAAAAATGGAATTTTCTGAATTTTTCTAGTATTTGTTTTGATTTTTTTCATCAGTGCGGGTGCAGATGAGCTCGGCTGCAGAGATGTATTTTTTATTATCCGCCTGCTTTCTGATTTATCCATGCAATAAAAATGTAGCGACCCGACCTCAGACGGTCAAGTCTCTGTGCTTAAGTGTCATCCTTGGATCACTATGCTGACACACACAATACTCGAGGATTTATAACAGAGGTGAATGACATGTATAAAGTAACGTAAATACTATTACCTCAGTCCAAATAGCGGAAGTAACAACAAGGTTGTGGATTCCCATCAACAGCAACGGCAAAGTTGAGTGTAGAAATCGTAACCCTAACGTATCACTTACTCGTCGTAAGATTCCTATAACATGAGACGTTGCAGCCACAAAGGGTCAGTACATTGAATGTACTGGCAAATTCACACCATAGGATAATGATGAATAATAACTATCACTACATGCATATTTGGCTGGTGGAAAGCTCTAGGGTTATGATGTTTTTGCGAAAAGCCAATTTTTCCCTACTGCAAAGGAATATATTTCATTTATCTACAAAGTTTGTTGAAACATTGAGAAGGTTCCTCCAACTCAATCCCAATTAAAAGTTAACAACCCAACAAATTAATTAAGTAAAGTGATGAGATCAACATGATAATTCAAGAACCAGATACTCAAGATGTCCATAACCAGGGACATGGCTAATCATGATTAGTTTGTACACTCTGCAGAGGTTTGTGCACTTTTCCCCACAAGACTCGATCTCCTCCGTTAGATTTCTCGCACTACATGGTGTTTGAGAAACGGATGACCGAGACACAGTCTTTCAGAAGCATTAACTCTAACCCTGGGTAGACAATACCAACCTACATCCCCTACATCTGCTAGCCTACCACTGGAAGAGGTCATGCAACTTACTCAACTATGCTAGAGCCCATAATAGCTTGTGGCTGCACACGTAAGTTTCTAGCATGAATAATCTTATGATCCCTTTGAGCCTGGGTGGCATTCCATAGGGTGATCACACGGGTCCTCCGGGATCCCCTTGGGCAAGCACTGGGTTCTCTAGGTGCCCGGGCAGACCACTGGGTGCTCCAGGGTGCCCCTACCATTCCACCCAGATGTGTATTAAAGTAGCCACCTTAAGTTAACCGTTAATGATAACTCTCACATCTGTCATGAATACACTCAACCAATCCACGTCAATGAGCACAGTAGAGCAGTATAAGCATAATGTAGTAGTAACTCCCAAGGTTTGAATGCAGGACAATAGGTTCCTACCTCATCAACTACTTCCCAGTACCCACATGTTATCAAGTCCTAACGATGCAGTGTTTGAGGGTGAAACTAATGCATAAAAACTGGGTACGAAAGGGATATGATCAAAGTGTGAACTTGCCTTGTACTGTTGATGAAGATGATTCGCACTCATAACTCCTGATAGTTCTACTCGTCACACTCTGGTCAATCTATCGTGAGCAAGCAATAGTAACCACACATAAGCAATCATTCAAAAGATCGGAAAGAATGAAGAAGACAATTCGGAAAACATCAAAACCAAGCAAATAACTCTTGAACCATAAAACAATTTCTAACAGTACCAAAATTATATGGATTTGGCCTTATCAGAAAGTTTAGGTCAAGAGCTTCGATTTGCAAAAAGAATCAACTCAAACGGAGTTATAAAACTCGAGTTATGAACAAAAGAAGTTTAAATTCAAATCTGTTTGAAATCAAAATTTTAAACTTTCAAAAATATGTTTAAGTTGTTTTACTGGATAGAGGGGATCATAACGAAGAAGTGGGCATTGGTTTTGTTAGATTTGGACAAACGAGTAGAAAGTAGTGATTGTTTGAAGTACATGGACTAATCTGTGAATAAAATTTATCATGAATAGGTCCCTGGCCGAAAATAAAAAGAAAAAGAAAAATCTATCGAGCGAACGCTCGCTAACAGAACCTAACGAACGAAAACCGTTCGCTACCGAACCTAACGGACGAACGTCCGCTAAATAACTTAACCTAACTAACTAAACCGATCAAAAAAATAAAACCGGACTAATATAATAAAACCAGGCGGGTTTGGTTTATACCGGGTCGCGACGGTTCGAAGAAAACCGGCGGGTCGGGCGGACCGGGGCAGCAGATTGGGTTTCGGCAACGGCGGCGGTTTCCGGCGATCTTCGGCGGCGGCGGCAGCAACTCCGGCGACGACGGGCGAAGGCGGCAGCGAGAGCGGCACGGGGGCGACGACGCTAAGCGGCGGCGGCGCTAAGAGGCCGCAACGGCGAGGCGCGACATGCGGCGTGGCGGCGGCAGTTGACAGTGGCGGCGGCATGGCAAAGTGCGGCATGGGGCGGCGAGGACAAAGCGAGGCCCGGCGGCTATTTAAGGGAGGAGGCCTCGGGGCGTGGAGGAGGGCAAGGGCAAATCGGCGGGCGCGGTGTCCATGACGGACCGGCGGCTAATGTCGTGGGCATGACGGTCTCCTGCTTCGAGGCGGTTGGGGTGACGGGCATCGCCCGCGCGTGGCTGGCTGAGTGGGCGGCCCGATTCGGTCGGGTGAAAAGTTTAAATAAAACACAGACAAACAAAATAAATAAAACAAAGGAAATAAAAATATTATATAGGCATATAATATATCAAAATTTTCAGAAAAAGATTTTCTATGACATGAACATATTTCTAACCTAAAATAAAATCCACACAAATTTAAATAAATCAAAGAGTGCTGCTGCTATAATAAAACCCAATAAAAATCATTTTAAAAATACCAAAATAAATTCAAATTTATTTTTCGCAATTTTCTATTGTAGGAATTATTTTACCCTATTTTCCGTATATTTTATTTTTGGAGAAAAATAATTTGAATAAAAACTGAATAACCCCAAATTGAAAAATAATTTTCAAAAGGACGTTAAGTTGGATTTCTTTGAAACTCCCAACTCATATTTCATATAATTTGAAGAAGTCATTTTATCTTCTCTCGTGAAAATCATTGAGTCGCTTAAAGTTTCTGAATTTGAAAATAGTTCCAACTGAGATTCAAATATTTTCAAATACCCTTTTCATTTAATTAAATAGAAGAAGTCATGTCATCTTCTCTCCAGGGTTTTGTGATGAAAATAATTTGAATTCACGGAGATCATAAATGCAAAATGAAAGTTTGGGAAAGTCCTTTTATTCCCTCTCATTTAACTTTCAAAAAGTTTCGAATTTCACTCAATTTCACACAAGTAATCAAACAATCAATCATAACTATCTATTTATTATAACATTCCAAAATTTAGAATTTTGGGATGTTACAAAAAAATGTCCTAAAAATAAAAGTTCTCCAAATGCCCTCAAAATTTAGTATGATTTTCTATAGAATATTTAAGGATTTTTGGCACTAAGAACACACCAAGGGGCTGCATCTGTGGACCACAAGGGTGGAGGGTGCACCCTACCCCCTGGGCGCGCCCCTCCCTTGTGGGTCCCACGAGGGCCCCCCTCACTTATTCCAGCACCCATCCACTTCGTCTTCCTCCAGAAAAAATCATCTCGTTGCTCAGACCTGTGTTCTAGTTCATCTTGCTGCCATTTTCAATCTCCTTGTGCAAAGCTCCATTTGCAAAACTGTTTTGGGGGATTGTTCTTCGGTGTGTGACTCCTCCAATGGTACAATTAGTTTTTTTTCTAGTGCTTTATATATTGCAATTTTTTTCTACTATGGTGACCCTGTTCTTGAGCTTGCATGTCAAATTTATATGGTCCAAAGTAGTTTTGATGCATGATATAGCCTCTAGACACTTGTACGAGTAGTTGTTATCAATCTTGTTGAGTTTGGTTTACTTTTATTTGGAGTCACTAAAAATTTCAGAATTTTTTTAGAGAAATAAAAATGTTTAGGAAGATATATCAAGGTGGTTCCTCAAGGAAGCAAGCCCCAAGGCTCGCGATACGTGAGCCAGACCTTGAACCACCAAGAGAAGCTCCAGTACGGCCTTGCGAATGGCTGTTGGACGAATTCATGGTTCATGCTAGTTTCAAGGAGGAATTTGATGCGTACATACAAAACGCTGATCTAGGGGACTTCATGTCAGATAAGTGCCGGCAGTACTGAAGGAAATATGTCCTAGAGGCAATAATAAAGTTATTATTTATTTCCTCATATCATGATAAATGTTTATTATTCATGCTAGAATTGTATTAACCGGAAACATAATACATGTGTGAATACATAGACAAACGGTATGTCACTAGTATGCCTCTACTTGACTAGCTCGTTGATCAAAGATGGTTAAGTTTCCTAGCCATTGACATGGGTTGTCATTTGATTAACGAGATCACATCATTAGGAGAATGATGTGATTGACATGACCCATTTCGTTAGCTTAGCACCCGATCGTTTAGTATGTTGCTATTGCTTTCTTCATGACTTATACACGTTCCTATGACTATGAGATATGCAACTCCCGTTTACCGGAGGAACACTTTGTGTGCTACAAAGCGTCTGGCGTAAGCTGGGTGATTAGAAAGGTGCTCTCTGGTGTCTCCGAAGGTACTTGTTGGGTTGGCATATTTGAGATTAGGATTTGTCACTCCAATTGTCGGAGAGGTATCTGGGCCCTCTCGGTAATGCACATCACTTAAGCCTTGCAAGCATTGCAACTAATGAGTTAGTTGTGGGATGATGTATTACGAACGAGTAAAGAGACTTGCGTAACGAGATTGAACTAGGTATTGAGATACCGACGATCGAATCTCGGGCAAGTAACATACCGATGACAAAGGGAATAACGTATGTTGTTATGCAGTCTGACCGATAAAGATCTTCATAGAATATGTGGGAGCCAATATAAGCATCCAGGTTCTGCTATTGGTTATTGACCGGAGACGTGTCTCGGTCATGTATACATAGTTCTCGAACCCGTAGGGTCCGCACGCTTAACATTTCGATGACAGTTATATTATGAGTTTATATGTTTTGATGTATCGAAGGTTGTTCAGAGTCTCGAATGTGATCATGGACATGACGAGGAGTCTCGAAATGGTCGAGACATGAAGATTGATATATTGGAAGCCTATGTTTGGATATCGGAAGTGTTCCAAATGAAATCGGGATTTTACCGGAGTACCGGAGGGGTTACCAGAACCCCCCGGGGGTTAATGGGCCTTAGTGGGCCTTTGCGGAGAAGAGGAGGCGGCGGGGCTGGGCGCTCGCCTCACCCCTAGTCCGAATAGGACAAGGAGAGGCGGTGCCCCCCTTCCTTCCTCTCTCCTCCTCTCCCCCAAGTCCTAATCCAACTAGGAAAGGGGGGGAGTCCTACTCCCGGTGGGAGTAGGACTCCTCCTGGTGCGCCCCCTCAAAGCCGGTGGCACCTCCCCCCTTGATCCTTTATATACGGGGGCAGGGGCACCCTAGAGACACAACAATTGATCATTTGATCTTTTAGCCGTGTGCGGTGCCCCCCATCCACCATAGTCCACCTCGATAATACTGTAGCGGAGCTTAGGTGAAGCCCTGCGTCGGTAGAACATCATCATCGTACCACGCCGTCGTGCTGACGAAACTCTCCCTCAACACTCGGCTGCATCGGAGTTCGAGGGACATCATCGGGCTGAACGTGTGCTGAACTCAGAGGTGCCGTGCGTTCGGTACTTGATTGGTCGGATTGTGAAGACCTACGACTACATCAACCACGTTGTGATAACGCTTACGCTTTCGGTCTACGAGGGTACGTGGACAACACTCTCCCCTCTCGTTGCTATCCATCACCATGATCTTGCGTGTGCGTAGGATTTTTTTTTAAATTACTACGTTCCCCAACAGTGGCATCTGAGTCAGGTTTTATGCGTAGATGTCATATGCACGAGTAGAACACAAGTGAGTTGTGGGCGATATAAGTCATCGCTTACCGACATGTCATACTTTGGTTGGCGGTATTGTTGGATGAAGCGGCCCGGACCAACATTACGCCAGACGCTTCGCGAGACTGGTTCTACCGGCGTGCTTTGCACACAGGTGGCTGGCGGTGTCGGTTTCTCCAACTTTAGTTGAACCGAGTGTAGCTCGCCGGTCCTTGCGAAGGTTAAAACAGCACCAACTTGACAAACTATCGTTGTGGTTTTGATGCGTAGGTAAGAACGGTTCTTGCTAAGCCCGTAGCAGCCACGTAAAATTTGCAACAACAAAGTAGAGGACGTCTAACTTGTTTTTGCATGGCATGTTGTGATGTGATATGGTCAAGGCATGATGCTAAATTTTATTGTATGAGATGATCATGTTTTGTTACCTAGTTATCGGCAACTGGCAGGAGCCATATGGTTGTCGCTTTATTGTATGCAATGAAATGCATACTGTAATGCTTTACTTTATCACTAAGCGGTAGCGATAGTCGTAGAAGCATAAGATTGGCGAGGCAGCGACGATGCGACGATGGAGATCAAGGTGTCGCGCCGGTGGCGATGGTGATCATAACGGTGCTTGGTGATGGAATCACAAGCACAAGATGATGATGGCCATATAATATCACTTATATTGATTGCATGTGATGTTTATCTTTTATGCATCTTATCTTGCTTTGATTGACGGTAGCATTATAAGATGATCCCTCACTAAATTATCAAAGTATAAGTGTTCTCCCTGAGTATGAACGTTGCGAAAGTTCTTCGTCGCTGAGACACCACGTGATGATCGGGTGTGATAAGTTCTATGTTCAAATACAACGGGTGCAAAACAGTTGCACACGCAGAATACTCAGGTTAAACTTGACGAGCCTAGCATATAATAGATATGGCCTCGGAACACGGAGACCGAAAGTTCGAGCGTGAATCATATAGTAGATATGATCAACATAGTGATGCTCACCATTGAAACTACTCCATCTCACGTGATGATCGGACATGGTTTAGTTGATTTGGATCACGTGATCATTTAGAGGATTAGAGGGATGTCTATCTAAGTGGGAGTTCTTAAGTAATATGATTAATTGAACTTAAATTTATCATGAACTTAGTACCTGATAGTATCTTGCTTGTCTATGTTGATTGTAGATAGATGGCCCGTGCTGTTGTTCTGTTGAATTTTAATGTGTTCCTTGAGAAAGCAAAGTTGAAAGATGATGGTAGCAATTACACGGACTGGGTCCGAAACTTGAGGATTATCCTCATTGCTGCACAGAAGAGTTACGTCCTGGAAGCACCGCTAGGTGTACCACCTGCGCTAGCAACTGCAGACATTGTGAATACCTGGCAGTCATGTGTTGATGACTACTCGATAGTTCAGTGTGCCATGCTTTACGTCTTAGAACCGGGACTTCAACGACGTTTTGAACGTCATGGAGCATATGAGATGTTCCAGGAGTTGAAGTTAATATTTCAAAAGAATGCCCGGATTGAGAGATATGAAGTCTCCAATAAGTTCTATAGCTGCAAGATGGAGGAGAATAGTTACATCGGTGAGCATATACTCAAGATGTCAGGTCTGCAATCACTTGATTCAACTGGGAGTTAATCTTCCGGATGATAGCGTATTGACAGAATTCTCCAATCACTGCCACCAAGCTAAAAGAGCTTCATGATGAAGTATAATATGCAAGGGATGGATAAGATAATTCCCGAGCTCTTCGCAATGCTAAAGGCAGCAGAGGTAGAAATCAAAAAGGAGCAGCAAGTGTTGATGGTCAATAAGACCACCAGTTTCAAGAAAAAGGGCAAAGGGAAGAAGAAGGGAACTTCAAGAAGAACAGCAAGCAAGTTCTGCTCAGAGAAGAAACCCAAGTCTGGACCTAAGCACGAGGCGAGTGCTTCTCTGCAAGCGGTGGTCACTTGAAGCGGAACTGCCCCAAGTATTTGGCGGATAAGAAGGATGGCAAGGTGAATAAAGGTATATGTGATATACATGTTATTGATGTGTACCTTACTAATGCTCATGAGAGCACTGGTATTTGATCTGGTTACATTGCTAATATTTGCAACTCGAAGCAGGGCTACGGATTAAGCGTGAGATTGTCTAAGGATAAGGTGACGATCTTGGCGTGGGAAATGGTTCCAAAGTCGATGTGATCACGGTCGCACGCTACCTCTACATATACCTTGGGATTACTATTAGACCTAAATAATTGTTATTTGGTGCCGGCGTTGAGCATGAACATTATATCTGGATCTTGTTTGATGCGAGGCGGTTATTCATTTAAATCGAGAGAATAATGGTTGTTCTATTTATATGAGTAATATCTTTTATGGTCATGCACCCTTGAAGAGTGGTCTATTTTGTTGAATCTCGATAGTAGTGATACACATATTCATAATATTGAAACCAAAAGATGCAGAGTTGATAATGATAGTGCAACTTATTTGTGGCACTACCGTTTAGGTCATATCGGTGTAAAACGCATGAAGAAGCTCCATACTGATGGACTTTTGGAACCACTTGATTATGAATCACTTGGTACTTGCGAACCGTGCCTCATGGGCAAGATGACTAAAACGCCGTTCTCCGGAACTATGGAGAGAGCAACATATTTATTGGAAATCATACATACAGATGTATGTGGTCCGATGAATGTTGAGGCTTGTGGCGGATATCGTTATTTTCTCACCTTCACAGATGATTTAAGCAGATATGGGTATATCTACTTAATGAAACATAAGTCTAAAACGTTTGAAAAGTTCAAAGAATTTTAGAGTGAAGTTGAAAATCATCATAACAAGAAAATAAAGTTTCTACGATCTGATCGTGGAGGATAATATTTTAGTTATGAGTTTGGTCTTCATTTGAAACAATGCGGAATAGTTTCGCAACTCACGCCACCTGGAACACCACAGCGTAATGGTGTGTCCGAACGTCGTAATCGTACTTTACTAGATATGGTGCGATCTATGATGTCTCTTACTGATTTACCGCTATCGTTTTGGGGTTATGCTTTAGAGACGGCCGCATTCCGTTGAGACGACGCCTTATGAACTATGGTTTGGCAAGAAACCAAAGTTGTTGTTTCTGAAAGTTTGGGGCTGCGATGCTTATGTCAAAAAGCTTCAACCTGATAAGCTCGAACCCAAATTGGAGAAATGTGTCTTCATAGGATACCCAAAGGAGACTGTTGGGTACACCTTCTATCATAGATCCGAAGTCAAGACTTTTGTTGCTAAATTCGGAATCTTTCTGGAGAAGGAGTTTCTCTCGAAAGAAGTGAGTGGGATGAAAGTAGAACTTGATGAGGTAACTATACCTGCTCCCCTATTGGAAAGTAGTTCATCACAGAAACCGGTTTCTGCGACACCTACACCAATTAGTGAGGAAGTTAATGATGATGATCATGAAACTTGAGATCAAGTTATTCTTGAACCTCGTAGGTCAACCGAGTAAGATCCGCACTGAGTGATACGGTAATCCTGTTCGGAAGTTATGTTACTAGACCATGGCGAACCTACGAACTATGAAGAAAGCGATGGTGAGCCCAGATTCATAAAATGGCTTGAGGCCATGAAATCGATATAGGATCCATGTATGAGAATAAAGTGTGGACTTTGGTTGACTTGCCCGATGATCGCAAGCAATTGTGAATAAATGGATCTTCAAGAAGAAGGCTGGCGACGGTAATGTAATATTCGTCTATAAAGCTCGACTTGTTGCGAAAGGTTTTCGACAAGTTCAAGGGATTGACTACGATGAGACCTTCTCACCAGTAGCGATGCTTAAGTCTGTCCGAATCATGTTAGCAATTGCGCATTTTATGATTATGAAATTTGGCAAATGGATGTCAAAACTGCATTCTGAATGGATTTACGTAAGAAGAGTTGTATATGATGCAACGGAAGGTTTTGTCGATCCAAAGGGAGCTAACAAAGTGTGCAAGCTCCAGCGATCCATTTATGGACTGGTGCAAGCCTCTCGGAGTTGGAATAAGCGCTTTGATAGTGTGATCAAAGCATTTGGTTTTGTACAGACTTTTGGAGAAGCTTTGTATTTACAAGAAAGTGAGTGGGAGCTCAGAGCATTTCTAATATTATATGTGGAAGACATATTGTTGATTGGAAATGATATAGAATTTCTGGATAGAATAAAGGGATACTTGAATAAGAGTTTTCAATGAAAGACCTCGGTGAAGCTGCTTATATATTGGGCATCAAGATCTATAGAGATAGATCAAGGCGCTTAATTGGACTTTCACAAAGCACATACCTTGACAAAGTTTTGAAGAAGTTCAGAATGGATCAAGCAAAGAAAGGGTTCTTGCACGTGTTACAAGGTGTGAAGTTGAGTAAGACTCAATGCCCGACCACTCTGAAGATAGAGAGAAAATGAAAGATGTTCCTATGCTTCACCATAGGCTCTATCATGTATGCAATCTGTGTACGGACACTGATGTGTGCCTTGCTATATGTCTAGCAGGGAGGTACCAAAGTAATCCGAGTGGATCCTTTGGATAGCGGTCAAGAACATCTGAAATACGAAAAGGACTAAGGATATGTTTCTCGTTTATGGAGGTGACAAAGAGCTCATCGTAAATGGTTACGTTGATGCAAGCTTTGACACGATCAGACGATTCTAAATCGCAAACCGGATACGTGTTTATATTGAGCGGTGGAGCTGTCGGTTGGTGCAGTTCTAAACAAAGAGTCGTGGCGGGATCTACGTGTGAAGCGGAGTACATAGCTGCTTCGAAGCAGCAAATGAAGGAATCGGATGAAGGAGTTCATATCCGATCTAGGTGTCATACCTAGTGCATGGGTCCAATGAAAATCTTTTGTGACAATCTTTGGTGCAATTGCCTTGGCGAAGGAATCTAGATTTCACAAGAGGACCAAGCACATCAAGAGGCGCTTCAATTCCATCCGGATTTAGTCCGGTGGGAGACATAGAAATTTGCAAGATACATACGGATCTGAATGTTGCAGGCCCGTTGACTAAGCCTCTTCCACGAGCAAAACATGATCAGCACCAAGGCTCCATGGGTGTTAGAATCATTACTGTGTAATCTAGATTATTGACTCTAGTGCAAGTGTGAGACTAAAGGAAATATGCCCTAGAGGCAATAATAAATTTATTATTTATTTCCTTATATCATGATAAATGTTAATTATTCATGCTAGAATTGTATTAACCGGAAACATAATACATGTGTGAATACATAGACAAACAGTATGTCACTAGTATGCCTCTACTTAACTAGCTCGTTGATCAATGACGGTTAAGTTTCCTAGCCATTGACATGGGTTGTCATTTGATTAACGGGATCACATCACTAGGAGAATGATGTGATTGACATGACCCATTCCATTAGCTTAGCACCCGATCGTTTAGTATGTTGCTATTGCTTTCTTCATGACTTATACATGTTCCTATGACTATGGGATTATGCAACTCCGTTTACCGGAGGAACACTTTGTGTGCTACCAAATGTCACAACGTAACTGGGTGATTATAAAGGTGCTCTACAGGTGTCTCCGAAGGTACTTTTTGGGTTGGCGTATTTCGAGATTAGGATTTGTCACTCCGATTGTCGGAGAGGTATCCTTGGGCCCTCTCGGTAATGCACATCACTTAAGCCTTGCAAGCATTGTAACTAATGAGTTAGTTGCGGGATGATGTATTACGGAACGAGTAAAGAGACTTGCCGGTAACGATATTGAACTAGGTATTGAGATACCGATGATCGAATCTCGGGCAAGTAACATACCGATGACAAAGGGAACATCGTATGTTGTTATGCGGTCTGACCGATAAAGATCTTCGTAGAATATGTGGGAGCCAATATGAGCATCCAGGTTCCGCTATTGGTTATTGACCGAAGACGTGTCTCGGTCATGTCTACATAGTTCTCGAACCCGTAGGGTCCGCACGCTTAACATTTCGATGACAGTTATATTATGACTATATATGTTTTGATGTACCGAAGGTTGTTTGGAGTCCCGGATGTGATCACGGACATGACGAGGAGTCTCGAAATGGTCGAGACATGAAGATTGATATATTGGAAGCCTATGTTTGGATATTGGAAGTGTTCCGGGTGAAATCGGGATTTTACCGGAGTACCGGAGGGGTTACCGGAACCCCCCGAGGGTTAATGGGCCTTAGTGGGCCTTTGCGGAGAAGAGAAGAGGCGGCCAGGGCTGGGCCGCATGCCCCTCCCCCTAGTCCGAATAGGACAAGGAGAGGGGGCGGCGCCCCCCTTCCTTCCTCTCTCCCTCCTCTTCCTCCCCCCCCCCAAGTGTCAGGACCGGATATCGAGATATCAATTTCCCAGAAAATGGCCCATGTGCTCACCAGCCCCAGGATTACTGTTAACTCATGAGGCACCAACTTGATACAGAAATTCCAAGCAAAATACAAAATGTGTATTACAAGACCATTCTGGCCTATGAGTACAACAATTGGTTTCTAGTGGCTGATGGCGGAAGCGGTTTGTGGTTCATCTGCGTCTATGGGACTCAATTTCCCACAGGAACAGCTGACCAAGGTAACTCCTATCTTCGCGAGGCTGCTGTCACCATTGCGTAGGTTCCGGAGCTGTCGGCGCAACGCTCCTCTCCAAGCAAGAAATCTGGCGAAGACAATAGCCAGGGACAAGCCAGTGAGTACTTTTGAATGTACTCGCAAACATTATGAACACAGGTATAATATAACAAATGATAGTCATGCTCTGAAACTATTCTATGATTACACGTTAATCACAAAATGACCGTCCATGATGCACGCAAGCAGGTTATCCGTATACAACATGAATAGGCAGTAAGGGAATAGAAATGGAATGCACTGATCGGGTGTCCGAAGCGACACCTCGAAGGGATGAACATATAAAACCTGCCTCAGTCGGGCGTCTAAGTGACACCACATAAAGGGCTTATAAATAATTTAAAGGACAAGCATGCCACAGTCGGGCGTCTGTGCGACACCACATAAAGGGCTTATAGAGTAAATAAATAACAAGCATGCCACAGTCAGGCGTCTGAGCGACACCACATAAAGGGCTTATATAAGAATAATCACAATGAATATCCGGGAGGTAGAACCGTCCCAGGGATCCTCAATAATTCAAATAATGTAAATGGTTAGTCCACAATAATCATAATCATCATATGTCACAGGTCATGATCAATGTTCTGGTTTAACAGTTTTTCCTCCTAAGACCGACACTTGACCCATACCAAACTGTAGTCCTTACCCACGGACACGGCTATTCGAATAGATGTAATCTCTGCAGAGGGTGTACTCTTTATCCACGAGTAACGGATTTCTTTAGTCCAGCGGGACTAATTCCTTCTACGGTCTTTTGATCGAAAACACACCCGACCGCACACACCAGCCTAACTTACCGGTGTCTGGAATCACCCATGACACATGTTAAGCGAAACTCTAAGTGGGGAGGCTACAACCTCGATTAGCATGGGATCACAAAATTTATACCGCACGCAAACTAGGGGAGCTACCCCTTCGGCTCCAACCAAAAACACCCATGCCCCCGGACCAGGTGGCGTGCCTACCGGAGGCCTCCGGTGTCTCCCACCATGGCCTCTCTGTACGTGTGTGCTAGGAAGGGGTAGACAACTTACTGAACTGTACCCTACTTGTGGCAGGGACAAGTGGTAGTATGAAACAAGTATGGGGGTTACTGGAACAAGACTCGATCTATGGCCGACTCAGGAGGTTAAAGCATTTCCTGCATGATAAGCATAAGAAGTATGTTTCATACCATTCAGAGAGAATCACCGCTCATCGTACCTCACCATGCCTTACCGGACATAACCGTCTCAACGAAGAACTAGGGACAAGCTCGTTTCTACCCAAGACAGAGACTTTCCCGGATTCCTTCCGGTATGCATGAAAGGCACACGAGGGTGATTATTATCACAACATATCAAATTCCAATAGCACGGATTCATCAAGATGCATTTATGGGTATGTTCATATCATCACATAAAATAACGAAAACTCCGAGACCAGGGGTGTTGTAACCGTATCAAACAACACATGACAATATTATGCCAGGGTTCAGAATGCTTGCCTTCAAGTTGTGGAGAGGCAGGGTGCATTCCAAAACTTTTGAAAGTTTTCTTCTCTCTCCAAAAATCCTATTTAAAAAAATTCAAATTAACACATAGTTTTAAAACAGTCCAAAAACGTTGTTTGGAAAATTTTCAAATAAATATAAAAATAAACTAGACAAAATTTGAGAAACAACAGAAAAAGAATCAAATCATTTGGACTTATATTTTAAAAGTTATAGCCAGTCAAAGTTTAGTCAAAATTCTGTTTTTAAATAAAACAGAAAAAACGTTTCGAATAAGAACACTAGGAGACGTACTCTGGGTTTACGCCTCCACTTACGCCGGTGTGGATCGGCTCGTGGGTCACTGATAGTGGGTCCCTTGGGCCCACTGGTCAAGTTTGACCAGTCGCCCGCCTTCTTCCTCCTCTGTCCGAGCAAAGGCGGGGCTCCGGCGATCGACGCCGGTGAACGGCGGCTCCCCGCGGGGTTCTGAGGGCGGGGATGGATCCGCTAGTCCAGGGCGGTCCTTCCGGTGGTCGACAGGCTGGCGGGGACGAAGGGAGTCACCGGCGGCGAGCTCTGCGGCGGAGGTGGCTTCGGGAGGAATTGGGGGTTTGGGCTACGGTGGCTCCTGGTCAAGGCTGAGGGGTTGGGTGGCTCCGCACGATCAAGGGGAGTTGGGTGGTGGCGCTGGATGGACGGGGGAGGGCCTGCTCGCGATTTAACGGAGCGGGCAGGCGTGGCGGCCGAACTGGTCGGAGGCGAGGGAGACGGCCTCCCTCCGTCGATTGCGGGCTAGGGAAGCTCTAGAGGGATGGCCTGAGGTCGCCTTGGTGCCTGGTCGAGCTCGGGGTTTCCTTTTATAGGTGGCCGAGGTCAGTTCCCGCGGCCGTGGATAAGGACGCCGGCGAACTGCCGTTCTGTAGCCAGGGGGCGCGTGGCGAAGGCCGGCGGGGTTTGGCAGGTCAAATGGATGAGCTCGAGCTGTTCCAAGGGCAGCTGGCACGCGGCTGTGGCTCGGGCGGCGCCGTCCATGGCAGAGACCTGCTGCGGCCATCGGCGGCTTGCGGTGGTGGCGCCTGGGCGCCAGAGGGGGGCAGGCGGCTCTGGCGAGGGAGGAGTCAGGGCGCTGGCTGCGAGTGGCCAAGGGTCAGAACGGGCGCGGGGAGGGCGGCAGCGAGACGCGGCGACTCAGGCGCACCCACGTGCAAAACGCGCGCTCTGGCCGCGCCAAGAGCACGCTCGCGAGGTGCTCGGCAAAATGCCATTGCTTGCCAGGGGTCTCTAATCCACGTGGGTTTTAGCAGGGTGGGGTTATGGACTAAGGTAGAGCCATGAGACATGTTGTTTTGGCAAAGCAAGCAGGTTCAAAATGTAAACTAGGTTTTATGCCAATTCTGTTCATGCACTTAAGGTGCTCGACAGAATGCTATGGTCATCTAGGCAACTCTTGGGGTAGCAAAAAACTCCAGATCATAGTCTCTTTAGGTACAAGTGATGATGGCAAGGTTGTTAGGGCAAAACCAGAAACTTGTTAGTGCAAGTTTTTGAGAAAACCAATTCTGGACAGAAGGTAAAGGGTATAGTTTCATGGACCAAAAATACTCCAATGGATCCATTCTCCTGGACTTAAGGGTTTGGTAGGGAGGACTATAAGCAGGAAAAAGCTCATGGGCACTAGAGCAAAATAAATTAGGGTTGCAGTAGAAAAAGCCAATCTGGTCCAGAGAGCAAAAGAGGATGATTTGCTCAAATTTTTCAAAGAACATCAGTGGGTTTTTGCATAAAGTTGAATTATATGCATCTACT
Source organism: Aegilops longissima (assembly GCA_021605205.1). Taxonomy (NCBI): domain Eukaryota; kingdom Viridiplantae; phylum Streptophyta; class Magnoliopsida; order Poales; family Poaceae; genus Aegilops; species Aegilops longissima. The sequence continues at coordinate 439,683,347 of CM038679.1, read as the reverse complement.
GACATCTCCAATTTTTGGTGGGAATTTTAATGAAGTATTACAATAGGTTGTAGTGCAAAATTACCAACTGGACCAGTTTTTGAAAACTTGGGGTAGGGCTCAAAATCTCCAATGAATAAAAGATATTTTTGCATCAAAGTGATTTAAAAACACCACATGACTTCCCCAAATTTTGGTGAAAATTTTTAAATGCATTTATCAAATGGTTGTAGTGCAAAAGAGGCTCTAAAACTAATGAGAACCCATTTTAAAGGAATAAAGCTGAGGAAAAAAATTGTAGAAATAATTCCATTGATAAAAAGAAATGGCCTTAGTAAGATACACAAGTCCCACAATATCTTTTAAAGGTTTCCACCTAGAAGGAAAAATCAAAAGGACAGAGTGATCTGAATTTAAAAGATAAACCAGAAAATAAATTTTTTAATTTCCTGGCAAAATTTTAATTAATAAATCACGGTTAAATTTTTGGGGTGTTACATCCTAATCCAACTAGGAAAGGGAGGAGTCCTACTCCCGATGGGAGTAGGACTCCTCCTGGCGCGCCCCCTCTAAGCCGGCCGCACCTCCCCCCTTGCTCCTTTATATACGGGGGCAGGGGGGCACCCTAGAGACACAAAAATTGATCATTTGATCTTTTAGCCATGTGCGGAGCCCCCCTCCACCATAGTCCACCTCGATAATACTGTAGCGGAGCTTAGGCGAAGCCCTGCGTCGGTAGAACATCATCATCATCACCACGCCGTCGTGCTGACGAAACTCTCCCTCAACACTCGGCTGGATCGGAGTTCGAGGGACGTCATCGGGCTGAACATGTGCTGAACTCGGAGGTGTCGTGCGTTTGGTACTTGATCGGTCGGATCGTGAAGACGTACGACTACATCAACCGCGTTGTGCTAACGCTTCCGCTTTCAGCCTACGAGGGTACGTGGACAACACTCTCCCCTCTCGTTGCTATGCATCACCATGATCTTGCGTGTGCTTAGGATTTTTTTTGAAATTACTACGTTCCCCAACAAGTACTACCACCTCACTGATTCATTTGTGCGAAGATTTAAATTTACATCCCAGTGCAATACTCATTATGTCCTGTTTGATCTTTATGATAAATCATATACCATGGACCTTGAAGATTTTAATGATGCATGCAAAATCCCACAATGGGGCATTCTTAGTGAGCCTCGCAAAACTGAATATAATGACTTCCTTGCTAGCATCACTGTGGGAGAAACTAGAAATATCGCACAAGCTACCATAGGGAGCATTCACTTTCCGGCCATACATTATTTTGCTCTCTTTATATATAGGTAGATGCATTAATGGTAAACATGATCATAGCCACCTTTGTGCATAAGATCTTAGTATCCTCAAGTGTGCGATAATGGATGATAAACGATATAACTTGGGGGCTATTATTGCAAGGAGGTTACATCTTAATGCTAAAGATGGAGATTTCTTTGGTGGAATTTATGCCACCCGGTTAGCTAATTATCTTGGGGTACCCATAAGGGGGAATGACGTTGAGTTACCGCCTGCTTTTATTGATTATAATGCTATGGTGCACTACCAGTTTCTTGAGAGAAACAAATAGTCCCTCCTGTACCGACTAATCTTTGACAGACAACATGATGTCCATATTACCCTTCCTGCTCCTGCCTTCTTTAACTTTCAGGTAAAACAAAGATATTTTATAACTAGAGAGGAGGCGAACGAGTATGAGAGAGAGGTAGAGGCCGCTCGCGTCCATGCTGCAGCCCTTCAAGCAGTAGCTGCAGCGTCCCAGTACAACCACGACTATCACTTTGGGTATCCGCCAGGCCAGCCGTGGCCCTAGACCAACTTAGGCCAAAAGCCTAAGCTTGGGGGAGTACATATCTCTCACCGACATTCCATTCATGTTCACACTCATTCCAGTTGTCGGTGTTCACACTTTTTCATTCTATTATCCATGCTAGTTTATTTATTTTTCTCACTTTCTTCTTGTGTGTTTGAAAAGCTTTGAGAAAATCTAAAAAAATGTAGCTTCTTTTTAGTTTTCCTTCCCTTGTTTATTTAGTAATACTATTAAAAGAAAACCAAAAAAGATTCTCGTTCTTCTTTTTGCTTGTTGGGAGCTTTCCCGTGTAAATAGTTTTTCTCGTTCTTGTTTTGCTTTCTTCAGAAAAACTAAAACTCCAAAAATATTTCAGTGTGTTTCTTTGAAGTTCTTTTCTTTTCTTTGGGTCAGGAGGAGAAGACCACGATGAAAATGTTGAGTGGTTCTCTATGCATTATTGTTGATCTAACAGATATCCCATATTGCCTTGTCTTCTCCTTTGAATGAATGTTTGCAGATTCCAGCTTAGTCCAATGCACATGCACTCTTATTATTATTATTCACATCGCTCGGTCGTGCAAGTGAAAGGCAATAATGACGATATATGATGAAATGATTGAGATGAGTAAAAGTTGGTTTAAACTCGACCTATTTTGTTTTTGTAAATATGATTAGTTCATCGTCCTTGATTCAGCTCATTATGAATGAAACATGTTTTCAATGAAAATTAGAGATTATAGTTACTCATGCCATGCTTAATTAGCTAGGAGTTTATAATGGTTTGTCTTGAGTGCCAACATGCAAATTAAAATGGTTATGATGTAGTATGATAGGATGGTATCCTCCTTTGAATGATTCAAGTGGCTTGACTTGGCACATGTTCACGCATGTAGTTGAAACAAAATCAACATAGCCTCCACGATATTTATGTTCATGGTGATTTATATCCTACTCATGCTTGCACTCAATGTTGGTTAATCTCAATGCATGTTTATGACTGTTGTCACTCTCTATTTGGTCGCTCCTCAATCTTTTGCTAGCCTTCACTTGTACTAAGCGAGAATACTGCTTGTGCACCCACTTCCATAAACCCAAAGTTGTTCCATATGAGTCCACCATATCTACCTATATGCGGTATTTACATGTCGTTCTAGGTAAATTTGCATGTGCCAAACTCTAAACCTTCAAATAATAATCTGTTTTGTATGCCCGAATCGCTCATGTAGCGACTGGGGCTGTCAGTATCTTCCATGCTAGGTGGGTTATTCTCACGATGAGTGTTGATTCACTTGTCATTCACGAGAAAGTGGTTGGTAATCGAGATGCCCAGTTCCATGCTCAAAATCAAATCAAAATATAATCGTAAAACAAAACTCCCCCAGGACTGTTATTGGTATGGATGGTACCCGTTGTTTCGGATCAGCCGTGGAGTGTGCTTGTTGGTGGAGGGGGAGTAAAAACTTTACCATTCTGTTTGGGAACCGCCTATAATGTATCTAGCATGGAAGATACCGAGATCTCTTGGTTGTTATGTTGACAATGAAAGCATGCCGCTCAAAAATATATTCATCTCTGTTTTAAAGCTAGAGCTCTGGCACCTCTGCAAATCCCTGCTTCCCTCCGCGAAGGGCCTATCTATTTACTTTTATTGCACCAGTTAGAGAGAACCACTGTCATTTGTATGTATGCATTATTATTAATTGATATTGAGTATGACTGCGACTGGATCTCTTTTACCATGAATTACAATGTCTAGTCAGTCCTTGATCTTCAGGGGTGCTCTACATTTATGTTTTGCGATTTCAGAAAGGGCTAGCAGATACCATTTTGTTATATCATATCATGATTGTTTTGAAAAATTGTTGTCATCCGAGATTTATTATTATTGCTCGCTAGTTGATTATGCCATTGATATGAGTAGATGTGAGACCTAAATGTTATTGTGAATATGGTTAGTTTATAATCTTTGTTGAAAACCTGAATGTTGGCTATACATATTTGCAACAACAAGATCAAACAGAGTTTGTAAAAGTTTTTCTTTATCACTTTCAGTTTGTCAACTGAATTGCTTGAGGACAAGCAATGGTTTAAGCTTGGGGGAGTTGATACATCTCCATCGTATCTACTTTTCCAAACTCTTTTGCCCTTGTTTTGGACTCTAATTTGCATGATTTGAATGGAACTAACCCAGGTTGTCGTTGTTTTCAGCAGAATTGCCTTGGTGTTATTTTTGTGTAGAAATAAAAGTTCTTGGAATGACCTAAAAATTTATGAAGAATATTTTTGGAATAAATAAAAAATATTGGCGAAAGAATCAACGAAAGGGGACCCACCAGCTGACCACAAGGGTGGAGGGCGCGCCCTACCCCCTGGGCGCGCTCCCTGCCTTGTGGGTCCCCTGGAGACTCCCCGACCTCAACTCCAACTCCATATAACCCTATTCGGGGAGAAAAAAATCATAGAGAAGGATTCATCGCGTTTTACGATACGGAGCTGCCTCCGCCTCCTGTTCTTCATCAGGAAGGCTGATCTGGAGTCCGTTCAGGGCTCCGGAGAGGGAATCCATCGCCATCATCATCACTAACCTTCCTCCATCGCCAATTTCATGATGCTCACCACCATGCGTGAGTAATTCCATCGCAGGCTTGCTGGACGGTGATGGGTTGGATGAGATTTATCATGTAATCGAGTTAGTTTTGTTAGGGTTTGATCCTAGTATCCACTATGTTACGAGATTGATGTTCTTTGTGACTTTGCTATGCTTAATGCTTGTCACTAGGGACCGAGTGCCATGATTTCAGATCTGAACCTATTATGTTTTCATGAATATATTTGTGTTCTTGATCCTATCTTGCAAGTTGTAGACACCTATTACGAGTTATGATCCGCATACCCCAAGGTGACGATAATTGGGATTGTTTCCGGTGATTACCGTAGTTTGAGGAGTTCATGTATTCACTAAGTGCTAATGCTTTGGTCCGGTTCTCTATTAAAAGGAGGCCTTAATATCTCTGAGTTTCCATTAGGACCTCGCTGCCATGGGAGGGTAGGACAAAAGATGCCATGCAAGTTCTTTTCCATAAGCAAGTATGACTATATTCGGAATACATGCCTACATTATATTGATGAATTGGAGCTAGTTCTGTGTCACCCTAGGTTATAACTGTTGCATGATGAATGCCATCCGACATAATTATCCATCACTAATCCATTGCCTACGAGCTTTTCACATATTGATCTTTGCTGCGTTACTTTGCCGTTGCCACTGTTACAATTGCTACAAAACGGTTACTGTTACTTTTGCCACCGATACTGTTACTTCCATACTACTTTGCTACTAAATACTTTATTGCAGATATTAAGTCTTTCAGGTGTGGTTGAATTGACAACTCAACTGCTACTACTTGAGAATATTCTTTGGCTCCCCTTGTGTCTAATCAATAGATTTGGGTTGAATACTCTACCCTCGAAAACTGTTGCGATCCCCTATACTTGTGGGTTATCAATACTCCTTCCAAATCTTCTCCCAATACTTGTTCCCCTTTTGCTTGGTGCCGCATATTGGTTCCACTGTTGTGTCCAACCAATATTTGACCGACAAGATGTCCTCAAAAGTTGAGAATGTCGGACCTCTTGCCTTCGCCGTCTTCCCCTTCTTCTTGCTCAGATGTCCCAACTTCAAATGCGGTGCCCCCCAATTCGTACTCCATTTGGGTCGGACCTTCATTGTCATTGATCATGTTCAACATGAACACCTCCTAGTTGATCATGGTTTGCAAGCATTCATCATGTTCGGAATGAACTAGCGGTCTATGCAAAACATTGAACATGCCATATGCAAATTTGATTGGACAGGAGCAACGAAACATACTTTTTTAGAAGGAAAGGGACCAAGTCCCCGACTCCACTTCATATAATGAAACCACATGTTCATGGGGTGGCGGTAATAGCAAAAGGTATGATGCCTTCCGCCTGCGAAAGCGCAACAAAACAAATACAGTTTTTTAGCTCATGGCCTGGGAGCAACCATGAGGGAGCTAAGTGGATAGATAAACAGACCCATTACAACTTTTGCTAAGAGAGAAACTCGTTAGGTCAGGCGGTGAACATATCGAAGATGCAGAGAACCCTCCCGGTCTTCAGTGGACGGGCAGCACTAGGCTGTGGAGACCACATTTGGTGAAGCACCGACGATGGGTTGGCCGCCTTGGCACCTGAAGCAAACTTTCTGGGAGTGGTGGGCGAGCCCAAGTCAAGTTCCGCGCTTGCAATCTTCAGCTTGTCCCAGCTCAGCCACTCTTGATGGCCAATGGCGCCCTCATTTTCTCCTTTAAGAAGCTTGAGAATCATGTTCCTGAGACAGGATCACCCAAATCTTGGTCAAACGTAGGATCCCCACCAGCACCTATTTGACAAAAATCCATGTGGTATTGTTAAATATAATGAAATTCTGTTTTTCCATAGGCACCACATGGTAGTTGCACAGGCTACGTTTAGAGCGGATCTCTGTTTGTTTGAAAGCCAAAGTTTAGCAATGGACAAATAATCAACTCCTACTTCTATGTTAAAATTTTCTCTAACAACTGTCCACACAAATTTAGCTACTACACATTCAAAGAATAAATGGTGAACAGTTTCAGCCTCAGAACAAAAAACACAGTCTAAAGGCTTGATTAACTGCCTTTTCCTAAGGTTATCTCTAGTCATAATTTTGTTATGAGAGACCAACCAAAGGAAGACATGAATTTTAGAGGGAACATGTAATTTCCAGACAACCGGAATGTAAGCAGGTTTCACCCCTCTAAAGTTAATTTCATGATAGAGAGAGCTGCTAGAAATTTTTCCATTTCTTTCATACTGCCAAACCAAAGCATCGGGCTCATCAGTAAACATTTCCACTAGCTGGAGCCATCTCTCCATCATACTATCAGAAAAGTTCCTTCTGAAGGTGAGCTTGATCTGGTCACCATCCCAAATGTCACTAATACTTTTCGAAGTCTGGTTACAGATTGTGTAAAGGGACCAAAAATGGACAACAAGGGGTGATGTACCAAACCAAGTGTCTTCCCAGAATCTCACTTTAGTCCCATTATCCACATTCCATTGAAAATCAAACTTCGCTGCTTTAACTACCCCCACGACTCCTTTCCAGAACCTGGATGAGGAGGGAGAAATAGAGCAGTTGAAAATATTTGGGCTATCAGTGTTGTATTTATGGTCAAACACTTTTTTCCAGAGCTTATCATCTCCTTCGGGATATCTCTTGATCCAGGAACCTAACACACAAATGTTTAAGTCTTGGAGGTTAGGGACACCTAAGCCTCCATATTCTCTTTTCATACAAACAAGTCTCCAATTAGCTTAATGGATCTTTCTATGTCCCTCAAAATCATTCTACAAACAATTGGCCATTTGAGTATTGATAAGCTCAATGGCCATTTTGGAAAATTGAAGAAAGATAAGAGGTAAACATGGATACTAGCTAAGCAAGTATGGACAAGGATAAGCTTGCCTTTGTATGAGATGAGTTTGCCTCAACATCCTACTATCCTTTTAAGAATCTTATCAATTAAAGGCTGGATGACCTCCCTTCTCAACTTATCATAGGCAGAGGGATCCCAAGGTATTTGATTGGGAAACATCCTTGTTTACATTCTAAAGATTCTACAAAAGGTAAGGTTTCCTCTACTGTCATACTGATGGGGATCAACTCACTTTTAGTGTAATTGATTTTCATCCCATACACCTGCTCAAAGCAAGTAAGCACCATTTTAAGGTTTCTAGTTTTATCTATGTTATTCTCAAGAAAGAGAATAGTGTCATCAGCATACTGGAGACACATGATTCCTCTTGGACAAATGTCAGGGCAGAGGCCACCAATCAAACACCCTGCAACTACTTTCATTGGCATCCTAGAAAGGACATCTACCACTAGGTTAAAGAGAAGGGGGGAGATGGCGCCCCGCCTCAACCCTTTGCACTGTTAAGGAAGTCACTTTCACATCCATTAACTTTGAGTCCGACAACCCCCCCTTTAGTAACTGCCAGGATCCAAGAGATCCATTTTTCCTCAAAACCTCTTAGGGAGAGGGGTTCAATAAGGAAATCCATGTCCACAAAGTCAAAGGCTTTCTCATAATCTAACTTAAGCACTAATCCTTTTTCTTTGCCAGCATGGATTGCATGCAATACCTCATGAACAGTAACTACACTTTCCAGGATATATCTACCTCAGCCCTTTGCTAGCAATGAAAACATACAGATTCTTGTTCTGTCATTTCGTCCAACGGGTCGTGGGCAGCCCGGACGCCACCGGTGCCCGTACTCATTCGCGCCCGAACGAGCTGCGGCGAGTCACATACGTCCACCGCTAGTGCGTGGGCGGAAAGCTCTTCGGAATGGCCCCACTGGCCGTTGGATCCTCCTCTATCCCAACGTGCTTCGACGGCGTAATCCGTGTCGGCGAACGGATGGATGGGGTGTGGGGATCCGGGGGGGGGGTCCATGTCCACACCTCCCTGTGACGCCCTCGCCGCTTCCCTCTATTGCCGCCGGCGTCGCCGCATCATTCAGGTGACGTTTTCCGCCTTGCACGACGAAGCCGATGAAGCGACGTCGACGAACGAGGCGAACGCAGTCTCCATCACGGCGGTTGGGGGCGGGCTGGACGACATTTAGAGCGGTGGACCGGGACCGGTGGTGAGGATGGGGAGTGAGGGTGGCGGATGACGAGAGAGATTCATGTTCGCACGGAGGCCGAATTTCGTGTTTTGACCCTTTTTGGAAAGAAAATCGGGATCTGACCCCAGTTCAGAAAAATTCCGGGATCTTACCCTTTTGCCTACCGCCAGAGGGCTGGCGGTAGGATTGCGTCTCACCGCCATAGCCTCACGGCGGTGAGGCCATTTAACGGCGGCGAGCGGCCGTTGGCAGCCACGGCGTGGAAAAGGGCCTACCGCCATCCCCTCGGTGATGAGTTCTCGGAGCCTACCGCCATAACCTCTGGCGGTAGGGTCCTGTTCTGATAAGGTGGGGAGGGGCTGGTTTGTGGGCCCCACCACCACTCTTCTTCCCCACTCATCTTCTTCCCCGTGCTCAGCTCCTCTTCCCCCTCTCTCCCCCTCACAAACCCCCCCTAGATCCACTCCATTTGCTTGGGATTTCTTCGGTGGATCTGGAGCATTTTCATCACCCAAGGAACCTCCCCATTCCCCCTTCTTTTGATTGGTTGATATCTTTGTTTTGTGTTGATTTGGTCAATTTATTGCAAACCCTAGGTGTTGATGTTGTTGTGTGCATTTATGATGCATTTATGGCTAGGGTTGTGGTTAGGGGTTGGTGTTAGGGTTAGGGTTAGGGATGTTGGGTGGTTATGTTGGGGGTTAGGGTTATAGTGGTTATGTTAGGGGTTATGGTTAGGGTTAGTGGTTAATTGTTAGGTTAACTTTAGTATGAATAGTAGTTATGCAAAATTTCGTTCATTTGTCCATTTGTGTTGGTTGGATGACATATATGGATTGATTATATTCTTCCCATTTTCTTAGATGCATAAGCTCATAAACGTTCATTATTTGGACAAGTCGACATTTATGCTTGGAAATGACGATGAAGGGAAGAGGCTATGGTTTTGACACAAGTCCAAGCTTTGATGATCTTGTAGTTCAAGTGAGAAGCGTCTTACATTGGAATGACCCAAATGCCGAGGTTAAGCTTATTGGGAGGTATGACGTTGGATTGGGAGTAAAGTACCGAATAAAGAGTATGCCCATCACCTCCCAATTGCATTGGAATGTGTACAAGGAAAAAGTAGATGCATCACAAGACAAGTCTCTTGAGATCTTTGCCACAAGGTTGATCCTCCTCCTCCTTTGCAAATTGATCTCAACGCAATGCATCCTCCCCATGCATGATGGCGGTGTCGAGGTGTATGTCCCCAATTCTTCTAGCCAACCACCAAGTAGCCAACCCAATGAAGATCATATCAGCGCTAGCGCCATAGTACTCCGTCATGATGCTATTCCTCATGTTGAAGAAGATGCTATTCCTCATGTTGATGATGATGCTATTGTTCCTCTAGAGGAGGATGTTTACTCGGAGAATGAAGAGATCCATTACAATCAATTGGTAACTTGGATGTCATTGTGCGGCAACAAGACATGGACCGTACCCTCCTTATAACCGTATGTGTGGGTATAACTTCGGATGACGATGGTCCGGAGGAAGAGTTGGATGAGGATGGGTTGATTGCGCAAGAAAACGAAATCTACAAGAAGGTGACCGGCAAGGAGAGAGGGCCGTCTTTGTTTAGAGATGTGAGTCTTGCGGACAATGCGATCGTTGATGGTGGGATGAGATTATGGTTGTCCGAGCCAGCGCCGTGCCCCAAATTTAGTGATCCTCGACCAGAAAATGAGGATGAGAATGCTCATTTGAAGAAAGGCATCAAGTTTGGTTCTTTGATAGAGTTCAAGATATGGTTGTGTGACTATGCCATTAGGAACCATAGGCCGTTTGTTGTTGGTCATTCAAATCAAAACTTGATTACACGGTCAAATGTGACAAAGAAGGTTGCAAATGGATGGTCCATGGTAGAAAAATCAAAGAAACGGGCAATGGGTCTTGAAGAGTCATGTTGGCACTCTGCGTCGTACCCGGACAAGGCCGACCAAAGCAAAGGACACCGTCAACTCACGTCGGAGTATCTAGGATATAAATTGTTGCATCAAATAGCACATGATCCAACCGTGAAGGTCAAGTTTCTCATATCTTGATTGAGGAACAATTCGGACACCGGTCAAATACGGAAGGCATGGATGGCGAAGGCAAATGCTATTAGGATGCTGCATGGTGATTATGAGGCTGCATATAACATTCTCCCAAGATGTTGGCAGCAATTGCTCATCGAAACCGGGAATGCGCCATCGGGTGGAGTCAATTGCGGAGTGTTTAAATCGTGCCTACGGAGCTTTGGACAATGCATTGAGGCATTCACGTATTGTCGCTCGGTGTTGTCTATAGATGGTACATTCTTGACCGGCAAATACAAGGGAACATTGATGGTGGCGATGGCCCACTCTTCAAATGATAACGTGTTGTCGGTGGCATTTGCCTTGGTGCCTTCGGAGCACGATGATAATTGGGAGTGGTTCATGGAGCATGTGAGAACCAAGGTGATAGGCAACGGAGAGGTATGCATTATATCGGATCGCCATCATGGGATTCTCAAAGCAATAGACGTTGATATTCCCGGTCTTCCAAAGCTTCAACACCGTTGGTGCATGAGACACTTTGTTGCAAACTTTTACCGGGCATGCAAGATCAAGGAGTTTTGTAAAGACCTTACCCTTGTTTGCGTTGCTTTCAACACCGCCACATTCAAGACCCGATATGATAAACTCCTCGAGGCTTTGGAGAAGAACAAAGGGGCGAAAGAATTCTTGGTTAGGCACTTTCCGGAGAAGGAAAAGTGGTCACGCGCTTACGATGAAGGAGGTATGCGATATGGAGACATGACAAGCAACATGGTGGAATGCTTCAACAATGTGTTGAAGGGTGTCCGTTCCTTGCCGGTGACCGCAATACACTTTCATCAAGCTCAATGAGTACTTCCTAAAGCATTCTGCAAGCACGGCCAAGTGGATTGGGGAAAAGATGGACTATCCATTAAAGGTTCATGATTGGTTGTTGCATCAAGCGCGCAAGTCTGCCAAACAACAAGTGATCACATATAATGAAAAGAAATGATCTATCAAATCGATGAGCGGGTGGGACAACAAGGGACGGTAGGTCTTACGGTGGAGTTGCTTACGAGTGCGCCTTAAAACCGTTGGTGCCGGTGTGAGAGGCCACACAAGTATCATTGGCCTTGCTCGCATTTGATGACCGCAAGACGCGTGAGAAACATGAGCGTATCCGATGGCACAATGGTGCGGTTGCGAGTTTACATTGGAAATAACAAGGTTGGCGTGGGCGCCTCGGTTCAATCCTTTCCTTGATGCCTCACGATGGCTTTGAGTATGTTGGGCGGACATTGTGCGATCCGCACTCATGGTGCCTATGAGGGAAGAAGAAGAAAGAAGAGATTCGGAGTGACATGGATGATCTAGCTGGATACTTGGAATGAAGCAATTTGGTAGTGGTCATTTCATGGAGCCACCGGAAAACAACAATTGTGGAGAATGCAATGACACAGGACACAACGTTAGGACATGCAAGAAACGAAGAACCAACACAGGCACTAGTCAAACACGTGGACGGAGCAGTAGCCTTGGAGGGGGCCGTGGCCGTGGAGGAAGGGCTAACATTGGAGGGGGCCGCGGCCGTGGAGGAAGGACTAGCCTTGGAGGGAGCCGTGGCCGTGGTGGAAGGACTAGCCTTGTAGGGGCCCGTGGCCATGTATCCGGTGGTTCTAGGACACGTCGGGTTGACAGGGGAAGGCCTATCGACGTGTTGCTCAATCCGGATGGTTAAATAATGTGAATGGTACTACTTTTAATATGTTCATGCATGTGTTGATATATTTGCCTCTTTACATGTCAATGTGTTCATATTTAGACTTAACATCTTTATTTGTTGTAGGGCATGGCTTCATCCGGTTCCATGACAAGGCCACCGTGTGCTCACCATGACGACATGCCACACAAGTGGAAGGACGCATCTTTGGACAAGGTGAAGGAGAAGGATGTGAAGATTCCGCCATGTTGGTGTGGAGATGTTTGCAAGGTGAAGGAGCCCACCGACCGAAAGAAGTCATGGACCGAAGGAAGGAGATATTTTGTTTGCCCCAATTATGCTTACGATCGTGCGCTTCCAACTAACGCCTATGACCTTCCACTGGTATGCTAGAGAAGTAACATGTTACTCTCAACTGTGTGCCATCGCTAACATCCGTTTTATATGCAGTCATCGCCTCCTCTATGCAAGTACTTCAGCTGGATAGATCATGAAGAGCCAAAAGATATCCAAAAGGACCAATTAGAAGATTGTTTTAGGCGCCAACGGCTGTTCGAAGAAAGGTTTCAAAGAGGCTTGGAGGAAGAGCGTCGTCAAAAAGAGAGGATGGAGCGGAAGCAACGCGAGGAGGAGAAGGCACGCCAAGCGAAGCTTGCTCGTGAGGAGGAGAGGGCAAGAAAGCTTGCAAGAGCTCGCAAGGAACAAGAGGAGGATGAGGCACGTGACAGGAAGGGGAAATGGCCCAGATGACTCGATAAAGCCGCCGCCTTATTTGGACTCGTCATGTAACGGATGAAGCCATGCCAAATTTATCATGAACTATGTAGTACTAAAGCAAAAAGCCATGTGTCATCAACTTGTCGTGAATGAATTTGCCATTTGTATTGAATTTGGTGTGAAGATGTTTGCAATGTGTTGTGAATGAATTTAGTTTGTTAGTGTATTCAGGATTTTTCATGATTTTTATTGAAAACTGTTGTCTTGTGAAGAGAAGTGGGATATATGAGCAGTGCTCTGTTTTGGAGTTAGAACCCTACCGCCAAAGGCCATGGCGGTGGTCTTTGGACTCTACCGCCAGAGTTGCATGGCGGTGAGGGGCAACGATTCTGTGACGAAGAACCCAAGACCATTGGCGGTGGGACGGACCCTACCGCCACATGCCATGGCGGTGAGGTCTTGGACCCTACCGCTTGAGTTGCATGGCGGTAGGGGGGCAACAGTTACATCACGAAGAACCCAAGACATTGGCGGTGGGACGGACCCTACCGCCACAGAGCCATGGCGGTAGGGTCTGGACCCTACCGCCCGAGTTATGTGATGGGGGCAAAGGTTACGTGTGAAGAAACCAAAACCGTTGGCGGTAGGACGAGACCCTACCGCCACAGTCCATGGCGGTAGGGTCTTTGGACACTACCGCCATGGACTGTGGTGAGGGTCTGTCCCTCCTCTCCCTATTTTGCCCCATATGTGTCGAATGTTAGCATAACATACCCAATTCTTCTCGCAAGCACATACATATTCAACTCAACATAGTTCATTACATCCATGAATAGCACATGTTCAAACTAATTAAAACATGACCGGTTGAATGACATCAGTTCAAACTAATAGCTCAAGCTCGACGACACATGTTCTAAACAGGTAACATAAGCCTCATACTTATCGACGTTCAATTTGATCGTCACGCCCTTGATTACGCTTGTTGAAAGTGCGTGGATCCTGCCCAATGACCCAACACACCATTCATTTCACGGAACCAAGCCCATGCAGACGGCGCTGGATTCTCGACACATACTGTTTGATTGCCCATCCTATGACCTGCCGGGTTTCCTCAAGTCCATCTCACGAATTCTTCTTTGCTTGCGATGAGCATAATCTCAAGCGCCAAAGCGTGTACGCAAGCATATTCCGGTCTTGCGGTGATCAAGCATCCTCTCTTTCTCCTTCACAAGCTTTGAATGCTTTTTCCTCCTTAGCACCGAAGGTTCCTCGATAAAGTGATACTTGCTGAAATCCTTCATGGCGCATTTGCCTCATCACAACTCTTCAACCATGCTTCACATTCCTTCTTCAAGCAGCGGTGTCGCTCCGCCATGATCTTCTCACACGCTATGTTCATAGTCATGGATTGTTGTCCATCCTACATGAACCTACGGGTTCAAGATGACATAAACAAAAACATAAAATAAATTAAATAATTACAACACTTGGTAACTTGATATGACATACAACACCAAGTTCTTAATGAGTTCAAATGTTAAGGGTACAAGTCATAGTAGTTCAAACGACGACCAAGCATAGGGTACATGTCATTATAGTTCAAATGACAAAGATTACATAGCCTCATGCAATACTATGCGCGTCGGTCCCGGGTTGCAACAAATAACATCATTTCTTTCTTTGACCCATGCCCAACGAGATGCACGGTTCTCATCAAGCGAGAATGGTTGGCGAACTAACCAATCAATGACGACCATGATTGCCCATGTCTATCTCAAAGCATATTACGCGTTATCGCACACAATGTAATTTGCATTGCAAGATCACGCCTACAATTTTTTCCGCCGTCTTGAGCTTCTTCATCACCTCTCCTTTTTGTTATAAAATTTTGAACGGTCTTTATTGAAATAATTATATGAAAAGGCCCTACACTCGCATTCAACGCATCAATGGCTTCGATCCACAAGTTCATCTTTTCCTCAATCAATTCGCGTTCACGGTTTTACGCCGCCTCGTGAAGTTTCAAAGAAAGCGAGCGGTGTCATCCTATAATTGAAAAGTTGCTATTAAAGTAACTTAGCTTTAATTGCTTTCTTAAGCATAACCTAACCCCATTATGTACATTAAGACTAGCACTAGATCTAGGCACACAAACTTTTCTACAACCAATTCTAAGCACATCATACATAAGGAAACCACAAACATAAACCTAAATGGATCATAGTAATTGATTTGACCACACGAAAATGATGAGCTAGGGTTTGCAATCAAATGAGCAAATGCAAAGTAAACAAAGATATCAACCAATCAAAATGAGGGAAATGAGAGAGCCACCTTGAGTGATGAAAATGGTAAGAATCCACGAAGAAATCTCAAACAAATGAGAGAGATTTGGGAGGCTCTTGTGCTTCAAAGAAAGAGGGGGGAGTTGAGCTCGGTGGAGAGGTGATGTGAAATTTGAATGAGTGGTTGAGGAGGTGGGGAATATCCAGCCCTCCCTACCTTATCAGAACACAGACGCCACCGCCAGAGGTTATGGCGGTAGGCTCGATAACCTACCGCCGAGGGGTGGCGGTAAACCCTTTTCCATGTCTGCATGGCCTGGCGGCCGTCGATCGCCGTCGAATAGCCTCCGCCGTAGGGTATGGCGGTAGAAGACGCATAATCCTACCGCTGGGCGCTTTGGCGGTAGGCAAAAAGTCGATCCGAAATTTTTCCGAACTGGGATCAGATCCCGATTTTCTTTCCAAAAATGGTCAAAACACGAAATTTGGCCTCGCACGGAATAGATATGGAGCGAACGATTGCTCATGTCATGCCAGACAAGGCCTTGTGCGGAAAACGCTCCACGGAAAGTCAGAGGTATAACATTTTTATCTTTTATCAGGGGAGTATAGCAGCGTGAAGATATGAAATCTCATACTAGTCTCAGTACTGAAAGATGATGGAGAATTGGGTAAATTTGATGAGGACTCCGTGTGACTTTGCAATTATTGGATCCAAATCACCTTGGCGTGATGGTGACCCTCTTCAACATAAAAGATCAGCGCCCTGTCCGACTGCCATCATGGCCCACAAGACAAGACCAGAG
Source organism: Aegilops longissima (assembly GCA_021605205.1). NCBI lineage: Eukaryota > Viridiplantae > Streptophyta > Magnoliopsida > Poales > Poaceae > Aegilops > Aegilops longissima. The sequence goes on along the minus strand of CM038679.1, from coordinate 439,667,271 downwards.
ATCACAAAAGGAGAAAAAAAAATAGAGACAAGAGCCAGAGTCCAGACTCCGCACTCCAGTCCAGCGTCCAGATCTAGATCCCCGGCGGCCCCCATTCCGCGGGCCCCACGCTAGCGTCCAGCCACCTCACCAAAAACCAAAAATCCTACTCGTCCCCAACTTTGTGGGTTCCCAGATTTAGCCCTCTCATTACGGCGTCGGCAGGCGGGCAGCGCGTATTCCCTACGTGCGTGCACTCGTGCACCTCCCCCGACCTCTCCCTCTCTCTCTCTCCCTACCTACGTCCGTCCGTCTCGCGCACGCCTCGCATCTCCACCTTTCCCCTCCCTGCCTCCTCCGACCCCAATCAGACCAATCCGCTTCCGACCCCAACCCATGCCCTCTTCCATCGCCACCCACCTCCTCAAAGCCGCCGCCGCAAAGCCCCTCTTCTCCCCCCGCGCGGCCCAGATCCCCGCGCTCCCCCGCCCGCCCGTCGCCCGCCGCCCGCCCGCGCCCGCCAGCGCCACCTGCCGCTGGTTCCGGTGGCCGTCGCCCGCGAGGGGGCTCTGCTCCTCGCCGCATTCCGGCCCTGCCGAGGGGATGGGATCTGACGGGACGGGGGCCAGGAGGCGCCTGCCGCCAGCCAACGGTGTGTCCAAGGAAGGGGCGCCGCTGCCGCTGCCGCAGCCCGTCCCGCCCAGGCTGCTCACGCTGCCCACCCTGCTTACCATTGGCCGCGTCGCCGCCGTCCCGTTCCTCATAAGCAGTAAGCGCCAACTGAGCTTTGCTTTGCTTTTTTCTAACTTGGTTCATACTTTACAGTTGGGCACATGTTGCACAAGATCGATGCAAGTGTGAGATTTCCTTTACTGATCACTCGATCACGCACAGTACTAGGCTAAAGGCAGCTGTTGAAAGCACTGACTAGTTAGTTGGATTTCATTATTTCCCGCGAGCAATCGTAGAAGAAGTGTGTGCAAAGTGGTTTGCTTTTCCTGTCTCGCCACGTTCCGGTATCTTGCACAAACAGCTTTCTTAGGCTGCCTAACTCTCAAGGAAAATAAGTCAGCACCAGAGGAAACTTGAAATCATATAATCACTGCAGCATGGGCAACTAGTCAACTACCACTAACGCAGATGGCAAGAGCAAATGATCAACTCTTCCTAAGCCTCGCTGTGAAGTTTCTGATGCTGCGACGTTTCCACTATTCATATTTCCATAGTTTTAAACTGGGGTCATGCCTGGTGTCAGTAGTTGACGTACATACAGGGCTACCTATGCAAAGCCTAAACTGTCTCTTTTATCCTCTATGCTTTTGTTTGATCCAAGCTAGTTGGAGTTGGACTTACAGACTATCACAGTTACTCCCTCTGTAAAGAAATATAAGAGTGTTTAGATCACTAAGTAGTGATCTAAATGCTCTTATATTAGTTTACGGAGGGAGTACTAGACTTGAGAGATGCAATTTCTATGTCACGCACCACACACTGTTGTGCATAGTCTGCTTAATCTCTTTTGACCAAATCTTTACAAAGTCATATTGTATTCCCGGGTTTCTTTTAGCAACCGTCGATGTGTTTGCTTCCTCTCCACTGGTGAAGAGTACTTCTTGTGAACTTCATCTTTTATGAAGATTATGGCTGTTTCAAAAGTTACATCATATTTTCTAGAATCACAGGGAAGAACATAACTATCCTATTTAAAATGAAACTGAAAGATATACAAAATATTGTCTTCATCATGCGGAAACTGGAACAAGCTGCAATTTGACGTGTCCTATCACCATAGCTGGGTTATGATCTGCCAGTGTTGCATTCTTTAGCCATTATTAGGGTAAATTGTATTGTATGCCAACAGTTTAGCTGAGTGTTCTGTAGCTAAAAGGTGTAAAGCTTTTGAGTTTCTTTACTTCAGCTGAAAGCCTAAAATTTATTACTTTATTGCCCATGGCTTCATTGAACTGACCAATAACATACTTTTGCTGTCAATTATTCATGTCAATGGTTAAATGGACTGCTCATGTGTCATCTATTGAAATTTTGAAATAGTGCCTGTTTGTACTGGTGGCCAAATAGCATTTTTGTCACAGGAACCAACAGCTTACTTTCCATGCAGTTCGCTGTTGGTTGATATCTGATATGCATTTGGCACTTTTTTGTATTTGTTATGTTTGACATAATAATCTTAGTTTGACTATGGAAATATCCCTTTTTGTATAATTAATTAATAGCTTGTTATCTCTACTGTGACCAGCTTTCTACATGGAAGGTCCTTGGGCAGCAACTGCCACAACTGGCATCTTCCTTGCTGCAGCAATCACTGATTGGCTAGATGGTTATATTGCGAGAAAGGTGTGTCACAAATATTTGCTGAATATAATATGCTATACTGGGTTACTCTATTATAATCATTTTTCCTCCTGTTATTGTTTCCTGACATAATGTATTATGCAGATGCATTTGGGAACACCTTTTGGTGCATTTCTTGATCCTGTGGCCGATAAGGTTTCTTTCTCTTTTTGCTGCTCTGATCCTTCTTCACAGTGGTGTATACACTCTTATCTGTCTGTAGACTGTCAGTTTCCAAAGTGTGAGCTACTCTCGAGAACTAACTTCGTCACTGCTATTCTCTACTGCAGCTTATGGTAGCTGCGACACTAGTGTTGCTGTGCACCAAACCTTTGGAAACTTCATTGCTCACGAACGGACCATGGCTTCTGACAGTTCCTTCCATTGCCATCATTGGGAGAGAGGTAGTTACCCAGCCAAATCTACATCATCATTTTCCAAAAATGCATGGAAAAACCATTTTCTAGTTAATCTATCTATAATTATGGAAACATTAAGATGGTAGTTTGATTTCTTTAATTTTGACCTTATGCTGATATAAATATGTATACGTTTGTTCTGTTGTAAGTGTGAGATCTTGCCTTCCTATGGGAATAGGATGTTCATGTATTTGTCATGGCTATCTGATCTTATCTCTAAATAAGCCTGTCAAGCCAACATGATAAGTTAGCAACTTCCGATTATACCCCGGCTATTCGTCTCTTTCTGGTTGAATATACGCAATATGTGCTTCAGTAGATGAAATGAAGGGACTCTTTTGCCAACCTCTGTACTGTTTTTTATGGAGGCATGGATCGAGTGCACATTGCTTCAGCTTGATTGAGTGGCTCCACCATGAGGCTTATTTGAAACAGAACTGGAGCATGCACCCTTTTGATGCATCAAGCAAGGTAGTCAGAATCATGATTCTGAATCGGATCGGAGCTCTGATATTAGGGTCGCGAATCGTAGAATCTTAACTACCAGAACTGTAGAAATGTAGATTCTATGAACCAAAATCGTAGAATCGGAGGGGTTAGTTTGGATTGTAAAGTCGTAGAATCATACAACAGAATCGTGATTCTGACAACCTTGGCAAAGTGTTCAGGAGCTCAGAATAATCAATTTACCCCGAAAGCAGGGCCTGCCCAGATGTTTCGGACCCTGCTGGGCAAATATGGCCCGTAAATCTAGGGTTGTGACCGTGTACCTACTTATACACTATATGCATGGTTCGTAGACCGTTGCAGTTTGCACTTTTCGCCCTACCACAGGGCTGATCCGCCTAAAAGTTGAGAGGAAATTACCAGATTTGTACACCTTCAATTCTATGTGAATATGTGGGGTGCCATTGGCAACTTTTAGTTTGTTTCCTGGTTCAGTAGAAACACACACACATATGTGGGATGGAAGCACTTTGCCTCTTCAGTTAGATTGAGTCGCTCTACCTCTACCATATGGCTTGTTTGAATCAGAACCAGAGCATGTATGAAATGAAAAAAAATCTTTATGCTTCAAGATATTTAGAAGCTATGAACGATTTCTATAAGTGTGCTGCCCAAAAAAGTTTGATAAAAGTAACAGATTTGACATTCAACTTTCCAATTCCATGTGAGTGGTGCCTTGGAGCAACTTTACTTCACTTTTCTCGTGGGCCCAGACATATATATCCATTTGCCATTTCGAGAGTTATCTTCTGCTATGTGTTAGTGTGCTATGCTTGTCACGAGCTAATGTTCTGGCGTATCTGTTTCTGTAGATCACAATGTCAGCTGTTAGGGAATGGGCTGCGTCTCAGAATACCCAAGTTCTTGAGGTTCCTTCTGTCTTCTATTGTCTTACATTGCCTTGATTAGACATTCAAATACTGAATTTGTACTTCCTACAAACAACAGGCTGTGGCAGTAAACAATTTAGGGAAGTGGAAGACAGCGACACAGATGACAGCATTGACTCTGCTCCTTGCCAGCAGAGACCCGAGGTACTTGCATTTACTTTGACCGAGCTTAAAGCCTCGTCATTGTTTTAATCATTTTGCATACTGAGCTTAAAGCCTCATCATTGTTTTAACCATTTTGCATGCTGACTGGGGTTTGTTTTTGGCGCTTTTGTTGTGCAGTCTACATGTACAAGGTGCTCTAGTCCCCCCTGGTGTTGCGTTGCTCTATGCATCTGCTGGACTTGCCATATGGTCCCTAGTGGTGTACATCAGAAATATATGGCGGATACTTCTAAAATAGTGTTAGCACATAGTGTAATAGAAGAAACAGGAGCAAAGGTGACGATATTCCATTCAAGATGCTGCAATTTTTTTGGAAGATTGTTGAGTTGATTGATGGGGCCTAGATCTTGTTGAGCCTCGTGTGACCCGTGCCATTGGTGCTTGGCGGATTAGCCGCCAAAGCTTGTTGAGCATGCGAGGATCTCTTTAGAAGCAAAATATATATCTCGTAGCCTGTGATGCCAAGGTGATCTACTTTCAAGGAAGGTAGCCACAGCTTCGAGTGTTGGACACCGTGTGTAATGAGCTGCAAGACTGGAGACGATGCAGACGATTGTAACCGTATACAAGCACAGACCAGGCGGCTGGCCTGTGTGTGTGGAGTTCCTGCCACTGTAATTTTACCCATATCATATTGCCAGGGAGCACAACATTATTCTTTCAATGTGTTTCACTCGCTTCTTGCATGCGAGCCGCTGTCATGCATCTGCTGGTTTCTTTGCTGTTCTCGTTTTGCACATACTGCACTAGTGATTTAACTGAGAATTTCAGTGGATAGAGTACTAAGGGCATCTACAAGGGAGCCCCTCAAACCCTTTCCATATGTGTGGACGGACAGCTCGGACATTGTCTGGACAGAAAACACACCTCCAATGGTAGCCCTCGAACCCAAGGCAAATACGGGGCGGATTTGAAACGGGAAACGCACCTCCAATGGTAGTCCTCAAAACCAAGCTAAGTATGGGGATGGTTTGAGGCCAGCCTGGCTTGGGAAGGTTTTAGAACAAGGATGGATGGAATATGGACTGGTTTGGGAAGGTTTTAGAACAAGGACGGATGGAGGATGATGACGGATTTGAGTGTGTAATTCTTTGGGCTTGTTCGGTTCCATGGGATTTGGAGGGGTTTGGAAAGGGATTAAATCCCTACACGTCAAAATCCTTCTCAATCCCTTCCAATCTCCTTGTGGAGTAGATTAACCACAAGCACTTGTGAGTTTCTGTTTAATAGTAATGTATGATGTCATTTGTATGTGTAGTGTATGAAGAACAACATCATCTGGCCCACCATGGACCCCACAACCGCCTCAAACCCTAGCCTTCACTCTCTTCACTCGTCTCCTCCCAATCCGCTCGCGCCTCTTCTCTTTGGTCATGTCCCTGTGGTCCCACGCCGCCATGTCTAGCACTAGGGCGGAGGAGGATCCAACCGACCGGGAGACGCTCGCCACGGAGGATAACGATGACCTCGCCCTCCGCCGTTCGTGTGGCTCATCTAGTCGGGCCTCGTCCCCACCGTCCTTGTCAGGTTCCTCTAGCTCCACGCCCTCTCGACGGTCCAACAAGGCTTTTGCAGCTCAGGGCCGGCCCTTCCACGGCGATCGTTGTGCCTCCCTCATCCGTGCAGGAGCAGCTAGTCTGCGGCGTCCTGTCCCGGTCCTTGCCCAGTAAGAAGACCGATGCCCATCGTTGGTGTTGGAAGAACGCTAAGACGTTGAAGGAGGGCTCGTGGTGTCGAAGCACCTCGCAAAGGAGCAAGCCGCGCCAGAGCCTGACGCCTTGACGGACTTCCAGAGTCCTCCGACTCCGACGACGTCCCCCAACAACGACACCTACATCGTCTTCGAGCTTTACATAAGGGCAAGGCCGGTGAAGATATTTCCCCCTTTTATAATGTATAGTAAGTCCAGTACAATGGGACGCGAACGTTTGGTCTATGGGGACATCTGTCCCCGTTATCCAATGCGTGGGTACGTGCGTTGCGATTGACAGATAGAGTAAGGGTTCAGTGAATACGGGTGGATGGAATAGCTGAAGAGTGGAATATACGGCATACATACCGTGATGTACGAGGGCCCGTGCAGGTTGGAACAGGATCTTTTGGCCGAGACGACGCGTTTTGAAGCCAACTACCATAAATGAAGGCCTGGTGGAACACGCTACCTTTTTGGGGAGATCGAGGTTCTTGTCAGAGCACTGGCGCGAAAGCTTTGCTTAGTTGATGCGTATGGAAAGTTGGCTTCGCATCTAACACAAATCCATGTTTTGGACGCGCGTCGGATGATAGTAAACAGATAAGTAAAAAAAATTATTGGAAAAACTTTTTTGTTAGGAAGGACTTGCTTGCATGAATCAACTGGAAAGGTAAGGAAAACTAAATAAAAATGCCAAGCATGATTTAAAGGGGGATAGGGGCATTGGCTTCGGATGGTTTGTCAAACGGAGTAGAAATTTTATTAAAAAATTATTTAAAGTGGGATACAAAAAATTAATTTTGTACTGTTTTTTTCTATCCAAAGATGGTAAACTGTAAAAGATTTCAGCATCTTAAACCCCCCAATGAAGCTGAATTTGCAGCAGGGACGGCCTCTCAGTATATTATTTTTTTCTAGAATTGGGGAGTTCGCAAGCAGTGGCTAAATGTTGGGGCAGTAAATATGGGTGGTTGTTTGATGGTGAGACTGTTACTGTACTGTCGGTGCAACTGTGCTGGTAAAAAGCTGGGGAGTTCGCAAGCAGTTTTATGTAATGTACTACCATGTTAAAATGCGGTTCTATTATATGCTATGCATCCCTATAATATAATGTGTTATATTTGAGGGAAAAATGGTAGATGCCAATTGAGAAGAAGAAAAAATTGCATTTGTGCTTGTTTCATGATACGTAAGAAAAAATATAATTATTACGGCTGGTTGTTTACACAGCGGTGAAGAGCACTTTAAAAAATGGAAAAAAATGTATGTAATTAATATGGTGGTGTGAATCTTAGTAAAAATGGAATTACGCAGCTAATGAAACTTCCAACCACAGTAGTTGTTATGACAGGTGGAAATTATATAAACGAATTCCTTTCGCGCAACGAAAATAAAAAAATGGTGTGTGTTTTCTGGATAAATGACGATGAATTTTGGGCTACTCGCATAAAAATAAATCCAGCCCATTTGCCTTGAAGTAGATTTTGTAAGAATAAGGTCCAGAGGGAGAAACATGAAATGGTAAGCTTTCCACAAACATATGTGTGCAGTTACTAGAACGAAGTTAAGAACTAGGGTGAGAGGATAAATGACTATCTGGTAATGGGAATAATATAAATTAAGTAAAAAACAAGGTGTTACAAAAAGCGGCAAAATACACGATGGTTGCTGGTTACATATGCACCGTATGTGGGGATTATTTTTAAATATTTTTATAAAAAAGGCAAATTAGGTAAGATCTATTTTGACAACACACTTCACTTACTTTTGAACTATTATATATAATTTTGATGAACCAAAAAATTGACCTCATAGAAAAATAGACAAAAATTCTTTGCTATTACAGGTCGCAATTCAAACTATTTTAGCCAAAAATTGTCTTTTTTTCAAAAGGAGACAAAAATGGGTATTTATGTTTTTATGGATTGTTTTCTCATGGGTGCAGCAGAAAGTCAAGTTTATTTCAAAGTTTCAGCTAATTTCGATTTTTGGTTTAATTACAAATTGTTTTTCTCATAGAGGGGGGATATGTCCTAGAAAAGAACAGAAAGCCTCGTCCGTACAGTATGTAACTAGGCATATTTTTTTTTGGGTGACAAAAGTGTTTGTTGATTGTTGATGTGAGAATGACTTTTGTTTCTGTTTATTAATTGTGAGCAGTACCATACAAAAAAGAGAATTTTTTGGATGAATAATTACAGACAGTTGGGAGTTTCCGTGGAATTACAGACTTTTTATGCACATATGGTATAGCTGTATCAATACAAAAACGTAAAAGTTACAAAGACACTGCAATAAGTGTTTTTTTTTTGGTTGGCTAAACTACGGAAGAAACTACTGTGATTCATGTTGTATTACAACGTAATAATTTGGTTAAATACAAAATAAAACAGCTTGCCGTAGTGGGACGCGGTTAGTGTACAGCGAATCTCTGACGTGAACAGTGGTGGGTCGGATGTGGTTGGGGAGGTAGCAGGATGTTTAAGTGCGAGTGGGATAGAGCCGGAACAGGTCGGCAGGAATCGAATACAGCTACCGCTGGTACAGGAAAAGTGTTAATACAAAAAATGAGCAGTTCACATACTAGCAGGGGCCGAATTTCGTGTTTTGACCCTTTTTGATAGTATTTCAGGATCTGACCCCTGTTTGAAATTTTTTCGAGATTTGACCCTTTTGCTACCGCCAGGGCCTCTGGCGGTAGGGTTAGATAGCCTACCGTCACGGCCCATATGACGGTAGGGGTGCGACGGAGGGGGACGGCGGCCGTTTGACTGCGCTGAACGTGGTTAAGCACCTACCGCCAGAGCCCACAGCGGAGTAGGCGATCTTACCGCCGAGCCCATGGCGGTAGGGTCTGTTCGATGTAATGTTTACAGAACGAAGAATTGAAGGGCCTGGCGGTGAGGTCATGCGACCCTACCGCCAGAGCCCATGCATGATAGGGTCCTGTTTTTCGGTGTAATGATTACGTAACGAAGAATTGAAGTGCCACGACGGAGGCTGTCGACCCTACCGCTAGGGTCCTTGGCGGTAGGGTCCTGTGTTTTATGAATTTAAGTTCAATTGCTTGCTTCTTTTCAATTTCAATATGACAATAATATTATAGCAAGTTTCACAAATATGACAACAATATCACAGATCTCAAACAATTAAACTTGGGCATCACATACACATTAACAAATTTGAAGTGCATAGAACATTTCAAGCGAACTTCAACTAATTAGTAAGCGGAGTTCCACATAGTTTCACAAATAGCAAACACATAGATCCACAAATAGCAAACACATAGTTCCCGTAGCTTCATAACCACTAGAAAAGTTCAATCAAGCGAAGTTCAACCAAACTAAAAGAGCCAACTATCGAAGAGCATAATCAGTTGCTCCTTCCCTCTTGGAGGTACGGTCTTCGTTACTCTTTGAGCGATTCTCTTGGTCTTCTTCTTGGGCGTCGAGGAACCGGTCTCTGGAAAGGTTCGGACTCAGCAAATCCTTCGTCTTGATTCCTCTTCTTGGCGGCCGAGATGCTTGAGGCGTTTGAGTTCTTTGGAGGTCCATAATCTTCATCGTACTCCTCCTCCCGTTGCTCTCATCCTCCTCCTCCCTTCTTCATATGTGGCCTCCTCCTCCTCCTCCTCCTCCTCCTCCTCCCCAACCAAACTAGGCAGCGAGGGAGCATGGCTCGATGAGCCGATGATATCCTCTGTGGCTACTGGTGATGAGCTTCAACTAACTCCGCCCAAAGACACCCAAGCAGCCCTACCAGCTTGCGACAACGCTGCACGAACTTCGCACTCACAATGAAGCAAGGTCATAATAAGTATCGGATCGGTGACCGCAAGTGAACAAGATGCATCTGTTCGAGGAGGCTGAAATTGTACCTTCATCGTCCCCCGACTCGGTCTCAGTTATACGCTCCGGGAAGATGACCTAGTGCATCGAGGCTTCAAAGATGCATCTGTTCAGCTCACCGGACTGCAACGACATAAGTCGATCCGTTGTGAATAAAATATTTTAAATCGACCGTCGGTTCAAGCGTACCACTCTGTTGATGAGGGGTGCAAACTCCCTAAATCCTTGTGCATGTCTACGATGCGATGCGGTATGCTGTTCATCGGGTCAGCCCACTCCGGCTCGCGATGTCTTCCGTCGTCCATCGAGGCTGAGGCGAAGCGGTGCTTCGCCATCATCGTACCACCTCATGTGTCGGCCCGGTAATCATCGATTAGTCACTCTCCTCTCCCGTCTTTCGCCACCTCCGTCGGTTCCACTCCGTCACATGAGTCTTATGCTCCTCTCCCGATCATGATCGATCGATTCTTACGCCGGCTCATGCTGCAAGGCATAAGAAACAAGAATCATCATAAGCGCAATGAGATCATCATAAGCAACAAGAAATATGATAATCTCACGGAGAACAAAGAGCTCACGGGTGGAAGCGCGTGGCGCCCGATATCGGTGGGCTGGCCGGTGGGGTATCTTGATAAATCCCAAACTGCGTGGCGGCGTTGTGGCAAATGCCACTCGACGGCGTACACACAGATCATGGGCACGATGCACCGCCAGAGACCACGGTCCGCTATGCACATCACGTTCAGATCAAAGTCCCACTCGTTCTTGTCGTCGGCCACCAGATTACCTATTACATATACCTTGGTAAGTTCGCACTCTCGGTCAATAAGCGGAATCAAAGAGAAAGGTGTTGGGCGAGTTCATATACTCTGCGTGTCGTCAAAGCGCCCAACTTCGTTAGTGTAGGTCTTGTACGAAGTCTTGTTTAGGCCGTGTAGAGTTTGACAACGTCCCACTCGTAAGCTACGGTGGGGTTTGAGTCTCGTCGCCTTCTTCGCCATAGTCTTTCCATGGGCGTCTTGGCAACTTCTCCGACGCCCACCGACAACCGCTCCCACATCCAAATGGAGAAGGCCTAGACAAAGCCACCCATATTGGACTTGTCTCCCGTCCCGCTGCGTTCGTCATCAAGCTGCAAAACATCAAATGAGGATCAGATATAAGAAAATGTTATGGACACACTTTCGTAGGTAGATACGCAATTAGACACTCTCTTACCGAGCGGTATAGGTAGGAGAGAGATGTCGCCCCCAACTATACCCTGCATCCCATCCGCTAGGAAGAACGAATCGCCCGATTGGCGAGTTCCGGGCTGTGCGAAACACGACCTCCGAGAGAATATACCACGATAGGCCCTCACGTACAACTCCACGATCGCCTCATCTGCGCCTTTGGGGCATGTCCTCCGGTGCTCGAGAGCGAGATCAGCAGCACACCGGATGTACGGTTACTCTTGGCACGGGGCGATCGCCGATGAGGGTGGTGACCTCTCTCGCCCGATTGGCCCTCTCCACTCGACCGGTGAGTGCATCGGCATTGCGATAATCATCCCCGTCCTCTAGGGTCACCGTCATCTCCCGCATGGCAGATGGAAAGAATGGGTCTCCGGTCTCCAACGGTCAATCGAGCTGTGAGAGCGCGTGGACAAGCGTCGGCGGCCGACGCTGAACTGCAGACGAAACCCAACAGACGGGCTCTCTTGAAGAACGGCGCGAAGCGCTCTTCGAGTCCATATGCCCATGAACCCCGTGACCCCTCATGCGCCTTTGGTGGGCGTCTGTCAAAAGTGAGCGCCAAAAGTTAGAAATCATTTTCATCAATCCGAGAACTTTGATCAAAATTTCTTTCATATCACTTACCTCTCCGTTCTCTATGAAACAGGCACGATGACCCTTGTCGAATGCCCGTCCCAGCATGCAGATCACCGTGGGCGATGTTGTCCGCAAGAGGTGGCCGCCTTAATAGAGTTTCATAAACAAAAGCACCATAAGCATAAGCATACATAAACAAAAATGAACTCAAATCATATCAAGATAAAATTTTAAGCATATTCCTCCAACAACATCTACTACACATGATAGATCAAATCATATCAACATGCATCATATCAAAAAACCTCCAACATACATCATAGCTTCATATTTTTAAACAAAATTTTCCACACAACATCTTCATATCATCATATCAACATGCATCATCAAACTAGGGTTCATCTTCACACTAGATCATATCATCATATCACATGCATCATCAAACTAGGGTTCATCCCTTTATCAACATTACATCATAATTTTTTAACAAAAAAATTATGAACTAAATTCATCTTCACACTAACATATGAACTATTGATTAGAGTACATATCCAATACCACTACTTACTAAAGAACTAAGAACTACAACTACAATCAATCTTAGGTGAAAAAAATCAATCTTAGTTCAAAAACATGAGGGGTTTCAAGCAAATAATGCGTCGAATCGGTAGAAAGTTTGCAAAAACTAATTGGAGGGATCAGAGGAGCTTACAGTTCTCTCCTCGGGGCCATCTCGATCTGCCAAAGCGGTGAAGAATCGGTGAAGATCCAAGGGGAAGTGGAGGAGATGAGAGAGGAGAGAGAGGCGCGACTTGGGGAGAAAATGGCGAACTGCCGACTTGGGGAGGGATGGGTGGGGAGAAGGGAAGGCGCGGTCTCGGTGAAATAACTGCCCGCACCCTACCGCCAGGTCTCCGCGGTAGGTGAGGAGTTCGGACTAGGGGTGTCCGGATAGCGAACTATCATCATCGGCGGACTCCAAGACTATGAAGATACCAGATTGAAGACTTCGTCCCGTGTCCGGATGGGACTTTCCTTGGCGTGGAAGGCAAGCTTGGCGTCTGGATATGTAGATCTCCTACCTTTGTAACCGACTTTGTGTAACCCTAACCCTATCCGGTGTCTATATAAACCGGAGGGTTTTAGTCCGTGGGGACGAACAACAATCATACCATAGGCTAGCTTCTAGGGTTTAGCCTCTTTGATCTCGTGGTAGATCCACTCTTGTAACACACATCATCAATATTAATCAAGCGGGGCGTAGGGTTTTACCTCCATCAAGAGGGCCCGAAACTGGGTAAAACATCGTGTCCCTTGTCTCCTGTTACCATCCGCCTAGACGCACAGTTCGGGACCCCTACCGAGATCCGCGGTTTGACACCGACATTGGTGCTTTCATTGAGAGTTCCTTTGTGTCGTCGCCGCCAGGTAGGATGCCTCATCTCGTCTTTAAAGACGATACTATCGCCAAAGGAGCCTTGGCTGCTGGCCAGACTCTTCGGCTAGGTGGTTTTCTTATGACCTCCAATCCGGCCACGCGCCGACGATGACCTCTTGAGTCATCGAAACCAATCTCCAGGTTAGTTCGGAACTTGCCGAACAGTTAGATCCGATCGAGCTCTCCTCCATAAACGAGCTCTTGGATCGCATCGCCGCCCTGGGAGTCGCCACCGACTACGACCGGATCGGGCCTAAAACCGATCTGAGAGAGATCAACTCTCCCCAGGCTACCCATCATGTTGCTATGATAGAGCAGCAATGTGGCGATTCTTCTTGTATCTTAAGGACTAGTTACGTCCGGATTCCCGATCCTCCATGCGGATTCCCGCAGAGGGACGGGCGTTGATCAAGCCCTGAACTTAAAGTCGGCGGTGGGTCGGACTCATGGGATAACACTAAAAATCCAAACTTCCAAGTTCGAAACTTCGGCCCTTGAGTCCTAAATTGGGCGGGGTTCGGATCTAGTTCCACCCGCCCACCCAAACATTAGCGATCTCTCTCAAATTCGCAAGAGCCCGATGAAACAGTACATCATTACTGGGCCAGATTCCTCCTGGTTATGAACAGGATAAAGGACTGCCGAGAGGAGGACGCAATCCCAATTTTCTGCAATAATTGCACGGACAAGGGAATCCTAAACGCCATAAGTCGTCGCGAAATTACACGATTCTCGACTTGGTGACCATAGTACAAAAGTCTTGTGCGATGGAGAGCGCTGGAAAACCGAAAGTAAATTTTGGGATAATCCGGCCCGAATACATCCCTAGTCCGAAACAAGCGGGTGCATCATTATCAAGCACCGGGTTGAATACCAAAAACCAAAAACCCTAAAAGTGCGGAACCGTCTTGGAGGGTTGGCTCAACGGACCTGCAAAATCCACAAGACGGAGGGCGCCACTCCAATACACAGCCTTGGCGTGTTGGATACTACGGCGGTGGCCAAAAGTGGCATAGGCTTTTTAGCCCGGCAACCAACCCAGAAGATACCGAGACAGATAACAGTCTTGAGACTTTCGCATCAAATAACATGCGGAAGCGAACAACCGCAGCTTCGCTAAGTCTACCAAGTAGCAACAACAAATCCATGGAGTTGCACGGCTATCACCTTCAACGCCATGACGAACCTAAATTCGAACAGCTAGAGCACCGGCCGCATTGGTCCTCGGTCCGATAGTGGGCGGTTTTCGTCTTACTAAGGTACTCATGGATGGCGGCAGCGGATTAAACCTCATCTATGAGGAAACCCTTCAAAAATGGAAATTGATGGAGCCGCATTGAGCGAAGCAGCACAACCTTCAGAGGATAATCCCTAGTCGAGAAATGCGCTGCGCAGGAAAAATCACACTAGATGTAGTGTTGGCTCACCGGACAATTCTGGTCCGAGGAGGTCACGTTTCAAGTGGCCCCATTCGCAGCGGATATCACACTTTGTTAGGCGAGAGGCATTCACAATCTTCCAAGCTATACCCCACTACGGGTACATGAAGCTCAAAATGCCCGGACCCAATGGGATAATCACTCTCGCCGATGATCGAGATCTGACACTCACGCTGAAAATAAGACAGCCCAGCTTGGCCCTAGAGGCATTGTCCAAGCCCTAGCGGCAGAGGAACTAACTACGCTGCACTCCACGGTGGATAGGGACGATGTGATACTCGATAAGAGGTCCAAGTCCACCTCTTTTAAACCAGCGAGACGAAATAGTCAAATTTCAGGTCCATCCAACGGACCCCACAAAGACGGCCTCCATTGGGGCACAATTAAGTCCGGATGTCGAAGCAAGACTACGAGAATTCCTTGGGAAAATTGGGACATTTTGCTCGGCACCCTTCGACATGCCGGGAATCCCACGCAGTGGCAGAGCACAGCCTAAATATCCTAAAAGGATTCAAGCCGGTCAAACAAGCTCTTTGGCGATTTTCCAACCCAAAAGACAGGCAATGGGAGAGAGCTAGCCAAACTCTTAGAAGCCTTGATTCATCGAGATATAAAACATCCGGACTGGCTAGCCAATCTAGTAATGGTACCAAAAAGGACAAATCCTGGCGCTCTGCGTCGATTTTAAAGACCTTAACAAGGCCTGTCCAAAGGACCCTTTCCCCTCCCTCGCATCGACCAAATCATCGATGCTACCGCGAGGCACGACTCATTGTGCTTCCTCGATGCATACTCCGGATACCATCAAATCAAGATGGCGGAGAAAGATCGGGCATAGCGGCATTCATTACTCCATATGGGCCATTCGCTTCAACACAATGCCCTTCGGACTAAAAAAACGCTGGCGCAACATATCGGCGCATGATTCAAACATGTCTCGCTACCCAGATAGGCAAAACAGTAGAGGCATACATAGACGATGTGGTCGTCAAGACCAAACACGTCGGAACTCTAGTAGAAGACTTGAGGGTGACATTCGACAACCTTCGAGCATATGACATTAAGCTCAATCCGGAAAAATGCGTCTTCGGCGTACCAGCCGGAAAGCTCTTGGGCTTCATCGTATCCGGTAGAGGAATTGAAGCAAACCGGCCAAAATCCGAGCTCTGTCACAATTGGATATTCCAAAAGACCTCAGCAGATACAAGAACTAACCGGATGCGAGCGGCCTTAAGTCGCTTCATCTCCTGTTTGGGCGAAAAGGCTCGCCCCCTCATCGCCTCCACGGCGCACGAACATTTGAATGGACAGATGCTTCCACACCGGACTCGAAGAAATAAAAGCCATACGGCAACAAATCCGGTTACGGCGCGCCCAACCCGGGCGAACCTATGATTTTATATGTCGCAGCAACACATCAAGTTGTCGGTAGCGGTACTCGTCGTTGAGCGAGAAATAGAAGGGCACAAATTCCCTCTTCAAAAACCCGTGTACTACGTATCCCTTGTTCTAACTCCATGCAAATCCGGTACCCACATTATCAAAAGATAGCGTGTCACGGTGTTCATGGCATCCGGAAGCTGCGACACTACTTTCAAGAGTGTTCAATAACGGTGGCCTCAAGTACCTCTCAACGATATTATAAACAATCGCGACATAGCGGGCAGGATTGCAAAATGGGCTATCGAGCTCTTACCATTTGACATAACCTACAAACCACGGCGAGCTATAAAGTCGCGAGTTTCGGCTGACTTAAATGCCGAATGGACCGGCCGAACTCCCTAAAGAGTACGGTAGCGTACTCAACTGGATCATGCATTTCGACGGATCCAAAATGCTGGTTGGCTTGGGGCTGGCGTCGTCCTAACGTCCCCAACTGGAGACACAATCCAATACGTACTTCAAATAAGGTACACAGACTCCAACAACGCAGCCGAATACGAGGCCCTTCTACATGGCCTCCGGATGGCAATCTCCATGGGCATTCAACGCCTAGAGGTGCGTGGGGATTCAAACCTCGCAATATCCCAAGTAAATGGAGACTTTGACGCCAAAGATCCAAAAATGGCAGCTTACCGTAACGCCGTCCTAAAAATGTCAGCTCGGTTCGAAGGACTAGAATTCCATCATGTAGCCCGGGATAATAACCAGGCAGCAGACGTGTTAGCACACATCGGCGCGAAACGAGACGCCGTCCTCCTAACATCTTCTGGAGCGGCTCTTTAAGCCATCCGTATTATGGGAAGAGGAGTCCGGAAATAACAATCCGGAGCCAGCTGCATCACCTAACTCAGACCATTCTGACACAATCGATGGCTCAGCCAATGAAATAACACTTTCAGCTCATGAAATAATGGCAGTAATTGCCCCTTGGACAGAACCATTCCTAGCCTACTTAATGCGGCAGGAACTTCCCGAAGACCAAAATGAGGCCCGCTACATAGTTCGGCGATCTAAAGCCTACAAGGTCCATGAGGAGAACTTTATAAGAAAAGCACAACCGAGTCCTTCAAAGGTGCATCTCCAAGAGGAAGGGCGAAATCTCTGGCTGAAATTCACGCCCGGACTCGGCGGCACCACGCTTCAGCCCGGCCCTTGTAGGCAAGGCCTTCCAGACAGGATTTTATTGGCCGACAGCCGGGCAGATGCTCAGATTTAGTCCAACGATCGTCGGTTGCCAGCTCTTTGCTAATCGAGCCACATGCCACCCACCGCCCTCAAAACTATACCCATTACCTGGCCGTTCATGTCCGGGGCTTGACATGGTTGGACCCCTTAAAGGGGGAACCCACAAGCACAAATACTTATTGGTCATGGTGGACAAATTCACCAAATGGATTGAGGCCAAGCCGGTTAAAGCGGCAGATTCGGACGGTGATAGACTTCGTATCCGGGTAGTACACCGCTTTGGCGCCCCCCCACAGCATCATCGCGATAATGGCACGAACTTCACGGTCGACGAGGTTAAACTCGTGCGAAACATGGGCATCAAGCTCGATTACGCTTGATCTATCACCCCAAACTAACGGTCAAGTCGGCGAGCAAATGGTCTAATCATGAGCGGCATCAAACCCAGACTAGTGCGGTCCCTCAAGGAATCTAACACGACTGGGTAGAGGAGCTCGACTCCGACTGGGGCTGTGGACCACGCCAAACCGAACTCTGGATTCACACCATTTTTATGGTATACGGCGCAGAGGCAGTTCTGGCCTGCGATATAATTCATGACTCACCTCGTGTGCGCATGTACGAAGAAAGAGAAGCCGAGTTGGATCGGCAGGACAGTCTGGACGCCTTAGAGGAGGAGCGGGACGTGGCAAAGGCTCGTTCCGCATTTTATCAGCAGCAGGCTCGAAGATATCAAAGCAGAAGCGGGCCAAAACTTACAATGTTGGCGAACTTGTTCTCGCTGCCGGACAAAAAGGACAAACTTAAGCCCAAGTGGGATGGTCCTTCATCATCGACCAAGTCCGACGGCGGAGCATACCGCTCACGTAACGATCGACAACCGACTCGAGCCGAACCCATGGAACGCAGCCCGTCTCCGAAGATTCTACGCCTAGCGCCGGACTCCGGGTTCGTCTCACTCCCCCGTCCACCCCTTTTTTTACTGTCTCTCGTCCTCCTCCTTCTTCCCACTTTTTTTTCAATACCTTTTATGGGCTGATTTGCGCTTTGTTCGCACACACTTGATGTGCTCCTGGCACTCATTATACCTGGGGGCTTCTTTTACAGAAGCTTATTCATACGGGCTTCATGCCCAACACATGTGTCATACTTCCGCATGTACCTTTTATTCACCATTATATGCATCGATATGACTTAAGTTTTGGCCAAGCTGGGTTGCCTGGCTCCTGTGCTTACCCCTACGTTCCCGATTGTTCGGCTAGGAGGTAAAGGGAGCACCTCTGCGATTATTCTTGCCGGGTCGGCGGATGTGTACCTCGGTGGGTGAAGCCGAAAGCTAGCGTTCTTAAGAGAATATTCGGTCGGTGACTTGAAAGATGATTTATTACTTACTTATTTATCTGCACGCAGATGCTTTTTCTGCTATTTTCGCAGTCCGGCATTGCACTTTAGGGCATGCCTCCCAGGGAAAGGAACCCCTAACGGAACTATTCTCCCTGGAAGATGTTTCTTACTAACCATGTGATGAGGCACGTACTAGCGAGATGCTAATTCGTGCGTGTAGATGGCCCGATCTTTCATGGCGATACTCGATCAACACCTCGTCTCCCTGTTCCTCCTCGTAACCTCCAAGAACAATTTTCACCTGTGTACAAAAATACACAAACGAAAATAATGACCCCCTCGGATCAGCACGTAGGCGTCGATGTGATGATCACCCTCCGTTGCTAGTAAATTTCCACGATGGGAAAATCACAGATAATACACAAGATATGGTCGTCCGTAACTCGGACGTTTTTCTGTATATCTCATACCGGAATAAAACTCAAAACTAATCTGCGTACAATGGCCGTAGCTCGACGATTAAATAGCCAACTCCGTGACCCTTCCGCAAGAAAAATATCTAACGCTACATGTTGCCGAACAAGTCATGCGTGACTTGACTACGAAAGAAAACAAAGATCCTAACTAACTAATTAAGCGGGAGCTACTATCTAGGAAACCTTCCAATAAAATATTCTAATTATCAATCATGCACGCATGCATGCCTCTTTTCAGATTGCATGTGATCATGCACTCCTTGTTTGATGGCAATTAAAATTGCACCGATCTTGATCCATTCAGGTGGAGTTCTAAACGTGGGTTGTACCTCTTCTGGTTCTGGTTCCTGATCGGCATCCGACTTGGGCCTTTGATTGTATACACACACTTTATGCCTTTCAAATACAGGAGCAATTCTAGGTCCACAAAGTTGACGTAAAACACCATCTTTTCCTCGATGAAACTCAGCCGCATGCACAATATTATGTTCCGTGACTTTTCCATGACTTGATTTCTTAACCGGCTCAGCATCTTTAACGTCAACAATCGATGGTGCCATGTGTGTATCATCCTTCCTCCCTTCAAGCGAAACCGTCCTCGGTTTCGAGTCTATTTTTGGTACAGCCTTCCTCTTCGGAACTTGCATCTCTATGGTTATTGCGTTGTCTCCCATTGGTTTCAGCACATGCTTCCTTCCATCATGCATGAACGTGTATGTGTTGGATCTTCCAGCATGGACCGCATCATGATCAAACTGCCATGGTCTTCCTAATAGCAACTGGCACGCATCCATCGGCACAACATCACAATCCACCTTGTCAACATAATCTCCAACAGTAAATGTCACACGTACCTTGTGCGTAAATTTTAATTTCCCAGAGTTATATAGCCACTCCACGTGGTGTGGTTGAGGGTGTCGCCACATAGACAAACCCAATTCTTGTACAAGGTCTTTGCTAATGGCGTTGGTAAAACTGCCACCATCAATTATCATCTTACATGCACGGTCCTTAATCTTGCATTGTGTCTTAAAAACACTCCATCGCTGGCCTTTTGCATCATCGTCTTGTACCTTCTGTACCAAAAGATTCAGCCCCTCAGTCGGTGCATCGACTTCGTCCTTTCTTTCTTCCTGTTGCTCTCTTCTTTTTAGCAAACGGTTTTTCCAGTCTCCGCTGAACACATCTGATGGCATGGGAATAAAACAGATTTGTTGGTCCTTCCATGATACAGAGTAACTATTTTTCTTGGAATTCCGAACAGCCCCAACACGTTTGCACCATTGGTTCCCAAGTAGAAGATGACACGACAGCATGGGCACAAGACAAACATGAAAAAATTCCGCACAACAATATTTCCCCAAAGTAAAAATTAACAAAATCTGGTGGGTAATTTGGATTTCACCTTCGAACCACTTCAGCATGTATGGTCTTTCAAGAGGTGTAATCTTCAGCCCCAATTTTTCCACCACCTCGATGCTCACCATATTGACCGCGGTACTCTCATCGATCGTCAGATTGACACGTCGTTCGCTCACGACGCAACGAGTGTGAAAAAGAGTGACCTCTCCAATGCCTTCCTCCTCCATCAATATGTTCCTGCTCAACATCTTGATGCTCGACTCCAGAGACGACATTGTAAATTGATCACCGTGAGTAACCTTCGCTCTGAATACCACTTGATGAGGCACGGACTAGCGAGATGCTAATTCGTGCGTGTAGATGACCCGATCTTTCACGACGATACTCGATCAACACCTCGTCTCCCTGTTCCTCCTCGTAACCTCCAAGAACAATTTTCACCTGTGTACAAAAATACACAAACGAAAATAATGACCCCCTCGGATCAGCACGTAGGCGTCGATGTGATGATCAACCCTCCGTTGCTAGTAAATTTCCACGATGGGAAAATCACAGATAATACATAAGATATGGTCGTCCGTAACTCGGACGTTTTTCTGTATATCTCATACTCGGAATAAAACTCAAAACTAATCTGCGTACAATGGCCGTAGCCTGACGATTAAATAGCCAACTCCCGTGACCCTTCCACAAGAAAAATATCTAACGCTACATGTTGCCGAACAAGTCATGCATGACTTGACTACGAAAGAAAACAAAGATCCTAACTAACTAATTAAGCGGGAGCTACTATCTAGGAAACCTTCCAATAAAATATTCTAATTATCAATCATGCACGCATGCATGCCTCTTTTCAGATTGCATGTGATCATGCACTCCTTGTTTGATGGCAATTAAAATTGCACCGATCTTGATCCATCCAGGTGGAGTTCTAAACGTGGGTTGTACCTCTTCCGTTCGGTTCCCGATCGGCATCCGACCTGGGCCTTTGATTGTATACACACTTTATGCCTTTCAAATACAGGAGCAATTCTAGGTCCACAAAGTTGACGTAAAACACCATCTTTTCCTCGATGAAACTCAGCCGCATGCACAATATTATGTTCCGTGACTTTTCCATGACTTGATTTCTTAACCGGCTCAGCATCTTTAACGTCAACAATCGATGGTGCCATGTGTGTATCACCATGTAATATAACATAACTAGTTGGGCACTTGTCTGATAAAGCACTTATGACCCCGACGCCTTGTCTCCATGCATGCCCGGTTCTTTATAACCGCAAGGGTATTCGGACACCTCCGGACTGTTGGGTCCCGAGGTTGAAGCTAAACGGTCCGCAAAGACAAACGATCTACAATCCGGCTAGAAGGCATTTTACATGTCATTTCAAATTACATCGTCAAACCGACCGATTGTACTCCTCCTCAATCCCATCTAACAGGCTGTCTAATTCTGATCCTGTTGAGAATATTTCACGGCCAGTTCTACATGGGCGTACATCAAGCTCACAGGGATCTCCTTCCCATCAGGCCCCGCAGGTCCGACCTCGGCCATGTGGTTTGGGTCAGACTTCGGGTAACGTGTCTTCACCATGGCCCAGGCCTCCCTGGCGCCCTGACGGCAGGCCGATATCTTCCACAAACGGAGGCGTCGCCGTGCTCCCTGAAGCTTCTTAGCATGCTCACCAGGGCCCTCGGGTAGGGGGACGGATGGCCATAAAGCATGAACGACGCCACTCATTGCCTGCCGAACACGTTCGAGCAATTGCACTAGCTCGGGAAGTTGGTCACCCGTTGACTCAGGCATTTCCTCCATGAGGCGACTGTGAGCACACCTAAAGACATATTTCATCAATCGACTTCCTCGCGAATTCTTCTTTTTAAAGGAATTTGTTCAAGCACTTACTATAAATGCCGCGAAGCCGCTGATTCTCCTTCACGGAGCTGCATACTGGGCCCGAACACCTTTCAGCTCTTCTCCTTCTTTGGGTGTGGGCATCTTGGAGCTTGTTTCTCTCCGCTGCACCTTCATAAGCACCCTCTCGCGGCCTTTAGCTGGACGACTAGTTGTTGCTTGTCGGGATCTAGTCCGCGCCCTCGCAATATTATTGTCGATTCACGCCACACTTTGCTAAATAATTATCTTTTCAAAGTACGTCTTACCAGTGGGTCTCTGTGGCTCCCCCTGTGGCGGCCAGTGCGGCTTCAAGTTGGGCCTTGCACTCTTGGAGCTCTTGGGACAGCTGGGTATTCTTCTCCGCAAGACCCTGCATAATAATTGATCCTTAAATCAGTTATTTCAACTATTTTAAGTCTCGGGGCTACCGCATATATAACTATTAAAATTACTTACCGTATGTCTTTCACATACCGCCCGTGGCTCGTTAACCCATCTTGAGCGGCACGGAGGTGCGCTTCCGCTTTAAAGGCATTTAACGCCCCGGCGAGAAACACGCGTCACGAAGAACTGTCCGCGACGCTTTGTGATTCATGGCGCTCTCCACCTCGGACGGGTGGCGGACAGCTGTCGGCATCCTCCGTCGGAGGAGCGTCCGCTCACGCCTTGTATTCGCCTCCCCTCCGGACCATGCGTTGGAGCATGTCCGCGGAGGCTTGATTGGCAACCTCTCCGGACCGTCCGCGGCGCTCTTTACGGAAAAGTTATGAGCATTAATATACCTCCTAGGGATCCTTCCTTAAAAATAGCGGTGCTCGCATCACCGTAGCGACGCGTTCGGTTCGCGTCACACTCCTCTTCCTCCCTGCTGGGCTGGGATCGACCCTTGTTAGCGGCCGCCGGGTTCGCTTCCCACCTTAAAGGCGCCTCCTGCGATGCACCATTAGTATGGGATGGTCAGAATTGAGCGCGGATCAAATAATGGTGTCAAGACCTTGGTCGTAGTCACCTGGGAGGCTGGAAAGAAACCGGGGTAGTCAGCCGTAATGGCGACTAGGGCATTGTCTATGCTACGTTGGTGGAACACCCCGTCAATCAGCTCCACCTTTATGTCCGGATCCTCTTCGCAGGTCGGATCAAGGGATCGTTCCGGGTCCTCGGGCTGTGGAGTTAGGCTTCGTATGCCCTCCACGTCCCGGCGCAGCTCCTGCGTCGACATCGCAGAGTAAGATACTTGACTTTAAAAAAATATGGATCGGGTAGATGAACATCCGCTTACCCAGCTCCGAGGGTTATTCATAGAAAATCCATTCAACGGATTCTTGCGGAGGAAGTCCTCCTCCTCTCCCTTATACAAGCCGGACAGGATCTTCGCCAGATCGGCTGCCGAGCCTGGCCCCTTGCGGCCATGACGGGTGGCGTCTGTTGGGGAACGTAGTAATATCAAAAAATTTCCTACGCACACGCAAGATCATGGTGATGGCATAGCAACGAGAGGGGAGAGTGTATGTCCACGTACCCTCGTGAGACCGTAAGCGAAGCGTTATAACAACGCTGTTGATGTAGTCGACGTCTTCACGATCCGACCGATCCAAGTACCGAACGCACGGCACCTCCGAGTTCAAGACACGCTCAGCTCGATGGCGATCCCGGGCTCGATCCAGCAAAGTGTCGGGATGAGTTCCACAAGACGACGGCGTGCAGGACGATGATGATGCTCCATCGACGCAGGGCTTCGCCTAAGCTCCGCGACGATATGACTTTACGGCGCGAGGCTTCGCTAAGCTCCGCAACGATATGACCGAAGTGGAATATGGTGGAGGGGCACCGACACGGCTAAGGAACGATCCGTAGATCAACTTGTGTGTCATGGGGTGCCCCCGCCTCGTATATAAAGGAGCAAGGGGTGCGGCCAGCCCTAGGAGGAGGCGGCGGAGGAGTCCTACTCCCACGGGAGTAGGACTCCCCCCTTTCTAGTTGGATTAGGACTTGGGGGAGGGGAAGAGGAAGGCGCCGCCCCCTCTCCTTGTCCTATTCGGACTAGGGGAGGGGGCGCGCCTGCCCTGGCCGCCCTCCTCTTCTCCCTTATGGCCCATTAAGGCCCATTGACCCCCCGGGAGGGTTCCGGTAACCCCCCGGTGTTCCGGTAAAATCCCGATTTCACCGGAACCTTTCCAAGTCCAAACATAGGCTTCCAATATATCGATCTTTATGTCTCGACCATTTCGAGACTCCTCGTCATGTCCGTGATCACATCCGGACTCGAACAAACTTCGTACATCAAAACTTATAAACTCATAATAAAGCTCGTCATCGTAACGTTAAGCGTGCGGACCCTACGGGTTCGAGAACTATGTAGACATGACCTAGAACTATTCTCGGTCAATAACCAATAGCGGAACCTGGATGTTCATATTGGTTCCTATATTTTCTCTGAAGATCTTTATCGGTCAAACCGCATAACAACATCGTTGTTCCTTTGTCATCGGTATGTTACTTGCCCGAGATTCGATCGTCGGTATCCAATATCTAGTTCAATCTCGTTATCGCAAGTCTCTTTACTCGCTCGTAATACATCATTTCATAACTAACTCATTAGTTACAATGCTTGCAAGGCTTAGGTGATGAGTATTACCGAGAAGGCCCAGAGATACCTCTCCGACAATCGGAGTGACAAAACCTAATCTCGAATTATGCCAACTCAACATATACTTTTGGAGACACCTGAGAGTACCTTTATAATCACCCGATTACGTTGTGACGTTTGGTAGCACACAAAGTGTTCCTCCGGTAAACGGGAGTTGCATAATCTCATAGTTGCAGGAACTTTGTATAAGTCATGAAGAAAGCAATAGAAACATACTAAACGATCAAGTGCTAAGCTAACGGAATGGGTCAAGTCAATCACATCATTCTCCTAATGATGTGATCCCGTTAATCAAATGACAACTCATGTCTATGGTTAGGAAACATAACCATCTTCGATTAACGAGCTAGTCAAGTAGAGGCATACTAGTGACATACTGTTTGTTTATGTATTCACACATGTATTATGTTTCCGGTTAATACAATTCTAGCATGAATAATAAACATTTAGGAAATAGATAATAACTTTATTATTGCCTCTAGGGCATATTTCCTTTAGTCTCCCACTTGCACTAGAGTCAATAATCTAGATTACACAGTAATGATTCTCACACCCATGGAGTCTTGGTGCTGATCATGTTTTGCTCGTGAGAGAGGCTTAGTCAACGGGTCTGCAACATTCAGATCCGTATGTATCTTGCAAATCTCTATGTCTCCCACTTGGACTTGGTCCCGAATGGAATTGAAGCGTCTCTTGATGTGCTTGGTCCTCTTGTGAAATCTGGATTCCTTTGCCAAGGCAATTGCACCAGTATTGTCACAGAAGATCTTCATTGGTCCCGATGCACTAGGTATAACACCTAGATCGGAAATGAACTCCTTCATCCAGATTCCTCCATTTGCTGCTTCTGAAGCAGCTATGTACTCCGCTTCACATGTAGATCCCGCCACGACGCTTTGTTTAGAACTGCACCAACTTACAGCTCCACCGTTTAATAAAAATACGTATCCGGTTTGCGATTTAGAATCGTCCGGATCAGTGTCAAAGCTTGCATCGACGTAACCCTTTACGACTAGCTCTTTGTCACCTCCATATACGAGAAACATATCCTTAGTTCTTTTCAGGTATTTCAGGATGTTCTTGACCGCTGTCCAGTGATCCACTCCTGGATTACTTTGGTACCTTCCTGCCAAGCTTATTGCTAAGCATACGTCAGTCTGGTACACAGCATTGCATACATGATAGAGCCTATGGCTGAAGCATAGGAACATCTTTCATTTTCTCTATCTTCTCATTGTGGTCGGGCATTGAGTCGACTCAATTTCACACCTTGTAATACAGGTAAAAATCCTTTCTTTGCCTGATCCATTTTTAACTTCTTCAAAACCTTATCAAGGTATGTGCTTTGTGAAAGTCCAATTAAGCATCTTGATCTATCTCTATAGATCTTGATGCCCAATATGTAAGCAGCTTCACCGAGGTCCTTCATTGAAAAACTTTTATTCAAGTATCCTTTTATGCTATCCAGAAATTCTATATCATTTCCAATTAGCAATATGTCGTCCACATATAATATTAGAAATGCTACTGAGCTCCCACTCACTTTCTTGTAAATACAAAGCTTCTCCAAAAGTCTCAGATAAAACCATATGCTTTGATCACACTATCAAAGCGCTTATTCCAACTCCGAGAGGCTTGCACTGCACCATAGATTGATCGTTGGAGCTTGCACACTTTGTTAGCTCCTTTAGGATCGACAAAACCTTCCGTTGCATCATATACAACTCTTCTTCCGTAAATCCATTCAGAAATGCAGTTTTGACATCCATCGCCATATTTCATAATCATAAAATGCGGCGATTGCTAACATGATTCGGACAGACTTAAGCATCGCCACGGGTGAGAAGGTCTCATCGTAGTCAACTCCTTGAACTTGTCGAAAACCTTTTGCAACAAGTCGAGCTTTGTAAATGATAACATTACCGTCGCCGTCGGTCTTCTTCTTAAAATCCATTTATTCTCTATTGCTTGCCGATCATCGTGCAAGTCAACCAAAGTCCATACTTTGTTCTCATACATGGATCCCATCTCAGATTTCATGGCTTCAAGCCATTTTATGGAATCTGGGCTCACCATCGCTTCTTCATAGTTCGAGGTTCACCGTGATCTAGTAGCATGACTTCCGAATAGGATTACCGCACCACTCGTGCGGATTTTATTCTCGTTGATCTCTGAGTTCATCGACAACTTGATCTGAAGTTTCATGATCATTATCATTAACTTCCTCGCTAATCTGGTGTAGGTGTCACGAAACCGATTTCGTGATGAACTACTTTCCAATAAGGGAGCTGGTACTGTTACCTCATCAAGTTCTACTTTCCTCCCACTCACTTCTTTCGAGAGAAACTCCTTCTCTAGAAAGGATCCATTCTTAGCAACGAATGTCTTGCCTTCGGATCTGTGATAGAAGGTATACCCAATTGTCTCCTTTGGGTATCCTATGAAGACACATTTTCCGATTTGGGTTGAAGCTTATCAGGTTGAAGCTTTTTCACATAAGCATCGCAACCCCAAACTTTCGAAACGACAACTTTGGTTTCTTGCCAAACCATAGTTCATAAGGTGTCGCCTCAACGGATTTTGATGGTGTCCTATTTAACGTGAATGCGGTCGTCTCTAAAGCATAACCCCAAAACGATAGCGGTAAATCGGAAATAGACATCATAGATCGCACCATATCTAGTAAAGTACGATTCGACGCTCGACACACCATTACGCTGTGGTGTTCCGGTGGCGTGAGTTGAAACTATTCCGCATTGCTTCAAATGTAGACCAAACTCGTAGCTCAAATATTCTCCTCCACGATCAGATCGTAGAAACTTTATTTCTTGTTACGATGATTTTCAACTTCACTCTGAAATTCTTTGAACTTTTCAAATGTTTCAGATTTATGCTTCATTAAGTAGATATACCCGATCCGCTTAAATCATCTGTGAAGGTGAGAAAATAACGATATCCGCCACGAGCTTGAACATTCATCGGACCACATACATCAGTATGTATGATTTCCAACAAATCTGTTGCTCTCTCCATACAACCGGAGAACGGTGTTTTAGTCATCTTGCCCATGAGGCACGGTTTGCAAGTACCAAGTGATTCATAATCAAGTGATTCCAAAAGTCCATCGTATGGAGTTTCTTCATGCGTTTTACACCGATATGACCTAAACGGCAAGTGCCACAAATAAGTTGCACTATCATTATCAACTCTGCATCTTTTGGCTTCGACATTATGAATATGTGTATCACTATCGTCGAGATTCAACAAGAATAGACCATTCTTCAAGGGTGCATGACCATAAAAGATATTACTCATATAAATAGAACAACCATTATTCTCAAATTTAAATGAATAACCGCCTCGCATTAAACAAGATCCAGATATAATGTTCATGCTCAACGCCGCACCAAATAACAATTATTTAGGTATAAAACTAATCCCAAGGTAGATGTAGAGGTAGCGTGTCGACCGCGATCACATTGACTTTGGAACCGTTTCCCACGCCGCATCGTCACCTCGCCCTTTGCGGTGCTCTCTTATTCCGTAGTCCCTGCTTCGAGTTGCAAATATTAGCAATGTAACCAAGATCAAATACCCAGTGCTACTACGAGCTCTAGTAAGGTACACATCAATAACATGTATATCACATATACCTTTGTTCACCTTGCCATCCTTCTTATCCGCCAAATACTTGGGGCAGTTCCGCTTCAAATGTCGGTCGCTTGCGGTAAAACACTCGTTTCAGTGCTTAGGTCCAGACTTGGGTTTCTTCTCTTGAGCAGCAACTTTCTTGCTGTTCTTTTGAAGTTCCTTCTTCTTCCCTTTGCCCTTTTCTTGAAACTAGTGGTCTTGTTGACCATCAACACTTGATGCTCTTTCTTGATTTCTACCTCCGCTGCTTTTAGCATTGCGAAGAGCTCAGAATTGTCTTAGTCATCCCTTGCATATTATAGTTCATCACGAAGCTCTTGTAGCTTGGTGGCGATGAATGGAGAATTTGTCAATGACACTATCATCCGGAAGATTAACTCCCAGCTTGAATCAAGTGATTATTATACCTGCACATTTTGAGTATGTGCTCACCTTGTAACTATTCTCCTCCATCTTGCAGCTATAGAACTTATTGGAGACTTCATATCTCTCAATCCGGGCATTTGCTTGAAATATTAGCTTCAACTCTGGAACATCTCATATGCCCCATGACGCTCAAAACGCCGTTGAAGACCCGGTTCTAAGCCGTAAAGCATGGCACATCGAACTATGGAGTAGTCATCGCTTTGCTCGCCAGACGCTCACAACTTCTCGCGTTGTTCTCAAGAAGCAGGTTCGCACCCAACGGTGCTTCCAGGATTTAATTCTTCAGGCAGCAATGAGGATAATCCTCGTTACGGACCCAGTCCGTAATTGCTACCATCATCTTTCAACTTTGCTTTCTCAAGGAACGCATTAAAATTCAACGTAACAACAACACGAGCCATCTATCTACAAGAAACATAGACAAGGAAAATACTATCAGTACTAAGTTCATGATAAATTTAATTTCAATTAATCATATTAAAAACTCCCACTTAGATGTACATCTCTCTAGTCATCTAAGTGATTACGTGATCCAAATCAACTAAACCATAACCGATCATCACGAGAGATGGAGTAGTTTTCAATGGTGAACATCACTATGTTGATCATATCTACTATATGATTCACGCCGACCTTCGGTCTCCGTGTTCCGAGGCCATATCTGCATATGCTAGGCTCGTCAAGTTTAACCCGAGTATTCCGTGTGTGCAAAACTGGCTTGCACCGTTGTAGATGGACGAGAGCTTATCACACCCGATCATCACGTGGTGTCCGGGCACTACGAACTTTTAGCAACGGTGCATACTCAGGAGAACACTTCTTGATAATTTTAGTGAGAGATCATCTTATAATGCTACCGCCAATCAAAGCAAGATAAGATGCATAAAGGATAAACATCACATGCAATCAATATAAGTGATATGATATGGCCATCATCATCTTGTGCTTGTGATTCCATCTCAAGCACCGTCATGATCACCATTGTCACCGGCGCGACACCTTGATCTCCATCGTAGCATCGTTGTCGCCTCACCAACTATTGCTTCTACGACTATCGCTATCGCTTAGTGATAAAGTAAAGCAATTACATGGCTTTTGCATTTCATACAATAAAGCGACAACCATATGGCTCCTGCCGATTGCCGATAACTTCGTTACAAAACATGATCATCTCATACAATAAAATATAGCATCACGCCTTGACCATATCACATCACAACATGCCCTGCAAAAACAAGTTAGACGTCCTCTACTTTGTTGTTGCAAGTTTTACATGGCTGCTACGGGCTGAGCAAGAACCGTTCTTACCTACGCATCAAAACCACAACGATAGTTTGTCAAGTTGGTGCTGTTTTAACCTTCGCAAGGACCGGGCGAGCCACACTCGGTTCAACTAAAGTGAGAGAAACAGACACCCGCCGTCACCTTTAAGCAACGAGTGCTCAAGCGGTGAAACCAGTCTCGCAGAAGCATACGCGTAATGTCGGTCCGGCCGCTTCATCTCACAATACCGCTGAACCAAAGTATGACATGCTGGTAAGCAAGATGACTTATATCGCCCACAACTCACTTGTGTTCTACTCGTGCATATGACATCGACGATAAAACCAGGCTCGGATGCCATTGTTGGGGAACGAGTAATTTCAAAAATTCCTACGCACACGCAAGATCATGGTGATGGCATAGCAACGAGAGGGAGAGTGTATGTCCACGCACTGTGAGACCGTGAAGCGAAGCGTTATAACAACGCTGTTGATGTAGTCGACGCCTTCACGATCCGACCGATCCAAGTACCGAACGCACGGCACCTCCGAAGTTCAGCACACGCTCAGCTCGATGACGATCCCCGGCTCGATCCAAGAAAGCGTCGGGATGAGTTCCACAAGACGACGGCGGGCAGGACGATGATGATGCTCCACCGACGCAGGCTTCGCCTAAGCTCCGCGATGATATGACTTTATCGGCGCAGGGCTTCGCCTTAAGCTCCGCAACGATATGACCAAGTGGAATATGGTGGAGGGGGCACCGCACACGCTAAGAAACGATCCAGATCAACTTGTGTGTCATGGGGTGCCCCCGCCTCAGATATAAAGGAGCAAGGGGGTGCGGCCGGCCCTAGGAGGAGGCGGCCGGAGGAGTCCTACTCCCACCGAGTAGGACTCCCCCTTTCTAGTTGGATTAGGACTTGGGGAGGGGAAGAGGAAGGGGCGCCGCCTCTCCTTGTCCTATTCGGACTAGGGGAGGGGCGACGGCCTGCCCCTGGCCGCCCTCCTCTTCTCCCGTATGGCCCATTAAGGCCCATTGACTTCCGGAGGGTTCCGTAACCCCACGGTGTTCCGGTAAAATCCCGATTTCACCCGGAACCTTTCCGAAGTCCAAACATAGGCTTCCAATATATCGATCTTTATGTCTCGACTATTTCGAGACTCCTCGTCATGTCCGTGATCACATCCGGACTCAACAAACTTCGTACATCAAAACTTATAAACTCATAATAAACCGTCATCGTAACGTTAAGCGTGCGGACCCTACGGGTTCGAGGACTATGTAGACATGACCTAGAACTATTCTCGGTCAATAACCAATAGCGGAACCTGGATGTTCATATTGGTTCCTACATTTTCTACGAAGATCTTTATCGATCAAACCGCATAACAACATACGTTGTTCCTTTGTCATCGGTATGTTACTTGCCCGAGATTCGATCGTCGGTATCCAATATCTAGTTCAATCTCGCTATCGCAAGTCTCTTTACTCGCTCGTAATACATCATTTCATAACTAACTCATTAGTTACAATGCTTGCAAGGCTTAGGTGATGAGTATTACCGAGAAGGCCCAGAGATACCTCTCCGACAATCGGAGTGACAAAACCTAATCTCAATTATGCCAACTCAACATATACTTTTGGAGACACCAGAGAGTACCTTTATAATCACCCAGCCACGTTGTGACGTTTGGTAGCACACAAAGTGTTCCTCCGTAAACGGAGTTGCATAATCTCATAGTTGCAGGAACTTTGTATAAGTCATGAATAAAGCAATAGCAACATACTAAACGATCAAGTGCTAAGCTAACGGAATGGGTCAAGTCAATCACATCATTCTCCTAATGATGTGATCCCGTTAATCAAATGACAACTCATGTCTATGGTTAGGAAACATAACCATCTTCAATTAACGAGCTAGTCAAGTAGAGGCATACTAGTGACATACTGTTTGTTTATGTATTCACACATGTATTACGTTTCCGGTTAATACAATTCTAGCATGAATAATAAACATTTATCATGATATAAGGAAATAGATAATAACTTTATTATTGCCTCTAGGGCATATTTCCTTCAGCGTCATCTTCCCCGTTGAAATCCCACATAGGGTGGCCCCTATATTGGAGTGGCTGCACCCCTCGCATAATGCACATGGCCATGACTCCAATCATGGTCAATCCGAGAGGGCCAAGAACCTAATCCGCCCATCGATAATGGACGCCCTATCATCTTCCCGCTGAGGGCTCATGGGCGCCAACTTAGGCGCTTTCTTCAAGGGAGCATTGTTGAACTCCGGAGGCCGATCCGGACTGGATCCGCAGAGGGCGCCCTCCATGTAGAACCATTCAAGGCAGTCTTGGACGCTTCTCGGGTGCCGGATAGATATCCGGTCCCGGCGATGCGCCATATTTCGCTCCGCCCACTTGATATATCGACCCCTCATGAGAACGGGTACGAGACAAAACAATCTCTTCCACGGGCAAAATGGGGCTCGATGCCCAAGAACAGCTCGCAAAAGCTACGAAGCCCGCGATGTGCAAAATGGAGGCGGTGTGAGGTGGTGAAGTTGGAGTCCGAGAACTCTAGGAGCCCCTGAGAAACGGATGTATGGGAAACCGAGTCCCCTTATTAGATAGGGGACAAAGCATACCCGCTCCCTTTGGAAGGGTTGGGGACGCCTCCGCTTGCTTTCCACCCTTGTAGGTGGCTAGTCCGGCTCGAACCGAACCATGAATGCCGGGGAAGATATCCTCGGTTTGGAGTACCACTAGCTCGCTCAGGAACTGAGCATCTCCCCAATCTCTGGCTTAGGGCTGGGAGCGCGAGAGGAGGAGCGTCGGCTATCCATGATGGAATGGATTTTTGTCGAGGCGCTCGATGAGAACTTGCGGATGGAGGATGGTGTGAGCTGGATCTAGATCCTCGCCTCTTATAGGCGGCCTGCTCGCACAGCCTAGGGGTAAAATGTAAAATATCCCAGCCTTTCGCATTCGCATGCGACACGTGGAAGAAGGCCATTATTGGGCGAGAAGCCAAGGAGCGCGACATTTATAAATAAGCGGACACTATTCGACGGAACATGAAGATTGAAGGAGAACCCGTCTTGCAACGCCGAAGACAATATACGCGCCGGACTCGTCGTCGCAGAAGCCCGGTTCGGGGGCTACTGAGGGAGTTCCGGACTAGGGGGTGTCCGGATAGCCGAACTATCATCATCGGCAGGACTCCAAGACTATGAAGATACCAGATTGAAGACTTCGTCCCGTGTCCAGATGGGACTTTCCTTGGCGTGGAAGGCAAGCTTGGCGATACGGATATGTAGATCTCCTACCTTTGTAACCGACTTTGTGTAACCCTAACCCTATCCGGTGTCTATATAAACCGGAGGGTTTTAGTCCGTAGGGACTAACAACAATCATACCATAGGCTAGCTTCTAGGTTTAGCCTCTTTGATCTCGTGGTAGATCCACTCTTGTAACACACATCATCAATATTAATCAAGCGGGACGTAGGGTTTTACCTCCATCAAGAGGGCCCGAACTGGGTAAAACATCGTGT
The DNA here is from genome assembly GCA_021605205.1 of Aegilops longissima. NCBI lineage: Eukaryota > Viridiplantae > Streptophyta > Magnoliopsida > Poales > Poaceae > Aegilops > Aegilops longissima. The sequence goes on along the minus strand of CM038679.1, from coordinate 439,633,472 downwards.
CCCTTGTCTCCTGTTACCATCCGCCTAGACGCACAGATTGGGACCCCCTACTCGAGATCCGCGGTTTTGACACCGACAAGAGTTTACATGACCCTACCGCTGGTCTCTGGCGGTAGGGTGCGACGAGGGGACGGCACCTTCTCCGCCACGACGTGGATAGTTTCCTACCGCCATGGGCCGTGGCGGTAGGTTATCTAACCCTACCGCCAGAGGTTCTGGCGGTAGGCAAAAGGGTCAAATCTCGAAAAAATTTCAAACAGGGGTCAGATCCTGAAATACTTTCCAAAAAGGGTCAAAACACGAAATTTTGCCACTAGTAGGCGCGGCCGGATGACCAGTGAGATTTCGGAGACAGATGTCCTCGGGAACCATCGGGTATTTCCCCAGTACAATGTCCTTTTGTTATTGAACTATGGTCTATCTTGTATCGTTTGTAGTATGCTATATATGAACTATTAGCACAGATGCCCGTGCGTTGCAACGGGAGAAACTTTTGACGTGGATTCAAATTTAGTGAGAATTGTTAGATCTTGTTCATTTCACTAACTTGCGCTGCGCGCACCTTCTTTTATCCAACTTTGACAAAGCGCCCCTTCTTCTATCCAACTTTGACAAATTCTGAATGAATATGGATAGAGGAAGGTAATAATTTTGAAAAAAAAATATCTAGTGTACTCCATATCTTAAAAAGTCGCAAATGTGGTTACTCTATGTCGCAAAAAAAGGCTACTTTCCTCTCTGATGATTTTCTTGTGATAGTGTAAAAATAATGTAATTGTCGCCATGTATATCAGAGTTTCACTAAAAGGAAAAAAAGGAAAATTAGCCAAAATCAGGAACCGAGGAAGAAAATTGTGGAACCTACAATAATTTTGTTCAAAATTGTACAATTAAAACGCTTGATTTTCTCTGAAAAAACAATTTAATAATGCAAATTTTTAATGTAAAATAAATAAATTTAATGTTTGATTTCCAATAATTAATTTCGTGATCTACATATATATGTCCTTTTTTAAATAGGAAAGCAATCACCCACAATAATTATGCCCGCGTGCATAATCATTGCCTTTGCACTAGGTCATTTTTAAACCTCCATCCGATCTTTCTCCCATGGATTTAACTCCTCATTTGCCTTCTTTTCTTGGCTTTATTCCTTCCTTTCTTGTTTCTCTGATTGCAGATAATCATTTGTTTCTTATATTCTCGGGGCAGCTCTGCTTATTTTTCAGGCAATTCATACATCACTACTAGGAAAAGGCCTACTAATGATGCACCAGTTTTGCCTATTAATGGCGCACTACTGGTGCGTCATTAGTATCACGCCACTAGTATTTTTAACTAATGACGCACCACAGGTGCGCCATTAGTATCTGGTATACTAATGGCGCACCATGCAGTACGCCATTAGTATGTAACACCATGCGCCATTAGTATGCCTTCCGGGGGGGCATACGTAACCATGTGCTTTGTCATACTAATGGCGCACTCTGTAGTGATGCGCCATTAGTATCCTTTGGCATACTAATGGCACACCTTGAGGTGATGCGCCATTAGTATGAATATTAGGTTTTTTTTTACTTTTCTGATTTTTGCACAGGTTACAAAATATATTATTGAACAGAATATAGACAGCAGCACACAGCAACAGCAGATTCATCGAATACAATAGAAGATTAGTCTTCGAATACAATTCATCATATTAGTCTCCGAATTCAAAAGACTGAACAAAGATAAAACATTACAAGTCTCGAGACCGCGAGTATCGAGTTTGTCTTCACATTACAAGTCGATATCGATCATCTAAACTACCATCACATAGAAGAGAGCTGCGGTCATCACGATGAACATCATCGCGATCAAACTGGTCTTCATCCGGTTCCTCCAATGCTCCCTCCTCTCCCCGCTAGATAGCGGGCGATCTAGATTCAGCCTCCGCCCTAGTGGTGTACCCTTTGTAACTGTTATCGCTGAACGGTGAACCTGTCTCCGACACTCCTCCCGACCGTCAGAGACTCCGGGAACCTTACCCTTGTACACCTACATACGCATTTACATCTCTATGCACAAGCCAAACAATGACAATACATAAGCAATATGTAAGTATGCAACAAAAGGATCGGAAGAGAAAAGCAAGACATTAATAGCACGATTCATGGTCCTACTAATAAATAGCATCGACACATCTAAGTTGAACGACTGTCCAAACCAAAGAGACATACGAATTCGTTAAAGTTTAATTACAACATGAGCCAATCAATGTTTCGAACTACACATCACTATTTTCGACTCGACTCATCGGACAGAGCATGGATGAAGCCGCCGTCTGTCGTGATGGTCATGAAATCGCGGTCGTTGTCACCTGCATTTGTAGCGCTTCGCCTATCTCACCGTTGGACGGTTGATATCCGAGGAAGAACTGCCCCGAGGTATGAAGGACATCTTGATGGATGATGTCCGCAAACTCCGATCGATGCGAAAGAATTCTTGTGCGAGGTCCGATCCTGGATTGCCGACAAGCTTGCGGCCCAATCTTTGAGATTATCCGCAATGTAGGTGATGATGGTCCTCACGATCGCCCGCATGTGATGGAGGGCGAGTAGGCATCCTTCGACTGCCAGAGGCTGCTTGACGCAGCAGAACTTCGTATTGTGTGAGAACATGTGCTTGTCGTACTTACGAACTGCCCTGGTGAAGGTGCCTCCAGATTTGGCATAGCCGGGGAGAACATCATCAAGAACTTTCTTCACATTTGTGTAGTCTATCTTGGAGTTACAGTTCGGGTCGAAATACGTGGCCATGGAATATTTCGGGCTTAAGAGGATGAGTGTGCAATGTGTGCCACTGCACAGAACACGGAATGTTAGAAAAAAAAAGAACGATCGAAATCTAAGAAATCATATGTTACGGGGCGGTTAAGGGATGACTTACTCGGGAAAGTAAGCCACAAGGAAGTTATCCTTATCTGGGTTTGCCAGAATGGCGCCTTCGAGGTGTGAACTCACAACTTGGCGGTCCCCAGCGCTGCTCAAGTGCTTGGCACGCATGTAGAAGGGGTCGACTATCACGATGTCCGGGGTCTTGTCTCTAATGATCCGCATCTCCATACTCAGCGAAAACAGTTGAACGAAGGTGTAGTGCAGCGGATGAAGGTTAAACATAGCAAAGATGTCATCAAACCGCAGGACGATCGCACTCGATGTCGCCATCCACAAAGCCCTTGCCCTCCGCACCTTGGCCACGAAAACCGGTATGCCACATCATTCTCTCTCGAGACGCCGCTTCTCCAAAGAAAGAACACCGTCGTGCGTGACTCCGTGATAGCACCGGTTGCAGCATTGAGCATATTTGGCGGTAGCATCGCCCTACCCGCCACATGCACCTCCTCGAGATATCCTTAGGTGAAGGTGGCCCGCCCCGAGCACGGATCGAACTCGGTGCCGGCTGGCTCGCACCGGCGCCCTTGTTAGTCTTTCGCTTCCGCCCCTTCTTCTTGATCTCCGTAATGGGACCGAGTTCTCGCTCACAGACCGCCTTCTTGAGCGTGTTGGGGCTGATAATATTTCGCACCTCAGCTATCCGAGGCTCGGTGAAGGCGGGAGCTGGAGGCGCCTCTCGAGAACTGAACGCCGCACGACGCTGCTGTAATTGATTTCTCCGCCGCATCAGCTAGATCGCGTCGCCTTGGTTGGGTTCTTGAGAAAGAGGACCGCAGAACTCGTGAGCGCATCCATGTTCGACAAAGTACTTATCGACTTTGGTAAATGTACCGTCGTCGTTGTCGCCGCCGTCCGGATCCGTGCCATAGGGATGTCCGGATCCTATGCCATAGGGATGTCCGACATAGGGATGTCCGGCAGGTCCGGTAGCGTTGCGGCGTTCTTGCCTTGGCTTGGCGCCGGCACGACTGGCGGTCTTGTTTGTGGGGTGGTGTCCCCCGGCCGCAAACGAATATGGCTCTTCGCCAAAGCAGGGCCAGATTTACGCAGCGCCGAGGGTCATCTCATCTTCTTCATCGCCCCGCTGGTCGAATCGAGGTAACAGCTCGTCGCAGCCCGGCAGCACCGGACCACTTCAACCCTATACACCGTGGGTGGCATCGATTGCCATGGAACATGGGGTTGCTGGTTGAACGATTCGCCCTTGGCGACATCGACCAACTCTCCGCCCACGGCGCGTAAGAGTGCAAGGAACGTCGGCGGCGCCGCGAAAACATGTAGGGCGTCGAGGATGCCCACCAAAGGCAAGGAGATGAAGTCATCGGCCGAGAGGCTTAGTTACCGTGATGCCGCCGAGCTCGGCTAATGTCGAGGCACCGCCAACGCGGGGCGTAATCGACGGAGGGGCCGCTTGTCTGGCGAGGTGCCGCCAGCGACACCCGGTGCATTAAGCTCCAATGCCGTGCGGCGCCGGAGACACGAATACCGCCCGCCGGAGACACCAATGGCGTCGCGCGCGTTGTCAGCGAGTTGTTGGCCGTGAAGCCGGGAACCGGGAGGCCCTGCTGGCCGCCCGCAATCCACATCGTCACCCCATGAATCAACGTAGGCACCATGGCGTTGAGCTTCGCTCCCGCTTGTTGTTCCACTTGCTCTTGGACAAGCTCCGAATCCGCGCCACTTGTGCCTTGAGTGCTTCAACCTCGCGACCGGCTTTCCGAGCTGGTCTTTTTCTCCTTTTGCCCACCAAATGTGTAGTATGACGACCATTTTGTGGACAAGCCTTTGCCGCCACACGACCAGCCGACGCCGGCCATCGAGCTTATCCTTGTTTTTCATTACGCTCAACGCCCTATTTAAAGAGGTGTCGAAGGGAGCTCGAGACGACCCAGCGCCATCGCTTTCGGTGTCTGCGGAAGGAACGTGAACCATTTAGAAATATTGGGGATTAATTAGAATGCAACCATATGGAGCTAATTACGCTGGATGTATTCCTTACTGAGAACAAGCTCGAGCGCCTGATCTTCGGATCCGTGGTAAGCTCCTTTGTTAGCGGGTCCTCCTTGTACCGGCCCCGAGAAAGTTCCTGGTCCGCTTGTCATCAGATTTCTCAAGGTAGGCGATAGGCCTTGCTCTAAGCACGCCAAGGCCCTCCTTGTCCCATATAGGCTCCGCCACTCAGAATCGCCGGGACCGAGTTGGTGGACCCCTAAGTTCAACTTCCGCATTTCTTTCCCCATCGACTTGATTCGAGGTTGCGCTGCTCTCGACTTGATCTTGAACTCCTTGTACTCATCTTCGCCATCAAAGGATATTTCTCCTTGATCTTGTCATAACTACCACCTTTGTCAATCATTGCCTTCACCGTGCTTCTCCAAGTAGACAGGCCGTGATCATCCTCGTGAGGGCGGCACTGTTCACTTTATTCCCGAGAGGCGGTGTTTGCAAACTCAGGGGAACTTGTATCGTCCGTGCAGCTTCGTGAAGAGGAGGCTGCGCAAATTCCCGTGGTCCTTATGCCTTAGGTTCTCGGTGTTGATCGAGACGGTGCTCCGGAGAATGCACCCGAGCTGAACCGAGTACCCCTTGACTACTTGTTTGGGCGCCGTCGGATTCCCGTCGGAGTTCACTTCAGTAAATTCCTGCCTGACTGTGCCGAGCACGCTCGGGCGCCGGTCCTTTCGTTGCCTCTTCGTTTGGCTGCCATATGTGTGTGCGCCGCCATCATCAGTGGTGACATCCTCGGCGGCGCCATCAGTGGTGTCATCGCCGACGCCACTAGGGGTTGTGTAGTCAGGATCGGTGTCTTCTGCGGCGTCCTCATAGCGGTAAGGTTCTTCCTCCATCTCCTGGGACAGCTCCCAGAATTGCTTGCCGCCCGAACCGCCGGCCTCATCATTATGGGCCATGTTTCTCTCTAAATATGAAAAAAGTTTGGTCAAGAAGTTAGTTATTGTCAAGGAACAAGATCATGGTGTTATCATTTAGGGTTTGTCGACACCGAGGCATCCTAAAAGCTAAGCTTTTATCATTTAGGGTTTGTCGACGCCGAGGCACCCTAAAAGCCTAAGCTTTCATCATTTAGGTTCTTATCAACACCGAGGCACCCTAAAAGCCAAGGTTTTATAATTTAGGGTTTGTCGACTCTAAGTTCGGCCTAATCACTTGGCTCTATTGCCACCTATGGTTTAATGCAGCAAGAATAAAGGGGCAGTTGATCCTACTTAATTAAGTACTAAGATACCCCGGCCCATGCATTAGTAGCAAGTACCCCATATGTCCGATTTTTAGCAAAGTCATGCTAAAATTCACGAAAAATTTCAGCATGACCTTTGCTGAAAATAGGACATATGGAGTACCCGAATTTGCCGGAACGGAAGTTAATCGACATTCCGGCGAACTCAAGGGCCTCTCGGGGTACCTGCAAAATCATCACGACACGAAGGGCCTCTCAAGGGCCTCAAGCAGCAGCGGTGTCTCCCAGGACCCCATTTTTTTGCTAAATTTCTTTTAGCAACAATCAGAGCATAAAATTCAGCATATTTCTATACAACATCACTGTAAAGATGAAGAACAGTTCTACAGCAGCCCATTTATATACAATAGCATCTTTGGTCATACCAATTTCTGAAACAATTCAAATCTGAACTGTTCTCTGGTCATACAAATTTCTGAAACAATTCAAATCTAAACTGTATCTTTGGTCATACAAATCTCTGAAACTATACAAATCTGAAATATATATTTGGTCATACAAATTTATGGAACTAATCAAATCTGAATTGTATCTTTGGTCATACAAATCTCTGAAACTATACAAATCTGTGGTCATACAAATTTACGGAACTAATCAAATCTGAACTGTATCTTGCGTAGGCACCACTACTACAAGTGCCATACTACTGCAAGTGCCATACTACTGCAAGTGCTATACTACTGCAGGAAAGGAGGATCATCATACACATACATATGTATAGCAATTGACAGGAGCTTCGTCATTTTTAGTAACAACAATACATATATAGCAATTGGAAGCAAACAGATGTACACATAAGATAAAAATGTAGTGCTGAAAGTTTAATGCTTACAAAAGACTTGCTGAAATAGTGAAAAATATGGAGTCACCAAGCTGGCTAAGAAACTCCCAAAGTCCACTAGCAAATCCAAGATCTAATCCTGTTACACACATCATAACAATTTAAGATAATTAGGATAAGGATAGTAGGAAATGAAAAAGAAAGAGCTCAAAAAACAATCACAACAGAAAAATAATAAAAACCTAGTCCTAGAAGAAAATAAATCCTAAAAGAAAAGAAATCCTAAAATCTGGAGCAAGTCCTAGCAGTAGTAGTCCAACTAGATGGCCACAACTACTACTCCTATCACTAGACTAAACAACAGTAGTGTGTTCAACATCTTTACTAACAGTAAATTGGCAGTACTCCATTATCTACTCCTGCAACTTCAACTACAATAACATCCTAATACTACTAATATGCATCATCTTCCTACAACTACTCATCTTCAAAGACAACAACATAAAATTCTGTTTAGTTAAATTCATGTTAAACATCATTTGGACGAGCCCTTGATTGTGCAAGGGGATGAGATGAGGATATATTTGCTTGACTTGACTTGGCGAAACTCACATGCAGGCAGCTCTCCTTGGTTACTTTCATATTGCTTCTAGATAAGCAAGATTTTCGCCCACAACAAGGGTCCTAGATGTATGGCTGGGCGGACTTGTCCAAATGGTAGCTACATGTATGGCAATTATGAATTTCTTGACCGGTTTTGATAGCAACATGTAGGACCGTGCAAAATAATTTTCCTAGACTTGTCTTAACAACATGTGATTTGCACGCATCTATCTATAATGGCCATTACTTATATCTCTATCCGAGAAACCTCAGAACCCTATGGTTAATTGAAGATAAGCATGGCAGGAATTGAAGGTATGGCAAGAATAATTGTCGCCAACAGACAAAGAACGGGTGGGTCGCAGTGGAACGAACCTCATGAGAATAAACACAAGCACTGGTGGGCGGGTGAGAAGAGAACTGACCCGATGTCGCAGGGAAGAAGGCGCAGACGCCAGAGACAGTGGAGGTCGGTGTCGAGAGGCGCCGGAGACCTTGCCTGCGAGACAGAGAAGGGGTCGCCACTGCTGCAGCGGGGGGCAAGGGAGGAGGAGGAGGGGCAAGGGAGGAGGAGGGTCGGGGGCGTCTGGTGTTGCGTGCTGCTGGCGCCGACGGCGAGGAGGAGTCCGGCGAGGGTCGGGCGGCGGGGTGGAGTCTGCGAGGGTCGGGCAGCGGGGGTGGGGGCTGGGCGGCGGGGTGGAGTTCGGCGAGGGTCGGGCGGCGGGCGCGGGCGGCGGGGGTGGAGTCCGGCGAGGGTCGGGCGGGCGGCTGTGGGTCTGGGCAGACGCGGGTGGATCTGTGGCGAGGGAGAGGGTCAAGGGATCTGGCGAGGGAGAGAGGAGGATAGCTAGGGAAGCTTACTAATGGCGCACCCCCCGTCGGTCCAGTGCGCCATTAGAAATCTTTTTTTAGATAGCAATGGCGCACCCCCCGTCGGTGCGCCATTAGTATGTTTTTTTTTATTTTTAAAAATATGAATATGAATATGAAACAGTAATATTTTTTTATAAAAACAGTAATAATTGTTGTTTAACAACAATTGTAGTCTACACTTTATTATTATTTTTTTTTAGAAAATGAATATGAATATGAAACAGTAAATATTTTTATAAAACAGTAATAATTTTTAAAAATATCATCAAATTTGTTACTTGAAAATATCATCGGCGACGGCGGTGGAGCGGGAGGTGTGGGGGTGCCTGTTGGCGGTGGAGCGGGAGGTGCGGGGGGCCTGGTGCTCGTCGGCGGCGGTGGAGCGGGAGAGGGTTGCGGTGGGTCGGCGGCGGCGGTGGAGCTAGCGAGGGAGGGTGCGGGTGGGATCGAGATCGAGATGGAGGGGGAATCGAGATGGAGGGGGATCGAGATCGAGTGTCCTCATGATATCAAAAAGTGCCCATGAAATACAATCGAGAAATGAAGACTACGATTTAAATACAATCGATCTTAGCTAGCTATCTGTTCACAATCTTCTTGCCTTTCTTTTTCGCAAATGAAGTTCTTCTGTGGAAAGGACGTCCTTTAGGTAGGGTAGTCCTGCTTCTTCTTGTGGTGTGTGCTGCTACTTCATCGTCGTCGTCATGTTCGATCTTCGGGTTGCCGTACTCGTCGAAGTCTTGCTCATTGGCTACTCCATCCATTCCGATGATCTTCCTTTTGCCTCTTCTCACGACAACACGACTGGGCTTTGACAGGTCGGTAATGAAGAAGCATTGGTCCACTTGGGAAGCCAGTACCCATGGCTCATTTTTTGGTGACGCTTATACCATGTCTTGGATTTGGCTTCGGGTATAACCATGGTGGTGAAATACCGGCCTTCTTTTAGGACGCTCTTGGCCCATCTGACACGGAACATCGGGATCTTCTCTCCAGCGTAGCTCAGCTCCCAGATCTCCTCAATCCTTCCATAGTATCTGTCCTTGTCATTACCGGTGTAGGATTCCATCGTTACCCCGGATTTCTGATAACCATCGCTCTTCATGTTCTTGTTCTCGGTGTAGAATGTGTAGCCGTTGATATCATACGCCTCATAGGTCATCAGGTTGTGCTCGGCGCCCTGTGACAAGGCGAATATGAGTTGTTCTTCCGCGAAAGAATCCTCATGTAAAGGGTACGACAGAAGCTTCTGCTTGAACCAACGCGTGAAACATGAGTTGTGCTCTTTGATTATATCTCCGTTCGTCCTCTGTTGGCCTCGGTCATTGTACGTCTTCTCAATAAAGGTTTTGTGCTCTACCACCCAAGGATCGACCACGTCTATGTGTTGTAGCGCGACTAGGTTTGCTCTTTCAAAGTCGGTGAGTCGACCCTCGAAGTCGACATGCATTTCGCGGCGACCCTCACAGTGACCCCATCCAGCGAGCCTGCCGAGGTGCCTGTTGACGGGCAGACCAACGGGGTTCTCGATGCCTAGATAATTCGTGTAGTAGGAGATGCACTCTTCGGTTAGAAAGCCCCTGGCTATACTTCCCTCTGGACGTGACATGTTGCGAACGTATCCTTTGATGACACCATTCATCCTTTCGAACGGCATCATGCTGTGCAGGAACGTCGGCCCGAGTTGGATGATATCCTCCACGATATGGACCAGCAGATGCACCATAACGTCGAAGAATGCGGGGGGAAGTACATCTCAAGCTCGCATAGTATCACCACGATCTCTTCCTGTAACCTTCTGAGTTGCCTCACGCCGATCGACTTCCGAGAGATGACGTCGAAAAAAGTTGCATAGGCCAAATAGCGTTTCCGCGGACGTGCGCGTCCGTGATCCCTGGATTGCAACCGGAAGTATCTGCGTCATCGCGACGTGGCGATCATGAGACTTCATCCCGCTGAACTTCGCTTCACTGGGTCTAGGTATCTTCTTATCTTCCCAGCGAAACCGAAGGAAGTTTTACTCCTACGAGGCGGTGAAAACTGCTCGATCTCCTCCGCCTTATAGTGAAGCACGCGGAGGGTAGTCATTTCCGGTCTTCTTGGCCTTTTTGCCTTTGCGACGACTTTTCGTGTCCCGCCCGTCTCATCATCATCATCATCATCATTAGCGTGAAGCTCCTGCCCGATGCCCATTGATTTCAAGTCGCCTTGCTTTCGCCCATCTTTGGTCCTCTCCGCATGTTGAGCAGGGTACCAAGCAGACTCGCACACGTTCTTCGTGATATGCATGGCATCAAGGCTGTGAGGCACACGGTGGATCTTCCAAGACGGCAAGTCCCGTAAAACGGACCTCGTTTTCCATACCTTCAGCAGCGGCTCGCGCCTTTCGCTTCTTTCCGGCTCTGGCGCCTTTTGCTTCTTTCGGCGGTGGGCAATCTTTCCAATTTTCAACAGCTCGTCTATTTCCTCGTCGCTCCTCGTGATGCTGGGCGTTTGGGTTCGGTTTCACCATCGAACAGATCCTTGCGTTTCCTCCACGGGTCATCGTCGCTGAAGCCACCTTTGATGTCCCATGAACACGGTTTTCAAAGACCCGGATCTCTATCTAGCTGGTGATACGTTGTGTCATCCATGCACCTTACGCATCCGAAAATCCGTGGACTACCCGCCCATGAGATATCCATAACCGAAATAGTCGTGCATCGTCGTGAAAGACGGCTCTCATAGGGAAATAGTCTTTCTGCGGCATCCCATGTATTGGTGGCGTTTTCCACAGCGTGTCTAGCTCCTCTTTCAAAGAGCCCCGGATCTGATTGATGTCGTTCCCTGGTTGTTTCGGCCCTTCAATTAGCATACTCATGTGAATGTACTTCCTCTTCATGCACAACCAGGGGGGAAGGTTGTACATCCACACAAACACAGGCCAGGTGCTATGTGTGCTTCTCTGGCTGCCAAACGGATTGACTCCATCGGTGCTCGCGCCCGGCCACGATGTTCCTTGGATCCTTCCCAAATTCGGTATTCAAAGTTCAACGCTTGCCACCGCTCGCATCCTTAGGGTGACTCAAGATCTTGTCTTTTTTATTTATCTCCGGATCATTTCCGTCATCTTCCCACTTCTTCTCCTCCCTATCCGCGTGCCAACGCAGGAGCTTTGCTACCTTAGGGTCCGCGAAATACCGCTGCAGACGAGGAGTGATCGGAAAGTACCACACCGATTTTCGAGGAGCTTTCTTCCTCTTCTTGTATCGAGTGACGCCAGACACCGGACATATGGTAGACTCGCGTGCTCGTCCCGATAAATGATGCAATTGTTCATGCACACATGGTATTTCACGGCGGTAAATCCAGAGGACACACGATTTTCTTCGCCTCCTCGAAACTGGTGGGCACTTGTTCCCCTTGGGAAGACGTTCGTGCGAATGACATGTTCTCGTCGAAGCACGCGCCGGTCATTTTGTGTTTTACCTTCATCTCCGAGCCATGAGCGTTACTTTCAAGCGGTATCCTCGGGCTGCATCCTTCATACAATGGAGTAACGCGTCTATCTCCGGTTGATCCGGCTTGGCTTTCTCTCGGCGGCAGCTCTTGCGTTATCCGTGCCGCTTGAGAAGCAGCTCTTGAATATGAGGTCCTGCACCCAGCCTCCATTGTCTCTCGCTCCAGCATCTTCATCTTCATGATCATGCCCTTCGTCTTGATCTTCCTCATCATCATGTACGGCATCTTCTACATGATGATCGTGTACAAGATCACCGTCGTGATCATGTCCTCGAGATTCTTCGCCTTCTCGCCCGCCCTCGCCGCAGATGGTTGTCTTGTTGCCCTTCCTCATTTCTTGCCCGGCCCCATGGACGACTTCATAGTCATCTTCATCACCTTGCCACCGATAGCCATCCATGAAACCACGCAAGAGCAGGTGGTCCCACACCCTGCCGGAATCCGGGTCCGCAATAAGGCTCTTCACTTGCATCTTCGACACGTACATCTTATCTCCGCCTCGTTCTTTTGAAGCATCTCGGCCTTCGGAGAGCTCAAAACCTATTAACGATGCCTTCGGTCATCGTGCGGACCATGGTCGTCAGGTAGAGCAAAACGATATTTTAGAACCAAGAAAAATTTGGCATGACCTTCCCTAAAAATAGGACAAAAAGAATGCATAGTGCCAAAATTCTACTAAAACGGAATTGAATCAACATTCCGCAAAATATTGGCAACTATCGCATTTCAAATACCGTACTGCAAACACAAACATATATGCAACACCACAAACATATGCAACACCACAAACATACATAGATCTAGCTAGGCCATAAAAGTGCATGTGCACGTTGTTGGAGCGAGCTAGGGAGAAAAAAGTAGATCTACAACATGAAGATAGCTTTCCCTTACTTACCTATCAAAAAGGTAATTTCACCACTTAATTTTGATGAATCTATGGTGCAAATGAGGTGAGGAGGAGGAGGCAGCCGACAAACTTGGAGAAGGAGGTGGAGGGAATGAAGTGGGGAAAGTGAGTGGGTAGGTGTGGTGTCCAAAATATCTTGTTGGGTCCTGTGTTACTAATGGCGCACAATTGCAAATGCTAATTAGTAACCTTGAATTATTAATGGCCTTTTGCAGGTGGTGCGCCATTAGTAGTTTTGCAAAAAAAGTAAAAAAATATATAAATATACTAATGGCGCACTGTGACACGGTGCGCCATTAGTAGTTTTGCAAAAAAAAGAATACAGTACTAGCGCACTCTGTGGCTGGTGCGCCATTACTAGTTAAAACTAGTAATGGCGCACGACGCACGGATGCGCCATTAGTATGTATGAAAAAATGAAAAAAAATATTACTAGTGGCGCACCTTTTGTTTGGTGCACCATTAGTGTCTTCCACACTAATGACGCATCACGCCATTAGTATATAGTAGTAGCACACTACTTTTCTGGTGCGTCATTAGAGTCCATCCCATCTATAGTCCTTTTCCTAGTAGTGCATGTATATAAACTGGTGACTTTTAATGAAAAAGAGCGAGGTGGTACCATTAATTTTGTACCGACCATGTTCGCTAACATATGCACAGGTTTAGCCCAGTTGGTTGTGCACATTGAGATGAAATAGCAGGTGCCGAGTTTGATCCCTGTGAAAAGCAACTATTTTTTGCCACGCTGCTCCACAATCTCGGCCCATATGCAAGGCAATGCCGTTGTTCCACAATCTCGGCCCATGAGGTGCAAAGCCCATGACAGACGGAGAAAACGTAATTTCCTGAATCTATACTGGTGGCAATGTTAGTACCACCTCAGGTAGATATGGGAGACTTCCGAACCCAATAAAATCATCTAAGCGGGATGAAACCAAGAATATTACTTTACTTTATTAATAGGTAGGTATAGGTATAGATATAGATATCTATATACTCTTATACTCCCTCCGTTCCTAAATATTTATCTTTTTAGAGGTTTTAAATGGTGACTACATGCGGAACAAAATATGTGAATCTACACTCTAAAATATGTCTATATACATCCGTATGTGGTGACCATTTGAAATCTCTAGAAAGACAAATATTTAGGAACGGAGGGAGTAAAAAACAGAGTTGGTGATGATGGTGTGTCTGCCATCCTGTAATATAGGTCGTCCGATTTATATCTGACGGATAGGAAGAAAACTATGGCAATTTTGTAAAAAAGATGCCCACATCCCTCTCCACATTTGCAAGTAAGGCCTTCTCTTGTTCATCATTTTCTCCCACAACATAAACTACTCATACAAATGCATCTTGATTTTCCGTGCAACGCATGAGCATCTTGCTAGTAGATATAGATGTATAAATTGATATATCATATGTAGTTTGTGTGTTTGTGTTGATCGACCTTGTATGGGCTGCATGGATTTGGGGTTTATAAAATAGGGGACATTGTTGTCCGAAAGGACAGATGAGATCGACCCCTCGCTGTCTGCGGCAATTTTGAAGTTTGTGGAGGTGCTCCAACACATATTTTTTTTTTACATCTCCAACACATGTTTTTGGATCCTCCAACTCGTTGGCCATCTCATCTCGTCATCTCAAAAAAAAAAAACTCTTTCAGGGCCTTTTTGATTCGTAGGATTTCCAAAACGTAGAAATAAAAAAAAACGTGGGATTAAAGTGGCATGTCATCTCGAATCCTACATGATTGTATGCGTGTTTGATCGTGCACAGGAAAAACGTAGGATTCTTCGAAGAGGTTTGAGTGGATGGAAAATTTCCTATGAAATCTAGTGCAAATGAATCCTATGAAAATGTTCCTATGGTTTATATCTTACGAATCAAACAACCCACATAGGGAAAATCCTAAGGATTAAAATCATTCAAAATTCCTTTGAGAATCATTTGAATCAAAGAAGCCCTCAGTACCTTGCCCGCTCTCGACGGCTTAGATCACGCGTGGATTTAGATCTAGCGGCTGCTAGTCGAACTGAGAAACCCGCCCCTCGGCCCCGGCAAAACAGAGCAGAGCCGAGTCCTCGTGAGTCATGAACAGGCGATGAAGTTGCCGGCGTGGCTCACCGCCGTGCCGCCGGACCCCCGCGTGTACGGTGACCTCATCCAGCGCTGCGCGGACGCCGGCCACCTCGCCGCCGGCAGGCAGCTCCACGCCCGCCTCGCCACCCTCTCCGTGATCCCCTCCAACTTCCTCGCCTCCAAGCTCATCTCACTCTACTCCAGAACCGGACGCCTGCACGACGCCCGCAGGGTGTTCGACGCCATTCCGCAGCCCAACCTCTTCGCCTGGAACGCCATCCTCATCGCGCTCTCCCTCCACTCGCCCCATCCCTCCGCGGCTCTTCGCCTCTTCGCGGCCTCCGGCGTGTCCGCCGACGAGATCACCGTCTCCGCGCTCCTCAAGTCCCTCGCCGCGTCCGGGCCGGGCCTGTCCGCTCTCGTCACCGGGGAGCTCCACGCCCTCGCGTTCCTGCGCGGGTTTGGCGCGGACCTCTTCGTGTCCAATGGTCTCATCACCGCCTACGCGAATGCTGGGGACATGCGCTCCGCTCGCGCGGTGTTCGACCAAATGCCACGCAAGGACGTCGTGTCCTGGAACTCTCTTATATCAGCGTACGCCCGTGGAGGATGGTACGCAGAGTGCTTGGAGTTATTCCATGAGTTGGTGCAGGCTTGCGCTGGTGGTGGCGTTCGGCCAAACAGCGTCACGGTGACAAGTGTGCTGCATGCTTGTGCCCAGCTCAAGGCTGTTGATTTCGGGGTCTATGTCCTCCGAATTGCTAACGAGAGTGGGCTTGATATGGACATTGCAGCATGGAACTCAGTCGTAGGGTTTTACGCCAAATGTGGGCGGTTGCACTATGCACGGCAGTTGCTTGAAAGGATGCCTAAGAAAGATGCGGTCAGTTACAGCGCCATGATTACTGGTTACATGAACAACGGGCATGTTGATGAGGCAATGGATCTTTTCCGTCAAGCAGATGCTAAAGGCATCAGCACGTGGAATGCGTTGATTTCTGGATTGATACAAAATGGACGCCAGTCTGATGTTCTTGGATTGCTTCATGAGATGATGGGCGCTGGGATACTGCCCAATACAGCTACTCTTTCAATCATCATGCCCTCAGCACCGTTGTTCTCAACCCTACTGGGAGCAAAGCAAGCTCATGGTTATGTGATAAGAAATGATTATGATCAGAGCAATAATGTTGTCAGTGCATTGATCGATGCTTACTCAAAGGCTGGATTTCTTGATATGGCCAGGAAGGTGTTTGAATTGCATGAGAATAGAAGCACAATTGCCTGGACATCGATCATTTCGGCTGTCGCAGCTCATGGTGATGTTACGGAGGCATTGGACCTGTTCAATCAGATGGTCAGTGCTGGCACTAGGCCTGATACTGTAACTTTCACTGTTGTGCTTACTGCATGTGCTCATGCGGGCAAGGTAACCGAAGCTCGTGAATTTTTTCACTCCATGCAAGCTATGTTTGGTATCAGTCCTGTGATGGAGCAGTATGCTTGCATGGTTTCTGTACTCAGTCGTGCTGGTATGCTTAAGGATGCGCTTGACCTTGTAAACAAGATGCCTTTTGAGCCAAATGCAAAGGTCTGGGGTGCACTGCTTAATGGAGCAGCAGCAGTTGGTGATGTTGAACTTGGTCGGTTTGTGTTTGATCGACTGTCCATAATAGAGCCTAAGAACACAGGTAACTATGTTGTGATGGCTAATCTGTACTCAAATGCTGGCAAATGGGAAGAAGCTGAAATCATAAGGAGCATGCTGTGGGGAGTTGGATTGGAGAAAGTTCCTGGGTGTAGCTGGAATTGAGGGGTTCTATAGTCTGCTAGAAATGGTTGCTGCAGATATATTGTTAGCAAAGCGGGCAACAGAAACTTAATTTGGTTGTTGGTTGATTAATCGGAATCAATTATAGACAAGAGCCTGGCATCAACCTAACTGTTGAATGGAGACAATTTATAGTGATGACATTCAATAGATCTAACAGTTGAGATGTAATTTTCAAGCCTGATAGGTACCAGCCTTTTGGATTTACATGGACCATCTTATTCCGAACCTGATGGTCAATCATATTGATTTGATTGAGCAACAAATTCTTGGATGACAGCCAATGAGAGCATTGCTTCCATGATATTCTTATCTAAACCTTTTGTACCATGAGCTGACGATACTTTTTTCATCTTTATTTGCTAGTTCAGTGACACCAATTACCAAAGCAACAGATAATTTCGTGATCATAGTTTCTTAGAACCAAGAGCAGTCTAGTTTTAAGCTTCAGATGCCAAGCCTGATCTGTTTCTTTATGAAATACTAATATCAAGGTGCAGAAGAATCCATTCCATAAAGAAAAAGTTCCTTTCATACCCTAGATCCAATGAATAATGAGAGCATTGCTTCCATGATATTCTTATCTGAACCTTTTGTACCGTGAGCTGACGATACTTCTCTTATCTTTATTTGTTATTTCAATACATCAGTTACTGAAGCAACATATAATTTCATGATCATAGTTTCTTAGAAGCAGGGGCGGAGCTTCGTTGGGGCAGACCTGGGCCATGGCCCGTCCAGGATTTTGGCTGACTTCTTAATACATATGCTTAATAGCTAGTCATCCCGCTAGGATCGATCCAAAGCCATCCAGTAGCGTACAAGTAGGCGCAGTACCTGGTAGTCTTGGGCTCGTGGCCAGCGTGCTTCTGCTCGTCTAGGTTTAGCCGTGGCCTAGGCCCACGTCAGAGACAACTAGGATGGGCTAGTGACTTTACAGGCAGGCATGAGTATTGTCACTGTGGTGGGCAGCGGCCAGCCAGCGTCCTAGACAGGCCTATTTTTACTTCAGGCATAGAATCTCCGTTGCCTGCAATTGCGAGTCTGAACATGGGTGATCTTATTTATTCCCCAAACTTTGAGTTTGCTACTCCCTCTGTTCCAGAATATAAGAACGTTTTTGACACTATGCTAGTGTTAAAACGTTCTTATATTCAGAGACGGAGGAGTATTTTCTAGCCTGTTTTTACTCAACTATTCTTTACATTCAAAAAATCGCAGGGCGAGCTCTCTCCTTATTCATGGAAAATGAAATTGTCAGTCATCTGATGGGATCACCAACAACATGGTATATGTATGTAGATATAAGTAAACGACCAACATGCCTCATACGTCAAAAACCAACAAGAGGCAGGCTTTGAGCAATGAGCGAACCAAATGCAATGCTCATGCAGGCCAAAGACCTTACAAAAATGCGACAACCAAAAACTCAGAAACTAAGGAACTAGGATAGTTGTAGACTCGATATTTGTGCTCTCCTTTGAGCTGGCCCGCCCAACTTTTTCTTTCAAGCTCCGCCACTGCTTAGAAGGAAGAGCAACCGTGTTCTAAGCTTCAGGATGTCAAGCATGGCATGTTCCTTCTGGATGTAATACTAAGATCAGGCTAGATGAGAAGAATCGGTTTCATGAAAAAAAAGTTGTTTCCATACCCTAGATCGAATGAATAATGGATGGAAAAGTAAATATACTCTTAGGAGTTAGGATCATGTGCACCCATGATTCAGATGTGCATCTTTGTGTGTACTTGGTATTTGCACTGTTAAAATATCATTTAAAACTTTTTCCTTCCTGCAGAAAATAAACTTATTCCTGTAAATTTTAAGTGAAGTTCCTGTTTTCCAAACATTGTCCGCATATATAGAAATACCTGAGTTAGAGCTGCAAAGAGATTGCACAACAAGATCTGCCTTTTGGGGTTGATTATGGTTCACATGCTTGGATCATTCTGCTTCTCTACTTCCCAGCTCATGAAGTCCAAAAGAAGAACAGCACCCAAGCAGCTCTCAGGTTTGTTACCTAACTTATTCTGGAGTCACTACCAGAAAAGCATATATGTCTGTTATTTCGTTGTGTGGCCACACTGCTCACATGCTAAAACTTCACAGGCCGAAAGGCCGCCCAAATGAGGAAAGGAGATGACGTTACCGGTGGGAACTTTGATGAGGTGAAAACAACAGCCTGCAATCTCGATGCGTGGCGGTGCAAGACACCCCCTGGAGCCTAGCTTGGAGTTCAAGTGAAGCCAAGTGAGTATAATCACCCCCATCACTACAATCATGTTTCCTTTTTAGATTTGTGAAGAAATGCATCTCTTTAATCATACATAGTGTACAGCTAGCCACGCACCTCCATCTCAGCATATATGCGATGAGAGCATAAGACGATGCATCATGCATGGAGGTGGTGCGGGTGGAAGTGGAACACTCGATAATTTGGATCATAGCACGCACACACACGCGTAGTAGTGCGGTGAAAAAATTACCACACAACAACAAAGCACCCAAGCAGCAAGGCATATCACTATGTCAGAGGGGCTGTTGTCACTTCATTTCCTTTTCGGCATTATGTATATATCCCCACCGTCAGCATGCATTTCTTGACAACTTTTGAACTCGAAACTTGGCAGGTGGTCAATTACTCTGTGTCTTGTCCGTTCCGGTGTCTTGATCCAAATCTGGAGTTTCAAAATGGTCTGAATTTTTGTCTTGGTGCTACTATCATGCATGCGTGCGTGCGTGCTGATGGAGCACGTGTAATCTTGTGCGCGTGATGCACCTCCCAGATCACGGTAATGGCCAACGGTAAGAGAAGGCGTATATCAGTATATGTGTGCTCTGTGCGTTGGCCGTGTAGGCGAGCAAAGCATGGCATGTGGCATGGGCTATGCGTGCCTGCAATCACTTGCCGGAGAAGCCCAGCATCATCATCGTCCATCAGCCTCTGGCGCAAAAGCTTCCACTCCAAGATCGGGAATGATGGGAGGAGGCTGGACCGGTTGTAGAAGAATACATACAGTACATTGCCGGACGGTTAAATTCTTGAAACAAGACAGGTACAGACTGTAGAGCCTCCATCCTGTTATCTTTATTCTTCTACTTTGGTCTCTCTACACTTTAACCGCCACTGTACTTGCTTTCCAACCCTTTTTCCCTTTTTCTTGACCGGCCAAAATCCAGTCTGACCGTCGTGTCAAAGCATAATTTTTTTACTGAATAGTATAGAGCTCTAGTCCAAGTGTCTGTCTGTCTAACCATGCAAAGTGTCAAAACATGGTTGAGGGGGCGGCGGCAGCACTCCGAATCCAAAGACCCTGTGCAGGATGCAGCGCACGGTACGGACCCTGACATCCATGAATAATGCCCCCAGCTCGCTGTCCATCTCCTGCCCATTGTTCAGGTACATTCATGACTGCTTTCTTTATACTCCCTCCGTCCTTTGAAGATTGTACTACCAACTTTGTTGGAAAATCAAACATTTTTATGTTTGACCATATTCATACAATAATACAGCAATATTTATGCCATCAATTTAGTAGCATTGGATTCATTATGAAATATATTTTCATCATATACCTTTTTGGTTTAACAAGTATTGATATATTTTTGCACAAACTTGATCAAATTTTGAGCTAGTTTGACCATCCAACAAAGTTGGAAGTACACTCTTTAAAGGACGGAGGGAGTACGTACTACTACTAACCAGTTTCATGGCTGTATGTGAAGCTCCTGGCCTGGGTGAGGAAATTGTTGTACTACCAGGAAGAGCAGAAGCATGAGCAGTAGCAGGGACATCAATCAAAGCAAAAGGTACGTGCATTTTTCACTAAAACCACTCACACCTCCCTAGTCACCAGTACCCTCCGTCATTATTATAAGATGTTTTGGATGGATTGAAATATGTGAACAAATGCACAAAAATGTATCTACATACACTTAATTTAGAAAAAAGTTAGAACACCTTATAATAGTGAACTGAGGGAGTAGTTAGGAGCAAGCATGCTCCTCTGATGCTCGTAGTTAGCGCTAATAATATGTGAGAGGACAGCTCAGGTGTCATTGTTAACACTAGCGCATCTTGTCGGTTACCTCTCCGATTCAGTTGGGTCGGAGCACAGGCAGCTCGTGAGGCACCGCAACAAGGACGCCCCAAGCGTTTTCGCCTTTGTTCTCGTCCTGAACTTTCTTCCTTTTTTTTCGAGGATGAATTTTCTTGCATTATCTTCACACACACATTCACATGCATAACAACAACACGGGGAGGTCGGTGCACAGAATTGAGGGCGCTGCTACCAACTGCTAAAACCCACGGGCAAAAGATAATAGTACGCGGCAAGGTGTGAGGTGATGGGGCCGAGCGACAGCAAGCGCAAGCGGGTTAAATGAGCGAGCTGCGCTGCCCTTCACGTGGCTTTCTTTCTGCCCTCCCTCTGTTATGTTATCAGTCTTGCCACATTGCAGATTACGAGGCCCAAGGCCAAGACCCCACATGTCCCCTCCTGTGGCCATCTCTTTGTTAATCCAGTTTTCTTTTCTTTTATCAGTGGAATCAGTGAGTGTTACCATCTCAGTCCCACATGCATGCGCTTTGCAAGCTCCGTTAGCTAGTCAAGGGCTGAGCTTGTGTGTGCTGCCACTATACAATTGACTTGTTGAGTTGAGTTGCCCTGGCATTTGGCTGACGCCAACTGTATAGTATTATGGTTTCGACACCGCCTCTCATGTGACTCCTGCATTCAAGTTTTATTTATGAACGTGAACCATGGGATCATTATGCTTCTCAGTTTGCAGTACGTTCAAGAAAACCGTGAAACACTGAAGAATGTACTACTACTACAGTAGAGTGAAAGAAGGTCTCTGGTGACGCCAGTAACGCGCCTCACGGGTGGCAGTCACGGACAGAGCCGGCCGCCCGTCACTGTTGTCTTCTCAAATCCTCCGTCAAATCCCTGCCTGCCTCTCGAGTCTCGACGCTTCTCACGCCCGCAACAATCGTAGAGAGAGGGGGAGGGAGACACCTTCCGCTTCAAGCCTCCTCCTCCGAATTCGCAACCGCCGCACCGCCGCCATACCCTGCCGAGCCATCCACCTCAAAAGCAGCAGCGTCCATGCAGATGCAGTGCAGCTAGCAGAACGCCTAAAGCCACCGCCGCCACATGCTGCGTGCTGCCGCCATCTAGCGGAAGCGCAGGCCGACACACGCACGCACACCTCTTCTCTCCCCCTTCCCCTTCCCCTGCCATTGCCGAGCTTGGATACGCTGCGAGGTCGCGGCGTCGACAGGGGTGGCCGGGAGGAATGTCTGAACCAGCCACGCAATGCAGGTCGGTCGCTACTCGCCAGCCACCCTCTTGGATTGCTGGATGCTTTCTCGGTTTCCAGGACAGATTCTTTGATTGTTTATCCGCGGATGCCGCCTTGGTCTCGGCGCTGTCTCTGCTCTCGAGCCGCGTGTTGATGGGGTCTTAATGGGGATCCTAGGAGGATCAGTTCCTGATCCCTTCTCCTTTTGTGTGAATCGCAGGGGAAATGGGGGCGCCGGCGAGGGCGGTGCCGGCGGCATGAGGACGGTGGAGTGCCTCAGAGGGAGGCTGCTCGCCGAGAGGGTGGCGTCCAAGGCGGCCAAGGAGGAGGCCGACCAGCTCGCCGCCAGGGTACCACTTCTCCTCTATCCACATTCCATACCTATACGTCAACCCCTTTTACTGCTACTGTTGGTTCGGTACAGCTTTAATTTTGTTCTGTGATTCGGTGACAGTTGGACGAGCTTGAGAAGCGGCTCTCCGACGAGGTCAAGATCAGGGACAGGGCGGAGCGGAGGCTGAGGAGGGCCATCAGGAGGCTCGAGTCCCTCAAGATTCTGGATGTGGGGAGCTCCATTGGCTCGCTCTCCTCCAACTCCAATGCCTGCTCCGGCCAACAAGCGCCGGAGACAGAGGAGAGCAACGGTCCTGCAGTATCGCTGAGCACCGTCGATTCGGTGCTGTCAGACCCTCGCGCCGGCGGCGAGGACAAGGGATGGGACGGCGAGAGCGTGAAGGGCTCGTCGGCCGGTTCCTGCACTCGGGCTAACTCCTCCCAGGATGGGAGCTGGTTCTCCGTTGTGTCCGAGCAGTCCGGCTCTGGAGTCTGCAAGGAGGAGGAGAGTCATTCTGACGATACCAAGAACTGCGGTTCCGGTGACAGTGGTGGTGACGTTGATCGTGATTCAGAGAGGTACGCGGCGTGCAGGTTAACAATGAGTGCCTTTTTACTGGTTGTTAACAGTTAAAAACAGTTGATTGATTAATTGCTATAGGGATAATTAGCCTTTTCTCGTAGGAGTTTCCAGATTACTCCTAAGTTTGTGCAGAGGTTTACTTTTCTCCGACAGCAATTAGGCTACGTTTCCTCTCTTTTACATGTGTATTTTCATCATGTTGTTAATGTTTGGTTTGAAGGGAACAATATGTACTGCATGCCTCACTTAGCGGAATAATTGTGTTTAGGACAGAAAAGGAGACGGACGTATTGTCGGCGTCGTGCACATCTGTACTTCAGCATCCCTCTGTGTGTTCCGCACCTTTTTACCAGGATAGGAAGCCGTTGCGTAATTTGTTATGCCGCTCCATTGATTCTTGATGCGTCTGTGCATCTCTTTTTATAGCACCCACTATGTTTCTGCACCATCATACCGTTTGTGCTGTGCAAAACTAACGGAATGTTTCTCTGCAGCAGGAGAGAAGAGCACCCTGGAGCGTCCAGCGGGTCGTCAAAATCCGAAGCGAGCTACCGCGACGAGGAGGACGACAGGCTCGCGCTGGTGCTGGTAGACAACCCGCACTACAGCGCAGAGGCGGCCGAGGCCAAGGAGAAGGAGGAGGGTGAGAAAGAAGAGAAGGACGGGCTCGCCATGGTCCTGGCGGACCCCCAGCCGAGAGCGACGAGCGTCGGCGGCAACGACGTGCAGTCGGTCCTCCTGGCGCTGCGGCAGGTCAAGGAGCAGCTGCGCTACACCATTCAGAGGAGGTCCGAGGGGCTTGTCGCTCACCGAGAGCTATGCGGCCACTGACCGAGCCTGTTCTGTTCTGGTCTCAAAAGCATCTTTTGTTGTTGTTGCGATGGTCTCAAAAGCATCCCGGGAAGCGGAAGCTCAAGTGTGTTGCACTTGCAGTGGTGTATTTATCTACAACGTTGGGAGTATATATGCTGGAATAAGGTTTTACTCTTGTGAGACGTTGTAGTGGTTGCATATATTTATATGAAAAATGAATTCATTGTGTTTTTTTCATGATAATACGTGTCTCATTTATATCATAAATATCAAATTACAAGTCGCGTAAGGCCCGATATGTTAAAACTAAAAAGATAGCAAAACATCTCTGAGCTTGACACCAACGCACGTCACATGCCTCCGGCACCACCACAACAGCTACCGAAGAAAAGATTGACGGATCACCTCCTCACCCGAGCTCGACGCGGCTTCACTGCTGATATGCAGCTTTGCGGACCTTCAAGGTGACTCACTAGAAGTGAAGTCATTGCCGTTGAACGAATCAGACCGGGGCAACACCTCGGACACGCCATCAAACTCCAGATCTGGCGCCCCACCACGACTAAGACGCCGATGGAGGAAACCACACCTGCCATCCATCAACCACGAACCCAACACACGTTCCGTCTTTCAGATGTCGTCGATACTGACCACAATCTGCATCCGCTCCTGTACTATCTCCCAAGCTCCGCGTCGATGTGGAGCAGACGCCGTTGCAACGGCGGAGCCCGAGGACACGTGTCCACCACGAGGATGATGCCGTCGCCACGCCATCCTTGCTTGAACAAACTGGTTTTCAAAACCATCCCCAACCATAGGACCGGTCGCCTTGTCGAAAAAGGATCTGAAAAATCTTTATTCAACGCCGTCATCACCGCCGTCTAAACCAAGACGATGAACAACCTAAAACAAAGCTACTTTAGCCTAAAACTATCCACACATGTGGATCCGGCCACCCTCCTCACCGCCGATGACCGATGTGATCTGCGGAGGGGAGCCACTGAAGGAACACGGTGGAAGAAACTCGTTGGCGGCAGCTAGGGTTTTCTAGTCGCCTCGCAGCAGGAAAAACGACTCACGTGGCCATTTCTCCACTGGAAAAGGGATGGCTAATACACCCTGCTCACAAATATAATATGTCCTAGAGTAGTAATTATTTTTTCTAATTCTAGATACATTTTAGTGTACTTGTTCACTCATAGTCCACATGTAGCCCATATTAAAATATATATGCAAAACATCTTATATTTGTGAACAGCGGGAGTAGCAATTAACCTGGCCGTCTCCCCATAGCTTTTCAACAATGGACCATTTATGCACTGGATGCGCACTTAGGGCATCTCCAAGCCAAATCCGCAAGATTGTTCGTACCAAGCTGTCGGGATCATGAAAGCCATTCAACGCGGTCCTATCGATCCACGGAGCAGTTCGGACGTGATTTTTTTCGCAAACCGAAGACAAACGTAGAGAGGTTTGCAGGAGTCTGGACTGTTCTCAAGCCCGCTTCTGACCGCCCTGACCCATCAAAAACCCTCATCCCTCGCCCGCACGCGTTCCTGTCCGGTGCCAGTTGCCCGCATTCATGCCACTGTAGAGCGTGTCACTCAAATTGAAGACGGCTCAGGGCGGCATGACCTCTCACTGCCTCCGCCTTTGAAACGGCGCGCCGGCCCAGGGCGTCGCCCCCGATGCGTTTCCGTTGTCGCGCATGTTCAATGCCGAAGACGCGTGACTGGAGGAAACGGGAAGGAAATCTACCACGCCCATTCAATGCCCCGTTCGTCCGTATGCCGCCATTAGCAGGCTCGCCGGTCGAGAAACCCACTTCGGTGTCCCGCATTGACGTGTGGCCTCACCGGAATCCGCTATTTAAGGGTAACCACTCACGGCTATCTCCACGACATTGCACATCCGCTCCACATCCTCCTACTTTCCTCCACATCCGCCATGACCGCCAGCGGGAAAGCACTGTGGGACAGTCTGTCGCCGGAGATGAAGCACGCAGTGGTCAGCCTTGCCGCCGTGCCAGGCGGATCGAGGCCAGCTTGCCGGCCAGCTCACCCGAGGTCTCTGACGACGAGGACGACACCACGATGGAGACGGGCTCCGACGACTCTGCCCCGGCTCCTGCACCTCTTGTGCACGCCGGCTTCACCATGGAGCAGGCGCAGACGCACTTCAACGCCGCCATTGCGGAGGTGCAGCCTGCGCCGGAGCCTCTGTCGGTGTTCCAGCAGGCGCAGGAGAAACAGCGGTACAACATGTTCCTCCTGGAGCAGCACCGCGGCTAGCGAAGGGCTAGATCTATGGTGAGCGCGAGCGAGGAGGCCGTGGCGAAGCAGCGTGCCATCTACAATGTCTTCCGCGCTCAAGCCGCCGCTCACCGGGAAGCGGCCGCCGCATAGGCACAGTTGCAGGTGATCGCGGAGGAGAACAACGCGAGCTGCGCCCCCTACGCGGTGTCGACGAACCATCAACCGGACCGGTGGGACGAAGACAGCATTGGCGCCACCATTTCCATCATGGACTTCACGTCCACCAGTGACGAACAGGCCGTGGACTCCTGCGAGGATGAGTAGGCCACGGGAGGCGGCGGTGCCTTGTGTCCCATGTGGGCCAGTCTGTCTCCCGTGTTCTACTCTTCCCCGTGTTCTACTCTTCCTTCCAGAGACTGCACCTTCGTTTTATCAATTATCGTCAATGCAAATAGAGACGGCGGATGGAGGACAACACAGGTTTGGACGTCGGGTGCCGCCGCCATAGGATATATTTAGGGGCGGTCTATTTTTTGTTCGCCATAGGATATATTTAGGGGCGGTCTATTTTTTGTTCAAAATGTAATGAAATCCGCCGTGTTTGTATGAATCCATCATGATTTTATAAAATCCAGTCGTGTTCGCACAAATTTCATCCGTTTGTTGAAAAAAGGTTTGAAATGTATGCCATTAGCTTTGGATGTCGTCCTCCCGCATCTGTGCCCGCGGATTAGTCCCTTTGTCCGCGTACGGATGCAGAAAGATTTTTGTGGGTTGCTGCTGGAGATGCGCTTACAGACATTCAGATACCGTGGACGCATATACACGCATCTGAAACGAACAATACAAGCACAGAAACTAAACAGACACGAGTACATGGCTAAGAAGTAGTATCACTACAAAGGGAAACGAAGTACTGTAGTACACAGGTGTCCCCAGACCGAGCAGCAAACAGACTATGCTGCCAACGAGTACAGCAAGGAAGTCCTCGAGTGCTACACGGTAAACAGCACTCAAATGGCTCCCAGCGGAGTACAGCAAGAAGTCATCAAGCGCTACACAGTAAACAGCACACGAATGGCTCCGACAACATCGACGCCATTGGCGTTGTTAGTCTTGTACAAACTACGGCTTCACCGACGTCTCGAGGGGTGTATATGAGGCGACCCTGCGAGAAGATGGAATTGATTATTTTCATGTTATGGGATATAAAAATAACAGCGGCTAATACCACATCATGGAAACAAATGCTATTGTGTGATGATAAGAGCGTATTTAATCTAACCTCAAAAAGGCAGGGACTGTTTTCCATCATGCCGTGCCAGCTACGGTAGCCGCATCCTGTGTTACACATTTATACAGAGCGCAGGAGGAAGACAAACGAATTACAACAACAAAGATGAAGCACAAGCTCTACACAAAAACATGCCATAGAGTGGAGGACATACCGGCTTGGAGGTTTCTTTGTCCTTTCCTTCAGATGACCCACTAGGTGCTCCTGCAAACCTGGCATAGTAGTTAAGAGATGTTAGATATAGCTTGCTGTTACTTGTTAGATTTGGGTTCCGGTCAAAAGACATGACACTGCCGCATTCATCTACCTAAGGGCCCGTGCCTTTCGCTTCTCTTCTTCTGCCTTGCCAACTTCTGTGCTCTGACCAAATCGCTCTAAGCGGGCTTTTTTCTTAGCCTCGGTATCATCAGAGGAGGGTGTGGGAAGGCCAAACCTACAAATTAATGGAAGTATGTATCAGTTCACAATTTGGGGTAGTAAAGAACATACAAGTGCATCACAGGTAATCAAGTGTATATCACACACCTCTCAGCCCTGGACTTCTTCTTCTGCTCCTCCATCTTTTCATTGGAAGATCCGGTCCCAAACCTTGTAAACAAGATAATTGGCAGCCACATTTCTTAGTATTTAAAATAACAAAAGCGTACAACAGATCAACCAAATAGGAACCACAGAAGTGATGGAGAAGACAGAATTAGTCGGCATGGGAACACCTCGTTCAGTTTTCATCAAATTAAGATCACAAACTAATATTGAAGTATTCCCTTAACTAGACTGACGCTGAGTTTCCACTGTAACAAAAATAAAAATAAAAATGATGTTGCTAACCAGTTCATGTACTATCGATCAGTTTAAATAATGCAGCATGCACTAACGATTGTCAATCAGTTCAATGAATTGTGTTGGAATCGAGCCCATTAACTATAAAAAATGGTCCAGTCATTCCAGATGTATGCATAAGACATGCACAATGTTTCATAGATATTTGGAACACAAGCATACACAATGGAGAAAGAAGTGAGGAAGGGTAACATTCTTTCACCATATATAGATACAAAAGGTGTACAATAATAACATAATTCACCATACGGGTCTTAACTCTTATACCAACATAAACAACAAAATAAATATGACACGCTTGAACTTAACTGTTAATAAAGTTACAGCATAGTTTACCAAAAAAAATGAATATCCATATTTGCAAATCTTGTCTGCTTAGTTCCAGATATGTGTGTGTTTTCATTGATTAGCAGGTTTTGTCTAGCATGTACTCCCTCCATCCATATATATTAGGGCGTAATGCGTTTTCAAGACTGCCTTTGACTATTGATAGGATTAATAGTATATGAGATGTATAATGTGAAAATTATATCATTGGAAGCTTCTTTCACGTACGAATTTGACGGTACGCCTTTGTAACTTGCATGTCATATATTATTGCTCTAACATGCGGTCAAAGTTAGCCTCGAAAAACGCATTAGGCCCTATATATATGGATAGAGGGAGTAGATGTAAATACCATAGTAGGAGAATTTGCAAATGTTTCATTAGAGATGGGATGTATTGGGGTTTTAAAATCCTAACACCATGGCAGTCAATGTAATAAACCTTAAAGTCAAGACTATAGAGCCAAAAAAAAAGATAATCATTGTACTACAGTAGTCAACTACAATAGAAAGGTTAGAAAAGAATTCAGCAGGTAAAATACTTGGCATTAACTATAGTTCACGATAGGGCCTTGACATCGCGATCTAGACTAAAGCAGCCTAACATTACAGGACAGTTCACATGCAACAAACATGAGCACCCTTATCTCCTGGACCGTTGGAGATATACCAACTAAGTCGCTTGTTTCTTTGTTTTGTTTTGCTTAAGGAAACCTTTACAACAAAGCTTTCGTGGTTAGATAATAATCCATTATGCATTGTAATAGTTTTTTTTTGTATCTAATACTCCTAAACAACCAGAAGCCACTCAATGGTGTGATGCTTAATTTCTCATACCTGCGTAAATACCTTCAAATCCATGCTTACCGAAAACAATGTAACTAAAAAACTCTAAGGTGAGCACACTATTAGATCCTTAATCCTATCAATCACTGGAGATAAGCCCCTGGCCAACAATAAACATAATAGGCTACTACAACAAAATTCCGCAAACTAGAAAAGTACTCCATAAGTTCCAACATGACTCCCCTAGAGAGTTAGGGACCACAAATCTCTCAGACTTGTAAGAGAGGGGAAAAAAATCTCTAAACCCTAGGAAAAGGGATTTGATAGAACAATCACCTCTCGGCGCGGCTGCTTCGCTTCTCGTCCTCGGACATCACCACCTGCGTCCCAAACCGCTCCGCGCGGCGCATCTTCTTATCTAGATCCGTGGCTGCCCCACCGGCGGCGGCGGCCGCGGCAGGGCTAGGGTTTTGGGCTGCTGTCGGGGAAGTGGGATTCGTCGCCTCCCCTGCGGCAGCAGCCGGCGGGGCCGTCAGCTCGGCGGCGGCCGGGACTTGCGCGGGCTTGGAATCCTGAGATGCCATCGTAGAGCGCTCGTCGGACAGGGAGGTCACGGTCGCGGACGCGGTGTGCGGCAAGAGATTTTCTGGTCTTCTGCTGCTTTTTCCTGCTCGAGTTCGCCGGTTCGCCCCCCTCTCCTGCCTGTATGCTTCGCAGATGGGCCACTTGGGTCGGTTCGAAGACAAAGGGCCTAGCCTGCGTGAACACTAGCACAACCCAGCCCGCTCCAAAATACATCGCAAATCAGATTTCGTCATCTTAGCTAAAAAAATGAACCCCTAAAAAAGCTAAAAAAATGATTGTCTAAAAAAAATCTAAAAAATAATTTTCGAAAAAAAAGCTCAAAAAATATATATCAGATTTCGTCATCAAATAAAAAAATACATTTCGTCGGGTTTCTGCTAAAAAAAATGATTTCGTCAGGTATCTAAAAAAGAGATTTTGCCAGGAAAAATGTTTATTTTTAACCAATAATTGCCCTATTAGCAAATATTTTGTCTGGCCAAAAATTTATGTCATTAGATTCATATTCCAAAATATTTATTTATGTTATGGGTTTTAATAAAAGAACGACATCTTTTTTTAGAGGCCGACAACTTTATTGATTTTTCAACAATATTACAAAGAGTTCCCCTAATGCAGTCTGGAAAAGAATAGAAATGACTAACTGAATGCATACAAACTCTAGCCAACAAATGAGCGTGCTTGAAGATCACCGAATTGAAGGCACCAGAAGCAATTTTAATATCAGAAACCACCACACAAATAGAAGAATGACCAGTCGCTGAAGAATGGATCTTCTGCACCAAAGATAGGCATGTTGTGGCAAAGATAACATCAACTTCTTTCTTTTCCAATGCCAAATGAACAGCTCACCGGAGAGCTATGGCCTCGGCCATCTCCGGCTCGAGAACACCAATAACTGGGTCGCTGCAGGCCACTACAAAACATGCCTCATGGCCCAAGCGATGACCCCTATGCATGATTTGTCAAGCTCAGTAAGAATGGTGACAAGGAATTGAATACAATGGTATCAGACAACGACGGAGACCAAGTTATACCGGAGATGTTGGTATCATGCATGTGTTCAATACCAGGTTTAAATATGCTACAAAGTGGTCCCACAAGTGCCTTGATTTTTTTGGGCTTACGTCGATGATGGAGAGCCTCTAGATTACTCTAGCATAGTTTCTGGCTTCCCAAACGTACCATATAGTCACTGTCAGCACAGTACAATTCTGGTTCGTGGATCGACCAAGGAAATAAAAAAGGCACTTTTTAAGGATATAATGTTATGTCATTGTATATAGATCCTATAATATCCTTGATCACATCTCATACATCTCTAGCATGAGGACAAAAGAGAAGAGCATGCTCCACAAATTCTAATCTATTGCAAAAATAGCAAAGTTCAGAGAAATGAACCTAGCACCCTTCGGAAGAATATCCCGAGTAAAACACCATAAAACAACCATCATCTTACTAGGTGCTTTAACTGCCCAGATCGACTTCCAGCGTCTTCCATCATCAGATCGGTTGGAACTTTGATCAAGGCCACGAATAGCACTTTTCTCAAAAAAAATTGAGCAGTATGTGCTATGTTGTACGTTGACCGGACAGAATAATCACTGTACTTAGTGAACGACCATCTCACAAAATCATCCCCAACATGTGTAAAGATTGGTATGAGTAGAATCTCTAAGGCATCCTTTTCTAAAAAAAACCCTCCATCTCCTCATTGCAGGTGCAACATGTCTCATCCGGAAGACAATGGACTTTAGCATTTGCAGGGATGGATGAAGTGGGTTGAAGAACATGTGGAGGGAAGGAAGGAATCCGGTGATATGATAAAAATATGCACTTACTTACCATCACAAAACTAAACACCATGTTTCAGTAACTTGTGACCAACGAGGATGCCTCTCCAAGATCTAACTAGTAATTTTGTGCAGAATACCGTCAAGAACAACTTCAACATCATCACAAGGATCAGAAGTGAAAAGGTTATCTTAAAATTTATGAACCATACCTTTAATCGCCACTTGTGAATTGTAAAGAGAACCATCATCTCGGGCCAGACAGTGAATTTTGTTAGTACATTTCCGAACTGTAGCTCGATCATGGAAGAAGCTTGTATTCCGGTCTCCCTCATGGAGATAGTCCACCCTAGTCCGTTGCATCACCATAATCTCCTCTCGCTCAAAAAGTTCACAGAGCATCAAACCAAACACGCTCAAGATGCTATCTATAACCAGCATCACGCAACCACATATCTTCATATTTGAACCCTTGTTCGTGGCACTTGGCGCTTCACCGTAGATAACCGAGATAAAAAATCAGTACAACATGGTGATCCAAAGATGTCATTGTCAAATGTTCAACATCATAGTCATCATGAATATTAATAAAATTGCCATTAACCACTTCTAAATCGAGATGAACCTTAACATGGAATTGTGGATCTTGACGATTACACGATGTGAACTTTGGACTTGAGAAACCAAGGTCCATCAACTCACAATCCATAAGACAATCATGAAAGGCATCAATTTGAGCTTTCGGACAAACCCAATGTCCACAATGCTCATCCTGGGATAGAACCTCATTGATGTCCCCACAAAAATCCACTGGCCTTGTCATTGTGCCTTCATAATTTGAGAAACTCCCCAAACTAAGCTCTATCCTATCTTCTGGGCTCACCATACACCAAAGTCACACGCCAAGTTGCCCCTCTTCCGGAGTGACATGAACATCAATGCAACAATCATTTATACGCC
Source organism: Aegilops longissima (assembly GCA_021605205.1). Taxonomy (NCBI): domain Eukaryota; kingdom Viridiplantae; phylum Streptophyta; class Magnoliopsida; order Poales; family Poaceae; genus Aegilops; species Aegilops longissima. Next base: position 439,600,826 of record CM038679.1, on the reverse strand, counting down.
TTTAGAGTGACACTCACAAATGTCATCCAAAAAAGGCCAGCCCCCACTGAGACCATCAGAGTCGACAACATAACAACTGGTGAAACCCAAAGACCACATGAAAGTTTTGACACGAGAATCCCTCGTCTTCGTTTGCGAGAGGAAAAGGGGGAAGGGTCGGTGAAGCTTCACTACCAATGAAGCTTGCCAATTGTTGAGTCCGACCCCGCCTCGCCAATGCCGGCATAAGATACTCATTGTGTCTGGCGGGGCTGTTCCACAGCTGCCACCGGATCCGCTACTCAAATAGGGGTCGTTCGTTGTTTCTTATTTGATTCACCTGCAACAATGTCCCCGGAAGAAATTGTAGTTCCACTATGTTAGCAATGACAAAGGGCAAGAGGCTCGACACTAGATAACCGCTCCTCTAAGCTAGGTTGGGCACTTTGATCTTTTGTAGATTTTCTCTTCCTTACTGTCATCCCTTTGTCAAAGATAGAATCGTGCGTGCCTTCTGCATGGAGGAGAGCACAATAGGGGCATTCCGCTTCACCTTGTTCAGCAACCAGAATGTCTCTCGCCTCTTTCTTTACCATCTTTAATAGTACAAGTATACAACTCTGGTTCATCATTCTTTGTTTGGTGCTTATGTAATTCTTTTTTTGATGTAATTCTTGAACATATGTAGCTGTGAATCGAATAATGCATTGGTTGTTAAACCTGATGGATATGAATGAAGTTATAGCCTAGTTTCAAATTGAAATTCGGTACAATTTTAAATAGTATCAAATAAATTAGGGTGAAAATATGCTCTACAGGTCATTACGGCGCACACGGTCTATAAAGCACAACGTGTGTGATATACATCATAATTTGACATGGTTCACAGAGAGGAAACGTGTGTAACCATGCACACAGTTGCCATTTGCTAAGCGTGTTAAGTTCAGACAATATCACAAATGGTGTTGTGTGGTTGTCGCCTTATCGTACACGCTTTATAATCATGAATTGTTTATGATGTGGCGCGCATCATAAACGTAGAGCCAGTTTGGTATGTGCCTGGACTGCGCCTGGTATAAGGTAAAACCACAGAATTCTGACTGCGATGGGGTCTTCATGAGCAAGCAAGTTGGATGCACACTCACTTGGTTTTCATGTTGAGCTTTCATAGACTTATAACTCTTAGTGCATCTATTGCATGGCAATCCCTACTCCTCGCATTGACATCAATTGATGGGCATCCCATAGCCCGTTGATTAGCCGCGTATATGTGGCACTATCTTCCTTTTCTGACTTCCCCTTATTGATCTCTATCATCGCATTCTATGCCATCCATAGTGCTATATCCATGGCTCACGCTCATGTATTGTGTGGGGGTTGAAAAAACTGAAGCACGTTAAAAAGTATGAACCAATTGCTCGACTTGTCATCGGGGTTATACATGATTAATACTTTGTGTTAGGAAGACCGAGCATGACAGCACTATATGATTTTATAGGGATATCATTCTTTAGCATTTTTATTTTCAAAGGCATGATTGTTTGTTGGTACGCCTGCATATTGATGTCTTTATATCAAATTATAGACAATTGCTTTGAATCATTCACATCTTAATATTCATTCCTAAAAGAAAGAGTACACGATGAACATGTTAGGTAGCATCCCACATCAAAAATTTTGTTTTTACCATTTAACTATTCGAGGATGAGCAGGAATTAAGCTTGGAGATACTTAATACGTCTCCAACGTATCTATAATTTTTGATTGTTCCATGCCATCAATCCTGGATGTTTTGTATGCAATTATGTAATATTTTATATCATTCTTTGAGACTAAACTATTAACCTAGTGCAAATTACTGTTTTTTGCTTGTTTTTTTTATTTTTATAAATCAGTATCAAACGAAGTCCAAACAGAGAATAATCTTTGGAATAATTTTTTTTGGACTAGAAGGGACCCACGAAGGTTCAGGAGAAGACCAGAAGAGCCACGGGGGAGCGACAAGCTCGTAGGCGTGCCCGAAATCTGATTCCAAATATACCAGAAACCCACACAAAACACTTTTTCCGCCGCCACAAGCTTATGTTCTTCCGCGATCCCATCTGGAGGCCTTTGCCAGTACTCTACCGGAGGGGGAATCGATCACGAAGGGCTTACGCCATCCTTGCTGCCTTTCGATGATGCGTGCACTGGTACCGTAACGTGCTATACAAATGGTTTTTAACCCCTTTCCGCGACGGCATTCTGAACGGTCGCCAAGTGAATGTGTGCGATAGGGGGGTCCTTCCCACACGACCCAAAAATTGTCGGGGATAGGCGAGCGGCTACTGACGATCACCATAGAATAAATGTATGAGAAGTCGCCCCAGTCCCACATGTTACGTCTCGACGTTACGTTTCTAATCCGAGACACATCCAAAACGATTACGCCGCTATAGTCGTGTGAAAAAGGTGGACATCACAAACATTTAATCTATCAATATGTTTGGGATAGGTACGTTATCGCACATAGTTCAAGAATGTAAAATGTGTGTGGGGCCTTTACTAACGCCAACGTCTCCATTTCTATAACTGTGTGCGATAGGTATTCCTATCACACACGCACACAGGTTTGAAATGTTTGCCGTATTATCATAAATCACACACACATATGAGACGAAACTATGTGTGCGTCCGTCGGGCATCGCAAATGTTTCACGTCAAAGAACCGTCTGTTCTCTATTTTCATCGCACACGATGTTTTCTTTATAACCGTGTGTACGTTATGTTATTCGCTCCTGTTTAATTTTATTTTTCCCTGTAATTTATTATTTGAATAGGAAATTTTAAAATATGAAACGTGGAATTCAAATTCTCAGCACAATGGTTCAACAACCAATTCATAAATAAAATTCTCAGTACAATATGTTCAGTAATTACAGGATTAGGCAGTAATTAACTATGATGAACCATAATATTTAGAGGCGGTAAAGGTGAAGAGACAAGTGTAAATCATTTTGGCTGCCGATGATGTTGAAGAAGTGGAATGCCCATAATGTGCCCTCCTGCATGCCATAGGCACTAACAACTTTTATCCAACCCCTTGTGATGATCGCCCGCCCATCCTTCACCGCCTTCGGGAAGAATTCTAGAGCATTATCATGGTAGCATGAATTATATACTTTAACCTTAGTTGCCTCCACTCCGGTCATATAGTTTGCAAGGTAATCATCCGTAAATTGCTTCGGAAACCAGTGAAAAGAGAAAACTTTCAGATACTCAGGTCTAATAGAGTAACTTGTTGTGGGCAGGGGGAAAAGGCAACACATTACTTACCATCCTAAAGTTCACTCCTGTCTTGGACAAAGTGTAAATAAAGAGCTTAATTCTCATCACTTGTCTCTTTCGCCTAACAATCTTTCTTAGTCTTCTCACATGACGCTTGTTCATGAATATCTCATTGCCCCATACGCAAAAGGGACCGAGGCGTGGATCAATACCGCTCATATATGTACCTACAAGCAACCAGTAAATGTTAGAAGCTAAACTGAGATTGCACAAATGATGTAAAATACAACTACCTACGTTCCTAAGTACAAGTATTTTTTATACATTTCAATATGAACTACATACAGATGTATATAGACATAGTTTAGATTAGAATCTAGATTCACTCATATTGCTCCGTATGTAGTCTATATTGGAATCTCTAAAAATACTTATATTCAGGAACATATGGTGTATAAGACATGGGATGCAGCTAACCTCGACGGCAAACAACAGCATCACCCATTGTAGCCCTGTGTAAGTACATGGAAAGGCAATGTTAACTACAACAGGGTTAACATCCACCAAAAATAGCAAATGGTAATAAAACGACAACATCTGTAGTGATATCTTCATTGCGAAAGAATAGCACAGTAGCAAAGGGAAGGATTAAAAAAGGGATAGAATTGTTTACTACAACAGACAACCTAGTATAACCATTGAAACTGGTACTGGTAGAAATGAAATTGACATAGTTAAACATTGCAAGGCAGGTGCTGCTAGAGCAGAGAATGGCCCTATTGTCTATAAAAAGGTAGGGGAAATAGATAAGACGGGCTAGGCGTGTTTACTACAATATGCTTAATACATGAACCGTACAAAACATGGCCATTGCAACTGGTATTGTTAAGATTTAACTGGTTAGTTCATACTTGGTAAGTCCCGAGGGGTAGTTGCTGGTGTTAGGACTGAGAGTATATCGACCAGAGGGGGCATGAATGGGAGATTCAAAAATTCTTTTGAATGTTTTGAAACCGATCCAAATCACAGCAGCAGAATAATGGAAAGAGGGAAATGAACTAAATCAATCTTCATCTTCAGAAGCATATTCCTCGATGAAAGAAGTGATAACAGTACGAGCTTGGGAAATCACACGTTTAACTACGATGAGAGTGATACAACATGCAAACAGATGCAGTAGAACGAGACACAACATGATACGCACTAATACGTCTCCAACGTATCTATAATTTATGAAGTATTCATGCCATGTTTACAACAATTTTATATGATTTTGGTATGATTTGATTAGAACTAACCCGGACTGACGTTGTTTTCAGCAGAACCACCGTGGTGCCGTTTTTTGTGCAGAAATAAAAGTTCTCGGAATGGGCTGAAAATTTATGGTGATTTTTTTGGACCAAAAGAGACCCCCCGAGGCATCAGAGTTGGGCCAGAAGAGTCCCGAGGCGACGGTAAGGTAGTGGGCGCGCCCTACCCCCAGAGAGGTGCTCGGCTTGCTTGCTGCCTCATGGACCCCCTTGACGTGAGACCGACGCCAAAAATTCCTATAAATACCAGAACCCTAGATCGGAAGTTCCACCACCGCAAGCCTCTGTAGCCACGAAAAATCGATCTGGGCCCTCTCCGGCACCCTGCCGGAGGGGGGCATCTTAACCGGAGGCCATGGAGGAGGAAGCCGGAGTGGGCCATCATCACCATGGAGGCCAAGGACTAGAGGGAGAACCTCTTCCCATCTACACTACAAAAAAAAGACACATCCTTGACATTTTGGGCCGAACGAATTTTTTCTGTCATACTTATGACACTTTTATGACGATAATTGTGACAAAACCCGGTATCATCATAGATGTGGTGGGGTCCTACTTCTATGACAAAAATTCATGACAGAAAATGGGCTTTTCGTCCTGGGCGGGCCGGAGACGCAGCTGCATGACATTCTTTGGGCCGTCCATGACAGAAAAAACCGTGGTAGAAGCGAGGGCGAGGAAAATATCGGGGTGTTCCCGGTTACGGTGGGTGGTCGGGGCGAGCGATCGCTGCTTTCTCGTACACGCACACGCTGGTGCGTAGGCGTTGGGCTCTAATTGAACCCGGCGATTGCAATCGCGAACTCGTGTTCTCGAACCCGGCGGTCGATCGATGGTCGTTAATGAACCCGATCGGCGATTCTTCGCTCTCGCGCTAATCGAAGCCGATCGATGCTGCCTCTGGATGATCGGAGCGTTCTTTGGGGGGGTTGGATGAACAATTCCGGTGGGGTGGATGAACAGGACCCGTGGTGTTGCCTCTGGATGAAACGGGACCCCGATCGATCGAGCCGGTTGGGGCTGGATGAACAGGACCCGTGGAGGGCTGGATGAACAGGACCACCCCGTGGAGGGCTGGATGAGCGATGAGCGGTGGAGGGCTAGGTGAGCAGAGCCCGTGGAGGGTGGTTGAGCAGAGCCCGTGGAGAGGGCTGGTTGAGCGATGGCCGGTGGAGTAGCACGCGGTGGAGGCTGGATGAGCAGAGCCCATGGATGAGCAAATGCAGCGGAGAATTTGGAGGAGGTCGGCGGTGGATGAATAGTAGCTGTGGAGGTGGAGGGGTCGACGGTGGAGATGAAGCGGTATCCGTGGAGTCCCGTTTTGCGGTCGCCACACCCTCCGATGAACAAGACCCCGTTTCGACCGTAGCGCTCCAACACAAGTCTGTTTCCTCCATTTTGCGGTACGCCACACCCCTCCCGATCAACAGGACCCCCGTTTCAACTGTAGGAGGTCCGTTTCCTCCGTTTTGCAGTACGACAGACACCTCCCGATGAACAGGATCCCGTTTCGCACACGGCCAGTCGAACACAAGGCCATTTCCTCCATTTAGGGGTATGCCAGGTCTCGTTTCCATCGGTTGTTCCGTCCAAGCCGGTTGGCTCCCACGCGTTCCGTTGCGTCCCGATGAACACGACGCTTCCATTGCATCCCCATGAACACGAGGATGACTCAGTTTCTCCGTTCCGACCTAGCCATGTACACGAGCCCTGGCCGTGCGACGCTGCAGCAGTAGGCGTTCGAGACCCGCCCGTGTATGCGTGCGTGGCGATTTACTTTCTTGCACCCCGGCGTTATGTAATGCGTGTACATGCTACGTGCGTGCCTCTACTACGACACGTGTGCGTCTCTACATCGACCAGTATGTACGTACACATTCGCGACCAGAATGACAACGCTACATACGCTTCAACCAGGTGGGTCCCGACTATGAGGCACTTCCTTGCGTGCGAGAGATGTAGCTGGTGGGTCCCAGCAGTCAGGGGGGCGAATCGTTTTTTTGCCCGGACGCACTTCCTTGCGTGCGAAGATGTCGCTGGTAGGTCCCAGCAGTCAGGGGGGAAATATTTTTTTCATGAAATACGGTTGCCCATCCGGTGGGTCCCTGCTGTCAGGTGGAGGAATCATTATTTTTCGTGTAATAAGGAGGCACTTCCTTGCTGCGGCCGTGGACCCAGCTGTCAGCCTCTCCATGTATAGTCCACGTCCGATGGAAGCCGTTCCTTGACCACGTTGACCATGCCGCGCCGAGAGCACCAGGGCGGTGGACGACGGCGAGGCCTAGGGAGGAGACGACGCGGAGCCGGGGAAGACGCGACAGTGGAAGCCCGCGTGGAGAGGAGTACGAGGGTTCACTGGTTCAGCTGCGGTGTGAGGCTGCCGTCGCCGCAGGGCCTGGCCAGCGGTGGGAATAGTAGGGGGCGGTGAGGCCTCCGCGGTAGCACAGCCGGCCACGGGAGGCAGGAGCATGCGGCACGACCAGGGCTGGTTTGGGCGGCTGGAGCAAGAAGACCAGAGGTTGAAGAAGCACTATGGCCGTTGGATGGACATCGTACGGTCACTGGAGCTAGAATCGTTCATATTAACTAAGTTGACAAAGCACTCCGTCCCCGTCAACTTAGTAGGCCCACAAGTCAGCCTCCCACCAAGGCGGGTCCCAACTAGCGGGGGGAGTATTCATTTTTTTGTGCGTAATAAGGAGGCACTTCTGGTGGGTCCGAGCTGACAATGGGGGGAACATTTTTTTCACGAAATACGATGGCCCGTCCGGTGGGTCCCAACAGTCAGGGGGGAAACATTTTTTCGCCAAATAACGTGGCCCGTCCGATGGGTCCCTGCTGTCAGGTGGAGGAATAATTATTTTCCGCGTAATAAGGAGGCACTTCCTTGCGGCTGCCGTGGACTCAGCTGTCAGCCTCTCCATGTACAGTACTCTTCCGATGGAAGTCGTTCCTTGACCATGTTGACCACGCCGCGCCGAGAGCACCAGGGCGGTGGACGACGGCGAGCGGCGAGGCCTAGGAAGGGGACGACGCGGAGCCAGGGAAGACGCGGCAGTGGAAGCCCGCGTAGAGAGGAGTACGAGGGTTCACTGGTTCGGGTGCGGTGTGAGGGTGTCGTCGCCGTAGAATAACAGGGGGTGTGGGTGAGTGGAGGGATGGCTTGGCTAGCGGTGGTAGTAGTAGGGGGCGGTGAGGCCTCCGCGGCAGCACAGCCAGCCACGGGAGGCAGGAGCAGGCGGCACGACCGACGCTGCTTTGGGCGGCTGGAGCAAGAAGACCAGAAGTTGAAGAAGCACTATGGCCGTTGGATGGACATCGTACGGTCACTGCAGCTAGAACCGTTCATATTGACTAAGTTGACAAAGCCATTGGTACGCGTCAACTCAGTAGGCCCACAGGTCAGCTTCCGAAACGGTGCGTCCCAGATGTCAGAGGAAGGAATCATTTTTTGGGTGGGTGAAGCTAGAATATCCGAGATTGAAGAAGAAGCACGGCATCCGTTGGATGGACATCCAATGGCCACTGCTGCTAGAACCATGTATTGACTATAATAAGTTGACAAAGCCTTGCATACGCGTCAACTTTTTTAAGGGACGCATCAACTTAGTAGGCCCACAAGTGTGTGGCAGAGAACTTATAGCCCATTTGTGATATGTAAGAATGTACAACCCATTTTTGAATTCTAATGGAATTTACTACAGGCCATTTACAGTCTGTTAAAAGTACAGCCCATTTTCTAGCTAGAACAACGATTAATAATTTCAACCAACTGTTCAAGACAGAATTCAATAAAATTTCCCACATTTTGATGGGATCCGAAATATTTTTATCCCGAAATTTCTAGTCAGATTAAATATAAATTTGTATTACGTAAAAATCTCATCAAACATTGCGTGCAACAATTAAAAATTAAGATTTTCAAAATCCATAAATAATGTTTTATAAACTAATTTAGGTGCTTGGTGCATTTTTATAATTCTGCCCAGTTTTATAATTACATCTCATTTATTATTTTTTAAAGCCCGTTTTCCTGTTAAGCCTAATGCATCCCTCCTAGGAAAGATTTGTAGCCCAGCGGGGCGGAGAATAACAAGTTGACCTTGCGTGGGTATTTCTCAAAAAAACGTATAGCTTGGCTAGCCATTTTCATCTTGAAAAAAAATTAATATTTGGGCTGGATATCTGTCCTGGGCTAGACGGGCCACAGCCCGCCTAGTTAATACCCTGTGCTCCTCTGAACAACAACGAAAACATCGCCAAGGAAAACTCTGCAGTGCTCACGCCTCAAAAACACAAATACTACTCGAGCTGTTTGGTCCCAGCTATCAGCCGCACCTTGTGCAATTCTCTCGTTTATATTGACTACATAGGTTGACAATGGTGTGGGACCGTTCAGGGAGTCCTGGACTAAAGGGTCCTCGGGCGTCCGGCCTGTTAACCATGGGCCGGACTGATGGGCTGTGAAGATACGAAGACCGCACCCGTGTCCGGATGGGACTCTCCTTGGCGTGGAAGGCAAGCTTGGTGACCGGATATGTAGATTCCTTTCTCTGTAACCGACCTTGTGTAACCCTAGATCCACCCGGTGTCTATATAAACCGGAGGACATTGGTGCTTTCATTGAGAGTTCCACTGTGCCGTCCCCAAAATGTTCGATGGCTCCTTCAATCGTCAACAACAATGCTGTCGAAGGGGAAACCTTCCTCCCCGGACAGATCTTTGTGTTTGGCGGCTTCGCACTGCGGGTCAACTCGCTTGGCCACCTGGAGCAGATCGACAGCTACACCCCTGGCCACCAGGTTAGATTTGGTAGCTTGAACTACGTCGCGGACATCCGTGGAGATTTGATCTTCCCCGGATTCGAGACCGCGACAACCGCTCCCGGTCACCTCGACGAACATGACCTAAATCTGTCGTCAGACTGCATCCAGGAGATAGCTCCTGTGATCACTCCGGCCTTATATCCAGAGCACACTACGACATCCAAGGACTGGAAGTTCAGCCCCACCATGGAGGCCACAGATTCTACGGCGTTGGAGCCGCGCATGGATTTAACCTCACGCAATACTCATGTCACCGGAACTCCGGACTCCTTTCCGGGTATAAGTTCCGAACCATGTGGGTCCACGGATACCGAATTTGATCGCTTATCGATCTTTGAGTTCGACGCCGCAGACATCTTCCAGCACTCGCCCTTGGGCGATGTGCTGAACTCATTAAAGAACTTGTCCTTGGCGGGGGACTCACAGCCGAACTATGTACGGTTTGAACTAGGGGCTGATGATGGGGAATTTTGCTTCCCACCCGCCACCCACTTTGTAGCCACTGTCGAAGACTTAACCGATGCACTTTACTGTGACTCCGAAGACATCGACGGTATGGCCGACGATGCCGGAGACGAGGAGGCCCAAAACCCGCGGTTCACCGGACGATGGATGGCCACTTCCTCATACGACGTCTACATGGTAGATACACCGAAAAATAACAGCGGTGATGACAAGGAGAACCCAGGAAAGGAGGACCCTCCTAAAATACAGCCAAAGCACCGGCGTCAGCGGCGCTGCTCTAATTCCCGCCGCAGCAGGGATAGCAACACCGACACAGGAGACGATAACACTCGGGATGGTGCCGAAGAGACAGAAGAACCCGATGAACAAACTGCCGAACGAGACAACCGGGAATCAGGGCATGTCAGCCCTGACGAACACGCCATAGAAGAAGACTTGGAGGACGGTAGTTACCGTCCGCCCTCCGAGGAGGAGGTGAGCTTCGGCAACAAAGACTTCATCATGCCTGAGGAGCCCCTGGAGCAGGAGCGCTTTAAGCCTCAGCTTATAGCCACTGTGAGGAGCCTGAAAAAGAAGCAGCAGCAACTTCAATCTGATCAAGACCTGCTCAACGACAGATGGACCGATATCCTGAAAGCCGAGGAATACGGCCTTCAACGCCCAGCCAAAAGTTACCCGAAGCGCAGATTACTACCTCAGTTCGACGATGAGGCGCCAGATCCCGCACTAGCATCTCGCAACGCGACTGATCGGCCTCCACGCGGTCGGGATAAAACTGCAACCCGAGCCGAAAACTAGACTGTCCCACTCCACCGTAAAGGCAGGGATAAGACCGCTCGGGGCCATACATATGACCTCCGCCAAGAACTGGACAGTAGAGCGGAGCACACAAGATCGATCTACGGATCGCGAGGACTTGACTCAAGGTGCGGGGACAGCTATCTATTCGGGCGTGATAAACCTAGTCACGCCCGAGCCGAATGCCGCAGACGAACTCCATCAGAGGTACGTCGCGATGCGGCCTGATATAGAGGCGCCGCGCACCCTCTTTGCTTCACTGACGAAGTAATGGATCATGAATTCCCAGAAGGGTTCAAACCTGTAAACATCGAATCCTGCGATGGAACAACCGATCCCGCGGTATGGATAGAGGATTTTATTCTCCATATCCACATGGCCCGCGGGGATGATCTTCACGCCATCAAATACTTCCCACTAAAACTTAAAGGGCCAGCCCGGCACTGGCTAAACAGTCTGCCCGAGAATTCTATTGCAGCTGGGAGTACCTGGAAGAAGCCTTTCTCGACAACTTCCAAGGTACATATGTTCGGCCGCCGGACGCCGACGACTTAAGTCACATAGTTCAACAGCTCGGGGAGTCAGCCAGGAAGTTCTGGACTAGGTTCCTAACTAAAAAGAACCAGATCGTCGACTGTCCGGATGCCGAAGCCTTAGCGGCCTTTAAACACATCATCCGCGACGAATGGCTCGCCCGCCACCTCGGCCAAGAAAAACCAAAATCTATGGCAGCCCTCACGGCACTCATGACCCACTTTTGCGCGGGTGAGGATAGTTGGTTGGCTCGCAGCAAAAACACAGCCAGCGAGGCAAACCCTTCCGAGGCTAAGAACAACAACGGCAAGCTCCGACGTAACAGACACAAACGCTAAAGCAATGGTGATAATACCGACGACACTATAGTCAACGCCGGATTCAGCGGCTCCAAGTCCAACCAGTGGAAGAAACCATACAAGAGAAACAATCAGGGACCATCCAGCCTAGACCGCATACTCGATCGCCCGTGCCAGAAACATGGCACCCCAGAAAAACCAGCCAATCATACCAACAAGACTGTTGGATTTTTAAACAGGCCAGAAAATTAAACACCGAGAACAGGGAAAAGGGATCACAAAGCGAGGACGACGACGAGGAGCCCCGGCAACCGAACACAGGGGGACAAAAGAAGTTTCCCCCTCAAGTGAAAACAGTGAACATGATATACGTCTCACACATCCCCAAAAGGGAACGCAAATGCGCACTAAGGGACGTCTATGCGATAGAGCCAGTCGCCCCCAAATTCAATCCATGGTCATCATGCCCGATCACTTTTGATCGTAGGGATCATCCGACCAGTATCCGGCATGGCAAATCAGCCGCACTAGTCCTAGACCCAATCATTGAAGGATTCCACATAACGAGAGTCCTCATGGACGGTGGTAGCAGCCTCAATCTGCTCTATCAAGACACGGTGCACAAAATGGGATTAACCCATCAAGGATCAAGCCAACGAAGACTACCTTCAAAGGAGTCATACCAGGTGTAGAGGCCCGCTATACGGGCTCAATCACACTAGAGGTTGTCTTTGGATCCCCCGACAACTTCCGCAGCGAGGAGTTAATCTTCGACATCGTCCCATTCCGCAGTGGTTATCACGCACTGCTCGGACGGATGGCATTCGCTCGGTTCAATGCGGTGCCGCACTATGCTTATCTCAAGCTCAAGATGCCTGGTCCACGCGGCATCATAACAGTCAACGGAAACATGGAACGCTCCCTCCGAACAGAGGAGCACACCGCGCCCTAGCAGCAGAAGTACAGAGCGGCCTTCTCAAGCAGAACCATAATCCGGCTGCCGAGCCCCGGGACATTGTAAAGAGGGTCCGGACTACGCTGCCTTCTCAAGCAGAACCATAATCCGGCGGCCTTCCCAAGCTTTGACTTTTTGGTGTCCTTGGGTTATATTAGGGGTTCCATGGGCATCCCCAAGCTTAGGCTCTTGCCACTCTTTGTTCCATAATCCATCAAAAGAATTTACCCAAAACTTGAAAACTTCACAACACAAAACTCAATAGAAATCTCGTGAGCTCCGTTAGAGAAAGAAAACAAAAGACTACTTTAAGGTACTGTAATGAACTCATTCTTTATTTATATTGGTGTAAAACCTACTGTATTCCAACTTCTCTATGGATTATAAACTATTTTACTAGCCATAGATTCATCAAAATAAGCAAACAACACACGAAAAACAGAATCTGCCAAAAAACAGAACAGTCTGTAGTAATCTGTAACTAACGCAAACTTCTGGAACTCAAAAAATTCTACCAAAATTAGAAGACCTAGAAAATTTGTTTATTGATCAGCATAAATTGTAATCAGTATTTTATCACGTTCTGGTGATTTTTAATAATTCGGGCACTGAGCGCAAAGTTTCTGGAAATTACAGCAAGATCAAATAACTATCATCCAAGAAGATCCAATAGGTCTAGCTTGGCACAAACACTAATTAAAACATAAAACCACATCTAAACAGAGGCTAGATGGGTTATTTATTCCTAAACAGAAGCAAAAACTAAAAACTAAAAATAAAATTGGGTTGCCTCCCAACAAGCGCTATCGTTTAACGCCCCTAGCTAGGCATAAAAGCAAGGATAGATCTAGGTATTGCCGTCTTTGGTAGGCAATCCATAAGTGGCTCTCATGATAGATTCATATGGTAATTTTATTTTATTTCTAGGAAAGTGTTCCATGCCTTTCTTTAATGGAAATTGGAATCTAATATTCCCTTCCTTCATATCAATAATTGCACCAATCGTTCTAAGGAAAGGTCTACCAAGAATAATAGGACATGAAGGATTGCAATCTATATCAAGAACGATAAAATATATGGGCACATAATTCCTATTTGCAACAATAAGAACATCATTAATTCTTCCCATACGCTTTTTAATAGTGGAATCCGCAAGATGCAAGTTTAGAGAGCAATCATCAAAGTCACGGAAATCTAGCAAATCACACAAAGTTTTGGGAATAGTGGAGACACTAGCACCCAAATCACACAAAGCGTGAAACTCATAATCTTTGATTTTAATTTTAATAGTAGGTTCCCACTCATCATAGAGTTTTCTAGGGATAGAGACTTTCAACTCAAGTTTTTCTTCATAAGATTGCATCAAGGCATCAACAATGTGTTCGGTAAAGGCTTTATTTTGACTATAAGCATGAGTAGAATTTAGCACGGATTGCAACAAGGAAATACAATCAATTAAACAGAAATTTTCATAATTAAATTCCTTGAGATCCAATATAGTGGGTTTAACAACATCAAGGTTTTTACTTCTTTCAATCCCACTTTTATCAATTTCATCATCAAGATCTAAAAACTCCGAATTCTTAGAACGCCTTCTAGGTAAAGGAAGATCATATTCAGTTTCATCAAGATTCATATTGCAAAACAAAGATTTAATAGGGTACACATCAATAAATTTTAGATCTTCATCTTGATTTTCATAGGAATTGGAAGAACACGCTTTAATAAAGGCATCTTTGGAAGCACGCATCCTAGCGGTTCTTTCTTTGCACTCATCAATGGAAATTCTCATAGCTTTGAGAGACTCATTGATATCATGCTTAGGAGGAATAGATCTAAGCTTTAAAGAATCAACCTCAAGAGAAATTCTATCAACGTTCCTAGCCAAATCATCAACTTTAAGCAATTTCTCCTCTAGCAAAGCATTGAAATTCTTTTGTGAATTCATGAACTCTTTAACACTACTCTCAAATTCAGAGGGCATCTTATTAAAATTTCCATAAGAGTTGTTGTAAGAAGTTCCATAATTATTAGAGGAATTACTAGGATAAGGCCTAGGATTAAAAATCCCTCTATATGCGTTGTTACCGAAGTTATTCCTACCAACAAAATTCACATCCATAGATTCATTATTATTCTCAATCAAAGTAGACAAAGGCATATCATTAGGATCAGAAGAAACACTCTTAGTAGCAAATAATTTCATAAGTTCATCCATCTTTCCAGAAACACTCAAAACATTGATTTCTTCTATCGCATGCACTTTTTTATTAGTCGATCTTTCGGTATGCCATTGAGAATAATTAACCATAATATTATCTAGGAGTTTAGTAGCATCTCCTAAAGTTATTTCCATAAAAGTGCCTCCCGCGGCCGAATCTAAAAGATTTCTAGAAGCAAAATTCAATCCGGCATAAAAGTTTTGTATAATCATCCACAAGTTCAAACCATGAGTAGGACAATTACGTATCATTAATTTCATTCTATCCCAAGCTTGTGCAACATGTTCATGATCAAGTTGCTTAAAATTAATAATATCGTTCCTAAGAGAGATAATCTTAGCGGGAGGAAAATACTTAGAGATAAAAGCATCTTTGCACTTGTTCCAGGAATCAATACTATTTTTAGGCAAAGATGAAAACCACGCTTTAGCACGATCTCTAAGCGAAAAAGGAAATAGCTTCAATTTAACGACATCATTATCGACATCTTTTTTCTTTTGCATATCACATAAATCAACAAAGCTAGTCGGATGAGTAGCGGCATCTTCACTAGGAAGGCGGTGAATTGATCTTTCATAACAAGATTCAACAAAGCAGTATTGATTTCACAAGATTGAAGATTGGCAAGAGGATCAATCGAGTGCTAAGGAAATCATTATTATTGGTATTGGTGAAGTCACACAATTTGGTAGCATCTTGAGCCATCGCGACAAGCAATCCAACACACGAGCAACAAGCGGACGAGGAAAAAAAAAGCAACCAGAAAAAGAGGAGGAGATTAGGAAAGAGAGGGCGAATAAAACAGCAAGGGTGAAGTGGGGGAGAGGAAAACGAGAGGCAAATGGAAAATAATGTAATGCGAGAGATAGGGATTGTGATGGGTACTTGGTATGTTGACTTTTGCGAGACTCCCGACAGCGGCGCCAGAAATTCCTCTTGCTACCTCTTGAGCATGCGTTGGATTTCCCGAAGAGGAGAGGATGATGCAGCAAAGTAGCGTAAGTATTTCCCTTAGTTTTGAGAACCAAGGTATCAATCCAGAGGAGGCCATGCACAAGTCCCTCGTACTGCACAAAGCGATAGCTACCGCAACCAACGTGATTAGGGGTTGTCAATCCCTTCACGGTCACTTACGAGTGAGATCGATAGAGATGATAGATAATATTTTGGTATTTTTGGTATATAGATGCAAAGCAAAAAGTAAAAGGCAAAGTAAAAACAAAGCAAGTATTAAAGTGATGGAGATTGATATGATGAGAATAGACCCGGGGCCATAGGTTTCACTAGTGGCTTCTCTCAAGAGCATAAGTATTCTACGGTGGGTGAACAAATTCTTGTTGAGCAATTGATGAATTGAGCATAGTTATGAGTTTATCTAGGTATGATCATGTATATAGGCATCACGTCGTGACAAGTGGACCAAACGATTCTGCATCTACTACTATTACTCCACTCATCGACCGCTATCCAGCATGCATCTAGAGTATTAAGTTAAAAACAGAGTAACGCCTTAAGCAAGATGACATGATGTAGAGGAATAAATTCATGCAATATGATAAATACCCCATCTTGTTATCCTCGATGGCAACAATACAATACGTGCCTTGCAACCCTTTCTGTCACTGGGTAAGGACACCGCAAGATTGAACCCAAAGCTATGCACTTCTCCCATTGCAAGAACTACCAATCTAGTTGGCCAAACCAAACGGATAATTCGAAGAGACTTGCAAAGATAACTCAATCATACATAAAAGAATTCAGAGAAGATTCAAATATTATTCATAGATAAGCTGGATCATAAACCCACAATTCATCGGTCTCAACAAACACACCGCAAAAAGAAGATTACATCGAATAGATCTCCACGAGAGAGGGGGAGAACATTGTATTGAGATCCAAAAAGAGAGAAGAAGCCATCTAGCTACTAGCTATGGACCGAAGGTCTGAAGTAAACTACTCACACTTCATCGGAGGCTATGGTGATGATGTAGAAGCCCTCTGTGGTGGATGCCCCCCTGGCGTAGCTCTAACAGGCCCCAAGATGGGATCTCGTGGATACAGGAAGTTGCGGCGGTGGAATTAGGTTTTGGCTCTGTTCGATCGTTTGGGGTGCGTGAGGTATATATAGGAGGAAGGAATGCGTCGGTGGAGCGACAGGGGCCCACGAGGCGGGCGCACCCTGGGGCGCCCCACCCTCGTGACCGCCTCTTCGTTCCTTGGAGTAGGGTCCAAGTCCCCGGATCACGTTCGATGAGAAAATCACGTTTCGAAGGTTTCATTCCGTTTGGACTCCGTTTGATATTCATTTCTTGAAACACTAAAATAGGCAAAAAACAGCAATTCTGGGCTGGGCCTCTGGTTAATAGGTTAGTCCCAAAAATAATATAAAAGTGGAAAATAAAGCCCAATATAGTCCAAAACAGTAGATAAAGTAGCATGGAGCAATCAAAAAGTATAGATACGTTGGAGACGTATCAAGAGCCTGTCAGCTGTTCGGAGGTTACAAATCGTTGGAGATTTCTCTCGCATTACGCGAAGGACCGGTACTTCCCGATCAGGCGCTCCTAGCACTCTGGTTCAAAAACTAGGGGCTGTGCCTATGTTTTATTGTAAAACTCCTATGGCTAAGTGAGGGCGTTTAAGACGCATAGTCCGATTGCCTGGTTCGTTGCGCTAAACAACTCCTTCAAGGACCATACAATTGGATCAAGATTATTTAGATTCCATCCCGAACACCTTCATACTACCTACATGGGGGCAGAAGCCGATGACTGGCCAACCCTCAGATTCCATAAAATACGGCCGCACAGGAGGAAAAAAATTAAAACATAACAAAAATTATGTTACAAACTGACTTTGTTTCATCATACAAGGCAAAGACAACACGAATGTATTCATTTGAAAATAATATCCTGCCCACACTGCGCTGCTACAATGTGAGACCCCTCCAGGACATCCGTGAAATAACACTCGGGTGTGCGGTGCTCCTTGCCCTCTGGCGGCCCTCGGGCCAGCTCGACGGCGTTCATCTTCGCCCACCACATCTTGCAACGGGCGAAGGCCATTCGAGCACCCTCAATACAGGTCGATCGCTTGACGATATCCAGCCGAGGACAGGCGTCCACCATCCGCCTCACGAGTCCGAAGTAGCTGCCGGGCATAGCTTCGGCTGGCCACAGCCGGATTATCAAATCCTTCATGGTTAGTTCGGCCACCCTATGCAGCTCCACCAGCTGTTTTAGCTGCTCGGTGAAGGACACGGGATGCTCTGGCATAAGATATTGACCAGAATAGCTTCTCCGTAGACCTCCCTTCTTCGGCTCGAAAGAATTCCGCGGCATCGGACACACTTCGCGGCAAATCAGCAAAAGCCCCTGGAGAACTCCGAATCCGGGTTAGTAAAAGATACTTTCTCTTTGCATATTTGCTTTGCATACTGAATGCCTTACCCACCGCGATCTTCCTTGCCTCTTGGATCTCTTGGAGGGTGCCCTGGGACTCGTTCCGGGCCATCTCTGCGCTCTGGCGAGCCTTGGAGAGTTCGGCCTCTTTAGCCGACACATCACGTTCCAAGGTCTCACACTTCTTCACCGCGTAATGGAGCTCTTGTTGGACCTCATTGACACGGGCCTTGAGCTTCTTACTGGTAGCCTGCTCCTTGACGGCCTTCCCCTCGGCTTCGCCCAGGGCCTTTTTCAGGGCATCGACCTCGGTCGTCGCTCCTATACATATCATAACACTTTGGTCAATATATATTTTACTCCTTCCGAGTACTTCTTGGGTTATTACATACCTTGATTCTCCTGGAGCTGCCTCTTCACCTGGCCGAGCTCCTCCTCGGCCCGCTCCAGCCTCCGCTTTAGATTGGAGACTTCGGCAGCACGTGAGGCCGCGGGCAGCAGCGACGCCTGTATATTTATTCCAGACAAATTTAGTTAGTTTGCTGCCATAAAAGGATTGATCCTCTGTCTGGCTTTTTCTTTCCAAACACCAAACAGTGTCTCAGGGGCTACTGTCTATATGGGGATTTTCTCCTTTTGCGTCGCCTACCTCAAAACCTGCCAGCAGGCTGCTGCAGGCTTCGGTTAGTCCGCTCTTAACGGACTGAGCCCTTTCAATCACCGTGCTCATAAGAACACGGTGCTCATCCGCAATGGAAGCGCCTCGCAGCGCTTCCAACAGATCGCCTGGTGCCCCTGGTTAGACAGGGGTCACCGGTGGAATAGGCATACCCCCTTCTTTCAAAGGAGGCTGCGTGCCGGATTCCGGAGCCGTATCGATCTCCGGAATCAAGTTTGGTTGAGGGCAGAACTGTGTACGACCCTCCTCTCCAGTCTCCCAGGGGATTGGTTCCCCCTCATGTTCGGCGACAGGAGCTTCGCCTTTGGGCACCTCTTGATCCTCTCCCCGGCCTGGGAATGTCCGTTGGGAGAGCATCTCGTCGTCTCCTTTGACCATGGAAGAATAAGCGGGCGGCGGTGTCTCGCTGGCCATCTCCTTCGTGTCCAACGAACCCTCTGACGAGGATCGCTGGGAGCTGTTGTGGGCCGGACTGTAATAGCATGATTGATCATGTCAATACGACAAGGAGAAAGGGTTAGATCTATGGGCATACACGAGTCTTAGCACTTACGAGGCGGCCCGGGGCTTAGTGCGGGGGCGTCGCTCCAGACTGCTGCCCACGTCCCACGCGGTGTTGGCCGCAAGGGCGCCCTTCCCCTTCTTGGGCGTTCCCACCTCCAGATTCGTGGAGGCCGTCCTCTTATTCTTTCCCTCCTCAGGGGGAGGCTATTTTCCTCCTCCTCCTCTTCCTCGTCGTCGTCCTCAGGGATGGAGGAATGAGTTTCTTCGTCTTCGGACGTTATGTCCGAAGTACCCTTACGATGGGGGCCACCTTTGGCCCCCTTGGCCTTCTTCTTGGCCTTCTTCTCCGGCGCCTTATAGGGCGCCGGCACCAGCCAACCGCGGGATGACTGGCTCTTCAGACAGCGGGGCCGGACACTGGATCCGCTTCGCCCTCTCCATCCAGTCCTGAAGAAGGAATGATGATAAAAGCTCAGTCGCCCTTGAAGCAGGCAAGTAGGGGATGTGTTAAAAATAACTTACCTCACTGGCAGGGTGGTTAATGTCGTGCCCACGGTTTGAATCCGTGGCCGGCGGTTTCTCGTTGCCCTTAAAGAGCAACCTCCAGGCTCCTTCGTGAGTGGTTTTGAAGAGCCTCTTCAGGGTATGGTGCTTCTTTGGGTTGAACTCCCATAGAGGGCGGCTTCGGCTTTGGCACGGGAGAATTCGACGAACTAGCATCACCTGGATTACATCGACAAGTTTGACATTCTTGTCCACCATGCTCTGAACGCGCGTCTGCAGCACTATCAGCTCGTCTGGCGAACACCAGTTTGGGCTCTTCTCGACCCAGGAGGTGAGCCGCATTGGGGCACCGGGGTTGAATTTGGCAGCTGCGGCCCAGTTGGTGCCGCGGGGTTCTGTAATGTAGAACCATTATTTCTGCCATTCCTTGACAGTCTCCACGAAAGTGCCTTTCGGCCAGGAGACATTGGACAGCTTGCTCACCATGGCTCCTCCGCACTCTGCGTGCTGGCCATCCACCACCTTCGGCTTGACATTGAAGACCTTGAGCCACAACCCGAAGTGGGGTTGGATGCGGAGAAGGCCTCACACACGACGATGAACGCCGAGATGTCGAGGAAAGAGTTCAGAGATAGATCATGAAAGTCTATCCCGTAATAGTACATCAGCCCGCGGACGAAAGGGTGGGGAGGAAACCTAGCCCGCGGAAGCAATGAGGGATGAATACCACCCTCTCATTGAGCCCTGGCATGGGGACGATTTGTCCATGGGCTGGAAGGCGGTGGGCGATTTCCTTCGCCAAGTACCCGGCCGCCCGGAGCTCGGTAATATCTTTCTCCTTAACGGAGGAGACCATCCACTTGCCCTGACCTCCGGATCCGGACATGGTCGAGTGCTAGCTTGAGTGGAAATAAGATGAGAACTTGGGCGCTGGAGCTCGAGATTGGAAGGGCGGAGAAAGAGAGAAGGCATGGGAGAAGAAGGGAATCCTTATCCCCTTATAAAGGCAGTGAATATCGAACGCCTCCCCATTTGCCTCGAAACTCGCCTATTCCCAAGGCTTGTGTAAACGGCATGGTTGGGTTACCCACGCCCGTATTGATGAGAATCCCATAATAAAGGGGACACGATCTCTGCTTTGACAAGACGTGCCAATGGCAACCGCGTCTCGAAACGTGGGGCAGCAGATGAAAAACGGTTCATAATTATGATCGGGCAGACGTGATATCATGTTGTAAAAGTTGTCAGCGGATTGGACTCGCGAAATTGTTATATTATCTCCACGGTTGTGTGGAGTGTGTGTTACAGGACCGGACACAATCATCACGTTTGAAGACTATCTTGGAGTTCGGAAAGAAGGGAACCCGCCTTGCAATGCCGAAGACTAATCTGCACGCCGTACTCCTCGCCATTGAAGTCAGGTTCAGGGGCTACTGAGGGAGTCCTGGACTAAGGGGTCCTCGGGTGTCCGTCCTGTTAACCATGGGCCGGACTGATGGGCTGTGAAGATACGAAGACCGAAGACCGCACCCGTGTCCGGATGGGACTCTCCTTGGCGTGGAAGGCAAGCTTGGTGACCATTCTCTGTAACCGACCTTGTGTAACCCTAGGTCTCCCCGGTGTCTATATAAACCGGAGGACTTAGTCCGGAAAGAGGAGATATTCATTATCATAGTCATACAGGCTAGACTTCTAGGGTTTAGCCATTACGATCTCGTGGTAGATCAACTCTTGTAATACTCATATTCATCAAGATCAATCAAGCAGGAAGTAGGGTATTACCTCCATCGAGAGGGCCCGAACCTGGGTAAACATCATGTCCCCTATCTCCTGTTACCATCGACCTTAGACGCACAGTTCGGGACCCCCTACCCGAGATCCGCCGGTTTTGACACCGACAACCGTGATGTCAGGAAACTAGGAGGAAGCAAAAAAAAAATATAGTTATACATAATAAGGAGGCACTTTTGTACGTACGGCTATGGCCCTAGTGGGTCCCTACTGTCATCCAGTCAAAATAAATTCATCTCCTGAATCCTCATGTTCATTGACCATGTTAACAATGCTCCGCGCCACGGCGAGCACAACAACTCGAAGGACGACGGAGAGGCCCTCGCGGGCCCTACGGATGGTCTGATACAACGCCCACTGCTCATTCAGGAAGCCAGGATCATCGGATACCTATGAGCACCTTCGAGAGACAGAGACGGCATGAAACGGTAAGGCCGCGCTTGAGAGCTCTGGTTTATTTCACACCTGTATTAAGATACAAGTGTAATTTACTCGTCATCGGAAACAACGCGTAAAATACAGGCGTAATGAAACCAAGGGCCCGAGGTCTGTAAGTAAAACCTGCGGGTTACGCATGTAATTTGAGAGACCGGTGTATATTTTACTAGTCGAAATCGACCAACCAAGCGCTTCGCCCGAGACCATCTGCTTTTATTTACAAGCATCGGTTTTACAAGCGGTTTTGGTTGGAAAACGACGATCCAATCACGGCCTAAAATGATGAGTTGGTCGGAAGATCATATGATTTCACGTATAACCTACCCGACGTGCCGTATAGGCTATGAATGAAACATAAGACGATGAACTTCTTAAGCACGGAAACAACAGAAGAGGATGATCTTCCTAACAAGCAAATCACAGGCATTAGATCGACATGCAAAACAATACGAAGCATTATTCTCAGGAGGCACGGTGAACAGCTCGTGATGCCGCATGCCACAACATTCCAAGATCAACTTTGCAATCAAACACAAGGCCTGGCATTACATAGACAATATTCAGAACAAACTCTTAAAATATCTTACATAAGTCAACATTCATGTGACTATGCATCTCAGCAGAGTAAATATTTACTTCTGAACTGAAGATAGGAATAGGAAAAAACGATCGACGTTGCTCACAGCAAAGGGCGTCCCACTCACAAATATAAAATGCATGTCTTCTGGCTAACATCAATGATCAAAAATTGACAAGGTTTTCCAATTCCAATATATTAAACTAATGTCAACTTTGAGAAGCTTTTCCCATTCAAAATATGTAATGCCTATGATTGTGGAATGGGTAGGGTTTGTCATCAGTTTGTCATCTGATAGTCCGGTGGCTTGACGATGAATGATTAGATAACCATTCGATGTATTGTGCATGATGTGAAGTATTATGGAGGACACGAACCGTCTGAACATTTTGTGCAGTTCCACTAAAATCAAGCTGAGCATCCCTGTGGATTTCGTATTTACATGCTGCTAGAAAACAAAGACACATCAGCACACACATGAATATTGGCCCCAGTGTCAACCCACCAATCGGTGGACTAACAAACTGAAAGTACGGTAAATAGATTACCATACCCAGATGCCCCATCATTGTTGCGTAGAGTGACATTGACAGACTTGGAGTCCTGTCCTAGCTTCTTGGTACTTGTTTGGGCACTTGTTTGCCCAGTGTTCCTCCGAACCACAAGTAAAGCAGCCATCTCTCTTTTTGTCTTTCTTTTTACCCTTCTTAATGTCCGACGCTGGCAGCACCATTCAAACATATAGTCCGGTGGCTCAAGGTGACGACGAATGATTAGAGAACCATTTGATGTATTGTGCATGATGAAGTATTATGGAGGACACAAACCATCTGGACATTTTGTGCGGTTCCACTAAAATCAAGCTGAGCATCCCTGTGGATATCGTATTTATATGCTGCAAGAAAACAAAGACACAACAACACACATGTCACGCCCAATATGCGACCCTATCCAAAAGGAACTCGAAGGTCCCACCAAGGATAGACCCGCATATTGAGACGCTTTTGCAAGGTGGATATCATTACATCAACATTACATAATAGATGGGAATACATACATAAGGCACAAATGCCACAAGAATACATCAACATCATATACAAGATCAACGTCCGACTACGGATGAAACATAAACAGAGGCTCAAACGACATCCACCACTGCTAGCCCAGGCTGCCGACACGAACCTATCCCCGATCGAAGAAGAAGCGGAAGAAGAACTCCAATACAAGCAAACATCGCTCTCGCGTCATGATCATCGCATAACATGTACACACTGGCTGGCGGTGTAGTAATCTGTGAGCCACGAGGACTCAGCAATCCCATTACCATGGGTATCAAGACTAGCAAAGATTAATGGGAACAGAAAGGGTAAGGTGGTGAGGTTGCAGCAGCGACTAAGCATATATGGTGGCTAACTTACGCAAATGAGAGCGAGAAGAGAAACAAAGGAACGGTCGTCAACTAGTAATGATCAAGAAGTGATCCTGAACTCCTACTTACGTCAGACATAACCCAGAAACTGTGTTCTCCTCTCGATCAACCCCGAAAAGAGACACTCACGGTTACGCACGCGGTTGGTGTATTTTAGAAGAGTTTACTTCAAGTTTACTACAACCGGATATTAACAAATTCCCATCTGCCACATAACCGCGGGCACGGCTCTCGAAAGTTCAAACCCTGCAGGGGTGTCCCAACTTAGCCCATGATAAGCTCTTGCGATCAACGAAGGATATTCCTTCTCCCCGGGAAGACCCGATCAGTCTCGGAATCCCGGCTACAAGACATTTCGACAGCAATAAAACAAGACCAGCAAAGCCGCCCGGATGTGCCGACAATCCTGATAGGAGCTGCACATATCTCGGTCTCGTGGCACACCGGATGAGCAGACGTCGGGTTGGCATAGACCCTGATTGCCTGTGGGGCGCCGGACATCGCTTCGGTTTGGGCCAACACTTGGAGAAGCACTTGGTCCGGGGGGGGGGGGGGTAAAATAAAGATGACCCTTGAGAGCGCGACTCCCAAGGGAAAAAGGGCTAGGTGAGGCAAATGGAAAACCAAGGTTGGGCCTTGCTGGAAAATTCTTATTCAAAGCAAACTGTCAAGGGGGTCCCATAAATCACCCGACCGCGTTAGGGACGCAAAATCCGGGAACATAATACCGATATGACGGAAACTAGGGCGGCAAGAGTGGAACACACCAGGCATAAGGCCGAGCCTTCCACCCTTTACCAAGTATATAGATGCATTAATTAAATAAGATATATTGTGATATCCCAACAAGTAAACATGTTCCAACAAGGAACAACATCTCCATGTTCCTACAAGGAACAAACTTCATCTTCACCTGCAACTAACAACGCTATAAGAGGGGCTGAGCAAAGCGGTAACATAGCCAAACAACGGTTTGCTAGGAAGGGTGCAAAAGGTTATAGGCTGACATGGCAATCTGGGAGGCTTGCGGAACAAGTGATAGGTAGCGCATCATAGCGATAGAACGAAACAACTAGCATAGCAATGATAGTAGTGAGATCCAGGGTAGCGGTCATCTTGCCTGAAATCCCGCAAGGAAGAAGAACGAGTCCATGAAGAATATGAACGGAAGAAGCCGAACCAAGCGTAGACGAACGAATCCTCACGATCGCAACGAAACAGGAACTAACAAGAAGAAGCACACAACATAGTAAACACTCCACACATGAACATGACAAGATGCCCAACAAACATGATGCATGACAAATCTAGATGAAGCTACTCATGGCAAGAGATGATGCAAACACGAGCAGCACACCAAGGCAAGTTTAAATGAGGCCGGAAACAACATATAACCGTTCCGGTAAGTCCTCATATGCAAATTTCGAAATTGGTCCAGATCTGAATAAACCTTATGTTCAAGTTGTTAAACAGCAAGTTAAGATGCACCACGATGATCTACATGAAATTCTAGTCAAGTTACATATAAAGTTCATTAGATTCGGAGCTACGGCCTAGAAGATATGAGCAAAACAAGATAAGCATGGCATTGATGCAAAATGCATACAAAATCAAGCAAACACTCTCAAAACAAGGATGCAACATGATAATATGAAACTACATGCAAAATCAAGCAAGTTTCATGTAGAGCACACTCAAAACGGAGCAACGGTTCAACACATACACTCTATACAAGTTTAAAGGACAAGCTGTCCAAAACAGCAAGTAGGCATATTGCAAGCATCAAAACAACATGCTACAGGACCTCAACAAGAAAACAAAAGGCATGGGCATGATGTACAGGTAAAGCATGACAAAACATGAACACTGAGATATCTCCAGAAATCACTAGAACATGCTCAAAAACACATGGCAAGATTGCAAATAATAACAGTTCAGACTTTAGCAGAAATAACATCAGGTTGCAATGTTTAGAGCTATCAAACAACATGTTACAGGAACTTAACATGGCAAACAAAGGCATGGCATGATACTACTAATTTCATAGAACAAAAGTCCTTTACTGACCATAAGCCACAAAGGATCAGAGAATATGATGGCACCCATGTAAACATGGCAAGTTATAATACAGATTCATACATGGCAGGAACAACAATAAGTAGGCATGTTGGTGAGCTTGAACCACTCACCACAGAGCAATACATGGCATGGTAAGGCAACTCACAGTAAGAAGACATGGCATAGCAGCTATACATGGCAAGAACAACATCATAGCATACACGGATCAACTACAACAACCTTGGCAAAATTGAATGACATGTAAACAATCTGCCAGGAAACATTTTATAGCAAAAGTAGAGCTCGATTGACTTAAGCTATGGCACTCCATAATTGCAAACAAGGGCATGGATGGATAGAGCATAACCATATGTTCAAAACATCCTTACTGAAGTATCTCAAAATAAGCATGGATCTCTCGGAAGCATCAAGTTTACATGGCATAAAAATATCAGCAAAACAGGGGCTGAAATCAGCAACATCATGAAGCCTAGTTTGCATGCTTGTGCTAGTCACCACATAGATCACAAAAATACATGGCATACACCCCTGTAAAGCTGGCATGGCATATTACAAAACACATGTAGGACTCAAGTTCATAGGATGCACACATCAATCATGGCAAAAATGACAAAACTGCATGTTCTGATAAGAATCTGAAACTAACATCACATAGCCCTCTTCTAACAGCATTTCGGGCATCAAGATGAGCTTAAATGAATATGATGCAATGGAATGAAATGATGTACTCTTCGAGGCGAACAATTTGACATATTACACGCATGAAACGGAGCAACGATGACAGAGTTATGAAGCGATGAAAATGCATGAAAATAACATCAGAAAAATGACAGTGGAAAAAATCAACCTCCGAGAATAGTCAACGCGGGATGGCGGGATCCGGGACGGGGGCGCGGGCGCGTTTGGATCCCGGGACGGGTGGATCTCATCCACCCGCCCGGATCTCGCCGGAGCGAATGGGCGGCGGCGGCGGCGGGCGGCGGCGACGGGAGGCGCCGGCGGGCGGAGTCCGGCGAGGGGCGCGGCTGGCGGCGAGGCGCTCCGGGCGCGGGCGAGGCACGGGCCGGGCGGCGGGAGCCGGCGGAGGCGGCGGACGGCGGCGCTGCGGCAGAGAAGGGAGGCGGGCGGCGACGGGTTTCGGGCAGCCGGCAATGGCGGAGGCGGCGGGGCGGGCGGCGAGGGACCGGGCGGCGGGCCGGACGGGCGGCGAAGCGGCGGCGGTGGCGGGCGCGGCCGGCGCTGGAGGCGGCGGGCGCGTTGGCTGGCGAGCCCTGGCGCTGGCCAGCGGGCAAGGCGGGCGGAGAGAGAGAGGCGCGGCGAGGGCGGCGTGGCGCGATGCCACTGGCCGGGAGCGGCGGCGGGGTGACGTGGCGCCGTATGATTGGCTGGGGCGACGTGGAGGCGGCGGCGGACGCGTCCGGCGGCGGGGTGGACACGTTCGGTGACGCGGGAGGAGCGGGGCTAGGGTTTGATCTGCGCGAAAATCCGGGGGGAGCACATATTTATAGGTAGAGGGAGCTAGAAGAGTCCAAATGAGGAGCGGTTTTCGGCCACGCGATCGTGATCGAACGACCGAGAGCATGGAGGGGAGTTTGCTGGGTTTTGGGCCACTTTAGAAGGGGTGTTGGGCTGCAACAAAAGAGGCTTTTACGGTTACCCGGTTAACCGTTGGAGTACCAAACGAACTCCAAATGATCCGAAACTTGACAGGCGGTCTACCGGTGCTATACCAAGGCCGCTTGACAAACCTCAGTCCATTCGAGACCGTTTAACACCCGCATTACGAAAAAGAGGTAAAAGAGGCGCCGGGAGACATAGGAGTGCGGATTGCAAAAGCGGACAACGGGAAAATGCTCGGATGCATGAGACGAACACGCATGCAAATGCGATGCACATGATGACATGATAAAATGCAACACGCAAGCAAATGACATGGCAACGACGGCGAATAACTGGGGGACACCTGGCGCATCGAATCCGGGGCGTTACAACACACATGAATATTGGCCCAGTGTCAACCCACCAATCGGTGGACTAACAAACTGAAAGTATGGTAAACAGATTACCATACCCAGATACCCCATTGTTGTTGCTTAGAATGACATTGACAGATTTGGAGTCCTGTCCTGGCTTCCAGTACTTGTTTGGGCACTTTTTGCCCAGTGCACTCCATGTGTTGTGGAGTTTCCTATGCTCTCTGCAGACTAGTCATGTCACCAGCATCTACTAATACTCTGTAAAGCTTCTCGATCATTCCTTGTGTAATGTAGCATAAAGCAGTGATCGCTTCTTTACGCAAAGTGGTAAGACCAACTAGACCCACTAATGCAGCAGTTTGCCTTAGACACATTGGCTCCTTTTGTGCAGTTCAACTAAAATCAAAGTCGGAATAAAACCGAGCTTTAATTTTGATATCCCTGTAAGAAACAAAAGGTAGAAGGAAAACAATTACTGAGAAATAACGGTTGATGACTTGTACTCCCAGAAGAAAAACATCTACTGATCTACCTTATCTTAATGGGAAACAAAGTAGGAGAGTAGCAATTCTCAATTAGTGTGATTTATTCATATTAATTGAGACATTATCTTAACAATGCCTTGTTTCAACATGTATAAAGAACGACAAAGCAGAAAAGTATCATTCCTAAAACAATGCGACTGATTCATTTTAACAGAGACATTATCTTAACAATACCTTGGTTAAACATGTAGAAAGAACTACGAAGCAGGATAGTACCATTTGTAAAACATTGTAACTGATATATAATAACAGAGACATTATATGAACAATACATTTCTTAAACATGTACTCCGGACGATCCCTAACAGAAATGGTACTCCCGCTGATCCCTAACAAGTGTTGCAGTTTTGAACTAAGATTCAGTAGTTAATTCTAAGGAAAGTCGGTACTGACCTTTCAAGAACAAGATTTGAAACAACTCGTGAGGAAGACCTGAGAGAGACCTCAACACATATATGGAAATCCGGTCTCATTTTGTGCAGTTCCACCAAAATTAGGCGAAGCAAAATGTCGCAATAGCAACAAGTTGAATAGTTATCCCTATTTTAACAGAGGCAAAAAAGGAATGAATTACTGGCCAATAAAGGAGGATGAAACATGCAGCCACAAAAACGGTAATCCTGCCAATCCCTAACAAGTGTTGCAGTTTTGAAATAAGATTCAGTAGTTAATTATGAGAGTGGCATTGCTTTATTTTACCAGCGGCATTAGATTAACAAAAAGCATAAACAGTTCCAGGGGAGAGTGGGCGCAACAACAACATGTGCTTCCATCTACCTATAAAGGGGGTGATGCAGAGTTTGTTGTAACAAAGCAACAAACATAATGTCTGGGGTGGTCCCATTTTTGTTCACTACTTAATGGGAAAAGACAACAATACAATAGCTTCAATTCAACATTTATTTAAAACAATACCAATACAAGTAGCACAACATCTCAAAACACACTGCACGATCATGTGGATGAAGGCAAGTACCAACCTGTCATGACGCACACAAGATCACGTACGAATCTGCCAACATGAATAGGAAATCCAATCTCGTTTTGTGCAGTTACTCTGAAATCAAGTAAAGTCGCCGGTGTGACATTTAAGTTTGCTATAGCAACAAGTTGAATAGATATCCCTGATTTAACAGAGGCAAAAAGGAAACAATTACTGCCAATAAAGGAGGATGAAACATGCAGCCACAAAAAGAAGCATCTACCTGATCTTGATGGAAAACAAAGTATAGGACAGTAGCATTTCAAAAACGGTTGCATTGGTTCATATTAACAGAGAAATTCTCTTAAAATAGTTTAGTAGTTAATTCTAAGAGTGGCATTGCTTAAAATACAATAGCTTCAATTCAACATTTATTTAAAACAGTACCAATACAAGTAGCACAACATCTCAAAACACACTGCACGATCATGTGGATGGGACATGGGACATGCCAGCACCATGTGCGTCCACACGTATAAATGGGTGATGCAGAGTATGTAGCCAAGCAGCATATCTGCGTTGGTCCCATATTTGTTCTCTTTGAAGCTTTTTCGATGTGAGGCAGCAAATCTAGTCTGCACAAACTACCCGACCCCTAGTTTCTTTCCCTTTTCAACAAAGAGTTCGGTTCCTTACAGGATGTGTGTCTTTGGGTTACCCCTTTTTCCCTTTTCGACCAATAAAGCGGCTGGATAGCTAGTCTATACTACTTTCCTCCCTCCTTTCCTCATTGAACCACGTCCTAGATTCATGCTCCACCCCACCGCACCCTTCTTTCCTCTTTGAACCAAGACCTAGATTCGACTACAGAATCGAAAAAGATCAGCATGCAGCTAGACCAATGACGGTTTCAAAGAAACTTATACCTTAGGGTCGTCGGGATGTGGCAAGGCGTGCGGCGGGAGGTCGGATCTGCCAACACTACATACGACAGCAAGGAAGAAGGGGTCGGTGGCCCTCCCGCACAGGCGCTGGGTGAAAGAGAAAAGCGCAGCCGGCAGTGGATTGCCTCCCTCACCGAAGGCGATAGAGTGAACGCTGCACCTCCTCACCTTCGTGGTGCGACGGGATCCGGACGCCTCCTTCACCAGTTGTGAGGGGGGTGAGAGAGACAGAGGCCACAACGCAGTCTTGTTTAGATCTGGTAAAGAGGGTGAGAGACAGTGAATATAGCAAACCCTAGCAAAGGAACACTGAGCCTCCAACGTGTATATATATATGTAGTGCGGCGAGAGTGTGAAGAGTGCAAACCCTAGCGAACAAGCGCTGAGGCTCCAGCTTATATATATATATATATATACTGTAGTACGGACTGAGCTCCGGTGCCTTAATCGCACTGCTTTTTGGATGATGCAGGTGGGCCAGCCACATTTTGGGCCCCCTGTCATAAACCCAAAGGCAGGTGCACTAAAATCAATGAAGCTGCGTCCATATAGTACTCGTGTATACGACTAATATATAGTGGAGTGGTTTTCTTATTCTCTCCATAACAATCGTTTTAAATTTTGTAAGTACGAAACGAAACTCTTTATTTGACGTACCAGTGAAGAAAACTACTACTCCCTCTTTACAAAGTTTGACTTCAGTCAAATCTAATATGCGGAGTAAATAAAAATGGAGGGCTACTACGTCCATCCGGGTTTTTAGTCCACACCATTTTTTTTAATCAAAGTTAATAGCTGGACAAATAAAATTACAGGGGAGCTGGAGACAAAGTTGTGAGAAGGCTTAGAAATCAATACAAAACTTATGCTCTTAGTACCAACGTCGATCCTTCTTCGAGGAAACATTTGGTTCATAGCCAATTGTGTGATAAAATTGCACCAACGTGAAAGGCATTGCGTCTCCAACGTAACCAAGGTGAGCCTGACGAAGGATATCATCTTTGTGGGTAACAAGCAAAGAGCACTGATGGAAGACAGCTTGTTTTTCATTGAAAATTGATCAGCTTCACCAGCCGACAGAACCATGAGGCGCAACTATGAGCATCGATAGGTCATCATGGTGATGCATCATCCATTTGGCATCAAGTTTGGGTGAGGCACCTATGAAGTTCGACAAATCCTCACCGTGGTCTGTTTCTTCTTAGTAGTGAAGCTCGAAGAAGGAAGGACCACGTGGCAGAGGACAGTGAGGCGGAACAACAATGGCCATCCATTTTTGTGCAGTTCCACTAAAATTGAGGAAGACATGACCGGGTATGGAGATACGCATCGCTGTTTCCAAAAATATAAAAAAGGGATATAGTGTTGTTACTTTGTTTTACAAGATTAACAACGACATCTCAATTGTCAATAAGAATTATGAAAAGTACACCAACAAACAGAAGCATCATGATTATCTTGATGGGAACTAAACCAGGATACCCGAGAAAAAAAGCATTTCTTCATTTAACTAGTGATATTATTAGATAAGCAGCAGTAATAGGAGCATATGGACAATGGCCGCACAACCACCATGTACTTTTTGTCGAAACAAAATGTATACCTCCACCGAGGCATAAATCAGGACAACTTTTCGAGTGGCATTTCCTCTATAATAGTAGGTGATGTTGGACCAGCCGACGAACCCTAGCTACTATACATGGGGAGCTGTGGAGTAGTCGCATAGAAGAAAACCCGCATGCAGCAACCTGAGGAGCTGGACCAGTACAAGAAGTTATACCTCAGGTGGGCGAGAAGTCGCTTAGGCGGGCGGGCGGGATCTGCCCGCACGACGGCAGCGAACAAGGGCGCGGAGGACCTTCGTCCGCGCCTGCGCCGGCTCCGAGAGGACGGTGCACATCGGCTTCCTCCATCACCGACGGCGACAACGTCAACGCTGCACCTCCTCACCTCCCGCAGCGGACGGGATTTGGCCGAATTTGTGACGACCGGTGAGGAGAGAGATAGTGTGGACACTGTCATCTTGTTTTGATATGGAGAGGGTGAGAGAGCGAGACGCGGGAAACTCTATCAAACAAGAGGCTATAATGGAGTAAAAAAATCTCTCCATAGCAGTGGTTTTAAATAGAATATGCGCGTTCCCGGAAAAAAGAAACAAAAACTGGCAGACAATTTTTTAACTTACCAAGAAAGAAAACTTGATCAAAAACACACCCCCGCTTCCAGGTCGCGAGAGTCGTCGCGCACACACACATAGACATAGACATGCATATCCGTGTTTACGTAAAATTCCATTTCCATCTCCATCTCCAATCATATTTGTCCAACTGGCACATTATTTACGTTGTTAATTATATACGCGGCAATATTAACGTACATCATCTCTTGTTTGAGGGCGTCCGGAGCGCTGCCACGGCCTCTCCTGACCAACCCGAACCCTCTTCATCACCCGCGCGTGCTTCCCGCCCGAAACGGCCAGTGCCGCATTCATGCCCGGCCAGAGCGGACGCGACCTCTCACTGGCGTCGGCTTTGAAGCGGCGCGCCGGCCGAGAGAGCGTCGCCCACGCCGCTTCCTGGTGCACGCGACTGCTCCGCGTTCAAAGGTCGCAATAGCCGGCCACAACATGCATTAAAAAGTTCTTAGGAGTCCGTGCTACAGCTAGCTGTCCTCCCCCAACTCGTCAATCTCTTCCAGTAGTACTAGTACTCCATGGCGCGATCCATCGACAAGCAGGCGGGAAAGTTATCGTATACTCGGTTTGCAGTGAGTGGCATGTCGAGCGACCGTGTGGGGTCGAGCCGTGGAGGAGGGTGAGACACGAACGCGACAAGCATGATTTAAATGTTGGTTTTGCTCGATGGTGCGATCCAACGAAACGAAACGTTGGTTTCTCTCCGTTTCCATTTTTTCTCCGGAAAAACGGAAACTTTCCACTCCATTTTCATTCCTACTCCAAGGTTGCCCCGTTACAACATTCCATCAAATACAAAGGAAAACTAACACGCATGCTGATGCATCTCAATGATTCACATATCATAGCCAATATTTACTTCACAACTAAAGACAAAAGTTGTGAGAGCGTGTACGAAAGAAAAACTACTGATGGGGTCACTACGACTTATACCCTAAACCCTAAACAGGATTTAATTTCCTGGCCAGGTAGAACCTATCGAAGGAAAGATGGCTGGCACCCTCGGATCATACGATGCTTATGTGCAGTTCCACTAATGCAAGCTCTCCTTCGCTCAGGCGGTGGACGTGCAACAGTTAATTCGGTGTCAGATTGCCAGAAGCATACACTATACTAGTACTATTATTGTTGCACTTCCTGAAGAGGCGAACAGCCAAGCACAAAGTTTACTAGTACTAGTACTACTACTATAGTCTATAGAGGTATGTACTATACTAGTACTAGGAACCAGATGGAGGAGCGTCTGCACTCTTATTATATTTTTAAAATGTGATAAAGCAATCTTCAACACATTTGGTTCTCTTCGAGGGTTCTCGCATGTGAAAATGGAAGTTGTTTGCATGGAACACTCGCCACAATTCTTGCTTAATTCTGGCTCATATCCCGTTATAAATAGGAGCGCTCGGTAATATTTCCTCTTTTTTTGTTATTCAGCATGTAAACAGGTCAGCAAACCTTGCGGCGCATCTTTGTGCGAACCGTGCTTGCTGCACTTTGAATGTGGCCGAGAGCTGGCTTGATGAAACACCTCGCTTCCTACTTCTTTTTTTGCAGGGTACCTCGCTTCCTAGTGACCAGTGTCTTGGCTGATCGTCCTAAGAATGCTTATATATGAATAAAGCTCTCTCATTTACCCGCAAAAAAGATTAAGCCATATTAACCGGAAAGGAGGGAGTATGGACTAGCACTACTTGTTGGTGTGTCCCGTCAACTCGCAGAACGTGGAGAAGCTTGCAGGAAAAGGTGAAGATCGCTTACGCCTTTTGACTAATGCAAAGTACCCTCGCCCAGGCGGTGGACCTGCATCAGTTCATTCGGTGTCAGAGTGCCATAGGCATACACTGTAGTACCGAACATGCGAAGTACCATAATTGTTCGACTTCATGAAGAGGCGAAGAGCCAAGCGCAAGGTTTAGTAGTACGAGTAGTACTACTACTAGAACCGCATGATGGAGCCTCTGTACTCTTATTTTTTTAATCTCTGATAAAGTACACATTTATTCCGGAGAAGGGCGGAAAACGGCAGCCCAACATGTAATGATGATATCGATCAACCATGCTCGAATATATCTTGGCCTTCGTGCGAGCCCGTCTGTGTGTTCTCGCTCCTCGTCTCTCTCAAGGAACGGAGGGTTGGCCATTTTCCGTCAATTGAGATCGGTTTGCTCACACTCCGGCCCCACATGTCAGTGATATGCCAAGAGGAGGTGCGTTGACCGACTGGCCATACGCGTACTTGGTTTTCCACCTTCATACTACTCCTCCCTCCGTCATAGTTTACAGGGTGCGCTTCATTATGATGCATTTCTCTCAATGCATTTCCACCACCAGAGAGACTTTAGACGCATTTGGTTTAATGCTCAATTAATTAGGGCGTGGTAACCGCAATTTTCTCTCGATGTAGTACTACGGAGTGGAGTAAGTGCATGCATGTGTGTACCCGGGGTGGAAGCACTGCATGCATGTGTGTACACATTATTTCCTCTAGTAGTAATAGACACCATGCTATAACTACCAATGCTATTTTCTAGGCCGATCGCTAGTCCCCTTGGTCTCAGAGATTTTCTCTTTTTCTGAAGCGCGCTCTATAAACAGTGACGAATGGAGTAGTATGAGCGGATTCAAAGAAGAGCGTATTGATGGTTGCTTCTTCTGAGAAACTTACAGTGGGGAAGGTGGGGCTTATGATTTGACTGCTCATTACTCACTATTAATGCGGCGCAACGACCGGTCTGAGTCTCCATGCGACTATGCACTACCCCCTCGGTTCTTAAATATACTCTGGAGTATTTGTCTTTGTAGAGATTTCAACTAGTGACTACTCAAATATTTGTCTTTTTAGAGATTCAAATGGACTACTACATACGGATGTATATAGACATATTTTAGAGTGTAGATTCACTCATTTTTCTCCGTATGTAGTCACTTGTTGAAATCTCTAGAAAGACAAATATTTAGGAACGGAGGGAGTACACATAGAAAGCAAATGAGTGAATCTACACTATAAAACATGCCCATTTGAAATTCGTAAAAATACAAATATTTAGGAACAAAGGAGTATAATCTTGTGCATGGCACATGGACCCGGATGCCGAAGAGGCTTCTAGCAATGCTATCAAGCTTCCAGCATTTGTTTACATAATTGACGTACTATACAAATAATTTTCCAGCGACATGAAATTGTAAAATGGTGTGAGCTTTCAGCTTTTGTTTCGTGTGTCTTGCCATCGATGCTCTTTCGGAAGCAATAAAAAACTAACTTCCTTGCTAATCGAGCTAATATTTACATCTGGCGAAGACAAAGTTGTGAGAAGGTGTTAATTAAAATTGATCCATGCTTTCATTGGCAGCAACGCCCCCTAGCTCTGTCTAAATCAAAAAGGCATGTTGGGAAAAAAGTAGCTGTGCGGAGCATGCAACATTCGATCATTTTGTGCAGTTCCACTAAAATAGAGCTGGCGTCCCTGTTCCAAAGATATTAAGTGTGACTACGATAATAGAGGATTGCTGATGAAACAATAAACACACAAATAGAAGCCGGTCACCTTTGCGGTCTCTCTTAAGACTAACTAGTTGGAGAAGATTAGGCTCGGAGTTGGATGAGGAGGATAGAGCAAAACCAATCTCCCTTTGTGCATCGCCTTTGAAATGTAGAGACGTTGCCGTGTGACATTTTGGTAGAACTGCACAAAACACTCTTAAGAAAAAAGTGATTTGTGCAGTTCACCAAAAGGTCGCAATAGCAACGAGGTGAAATGGATAGCCCTATTTGCAAAAAAGAGGTAGAAAGGAAACAATTACTGGCCAATAACAGTTGATGACACATGCGACGACAAAAAAGAAGCATATTCCTTGTCCTAAGGGAAGATAACAACACGGTTGTGTTTGTCTAAAACAGTGTGAGGACGAGATTGCAATATGGAAAGTACGCCGGATGAGCTACGTTTTGGGAAAAGAACTATGGAAGATCCACATGCAGCGACGTGGGAAGGCGGGCGGTGGAGCAAGGCCGGAGGAATACACGGAGGTCGTCGGGATGTAACTAGGTGGCGGCGGCGGAATCTGCCCATCTGCGGCGTGGCAGGTGGCGCGAGGCCCTACCACGCCGGAGCTTGGTCAGAGAGAACGGCGTGTACCGCAGATCGGGACGTGGTGCCTCGGTGCCGTCGAACAAAGAAACAATGCATGTCCTCCCTTTCCACCGGCGGACGGGATGCAGCCGGATCAGTGACCAACGGTGAGAGAGAGAGAGAGAGATAGGCCACCGCAGCCTTGTGTGAGATACTCTGAAGAGAGACATACCAGGCAGGCAGGCTCCAATGTATATAGTGGAGCGGACTACCTTCTTCTCCATAAAAATTGTTTTATATTATGTGTATGTGCCATTGAGCAATATAACTTTATTTAAAAATAACGCGCCAACGCAT
The DNA here is from genome assembly GCA_021605205.1 of Aegilops longissima. Taxonomy (NCBI): domain Eukaryota; kingdom Viridiplantae; phylum Streptophyta; class Magnoliopsida; order Poales; family Poaceae; genus Aegilops; species Aegilops longissima. The sequence continues at coordinate 439,563,761 of CM038679.1, read as the reverse complement.
CAAGTCGAACTTCGTTTCATGCACGCGTGGTACACGACCTCCATAGGTAAACAACCGCTACACGCGTTCAAATTGGCACGTGGGCTGCCATTTCGTACAGAAATGAGCTCCACCGTGTACCCGCACGGGTGTGGCTGGACACGAAGCATGAGTACGTGCACGGTGCACCTATTTTATTCTTGTATACGTACACCACCTACGTGGGGTTGTGTGAGATAGATACAAACGTAGAGAGATATAGTGTGTGGGTTCGTGAGAGTTTTTTTGGGGGGTGGGGTCAATAAAAAATGTAACATATGCAATGTGTGTGAAATAGAGTCTGGATATATCATATATATAGAGGCGATCCACGAGAAGAGAGTGGAGGTATCATCGGTTTGAGGTGTCCATAGAATCAAAGAGGGATGATGATGTGTGTGTGTGTGTGTGCATACGATCGATAAAAAGTGCCATCAATTTGTGTGTGCCCATGTCAAAGATATAGAGTGGCTGGCCCTCTTTGGAGCAGGAGAGGGACAGTGCAGTTTGTCTCTGTGGGATGGATACCTACCTACAACGCTCGACTATCGGTGTGTGGTGGGGGGGAGGCCTAATTAACTATAGAGGTACAATGGCTGGTATATGTGTGGAGGAGGAGAGAGGCCTACCTCATGTATTAAGGGAGATCGATCTACCTCATGTATTAAGGGAGATCGATCGGCATCCATGCATATGTGTAGGAGAGGAATAAGGTTGGGAGAGAGACAGAGCTAGTGTTGGAGGGGGTGGTAGTGGAGTTGCTTCTAACAACTGGTGGGATAGGCTTGCTAGACAACCGGAGGGCACACCTGCAATATCAATAAGAGAGGGGATGGCTGCCTGTCTGTGCACGTGCGTGTGAGAGAGGACCAGGAGGCATGCACGAATGATGAGGGGGGGGGGGGGCGATATGGCTGTGGTAAGCAGACATAACTACATAGGAAGACCAATCGTCCTTTGTTAGAGAAAGGAGAGACATAACTTGTGAGGTACGTCGATCGATGGGGGGGATAGTTAAAGTCGACCTAGGTATATGTTGGGAGATCGATTGGTATACATGCATGTGTGTGTTAGAAGCAAATGAGGCACGTGGAGAAGGATAGAGAGAGAGGGATGCACCTAGGAGGTGGTGCGAGAGTCATACTATATCGAGGGGGGAGGAGTGTGCGAGTACGAGATCGATGAAAAGAGTGGTGGGAGTGAGGCATGGACGGTAATAAGAGAAGAGGGGAAGCTTGTGTTTTGTGCTAGGCACACCTGGCTAGAGAGGCATATCGATCGATGTGTGCCGTAAAGAAGGAGCTGGGGGGGCCTACACACACCGTGGGTGAACGACCTAAAGTGAAAAGACGAATTTGCGTGATGGAGCTAGAGAATGCTGAGGGAGGGGGAGAGGGATGCTGGCGTGTGCATGCACGAGAGAAAGTTAATTAGCGCTAGCTAGCTACAAAGATAAGAGGATTGTGTGGGTGTAAAAGACGAATAGAGATCATACTTCATTATAAAAAGCGAATTCAGATATTTGTAGAATTTATCATAGTGTTTTAAACCGACACATGTGTGAATATATATAATGGTGATACACATGGTGTGGTTATGAACATGTTATACTACATATAATATATTTTATCTCTACTCTTATAAAAACGGAGTTGTTGATGATGGTGTGCCTGCCATCCTGCAATATAGGCCGTCCGATTTATATCTGACAGATAGGAAGGAAACTATGGCAATTTTGAAAAAAGATATCCACACCCCTCTCCATATTTGCAAATTAGGCCTCCCCTTGATCATGTTGATGTTCTGTGGAACGCATGGGCATCTTGCTAGTACTACATATAATATATAGAACATTGATCATAATTTGGGCTAATGTGTGGCTTTTGCAGCTCAGGTCTAAATACTTGTCATAACGTAGGGGGCGGGGCACTATACTATGTGTGATAAACATGGTGTACACGTATGGAACATGGTTTAGATTATGAATATATAGTTAGTACATCAAATGTACTATTATTTGGAATCAACATCAAGTGTATTCAAAAAATAGAATTCGAGTTCATGTAGTACACATAGTTCATATCTATCTCTATAGTAATCATGTGGTGTGTTATTAAGGTAATACACGAATGATGGTTGAAGTTGGCAACAATCATGATTGTAGATTCTTATTGAAATAGAGAAACGAATTCAAATTCAGTTCGAATTGCAGCGGTAGTATAGATATTTGGAATGCACTAAAATGTTGGTATGAGTAGGTTACATGCATTATACAGCAAGCGAAAAAATTTAATTGGACATAACATGGATTCATACTCCCTCCTTCCATCTATATAGGGCGTAATGCATTTTTTAAGACCGCCTTTGACTATTGACAAGATTAATAGTACATGACATGCACAATGTGAAAATTATATCATTGAAAGAACCTTTCACAGACGAATTTAACGGTGTGCTTTGTGTAAGTTGCATGTCATATATTATTGCTCTAATATTTGGTCAAAGTTAGCATAGAAAAACACATTAGGCCCTATATAGATGGAAGGAGGGAGTAGCTTTGAATAGCATTTTATAGTAAAACGGGGCAAGACTCTCTCTTTGTGTGGTGTGAATAGTTTTATTTTTTTCGTTTTCTTTTTGGTTGAGGGAAGTGCAAATTGATTTGGTACGTACAAGTACAATATTACACGTTAGGCTTGTCCCTAAAATTCAACCCGCGCCTTGTTATATCCCGAAAATTCAGATATCGTGCTCCCAAACTAACGCCTTCACAACCCGCGCCTTGCTATCCTGAAATTACAACGCACGCCAAAACTCCCTCCAGCTACCAAATCCCGACACGCGAAATCACCCTTCTAACCCTAAGCCGAAAGGGCCGCTAGTTCAAATCGGTGGGGGGTACTTTTGTAACACACCCTACATTTTGGACAAGCGCGTCCCTAAGTCATGGTTCACCCCCTCCCATCGCCTCCTTTTTGCCATTCGAAATCCCAGGCTTCCATAACCTCTCTGCTCCAGCCGCGAAACCCCACCCTCCTCCATCTGCCACCTCACCGCTGCCCAGTCGGAGCCTCTTCCCCGATGATGTCGTCCACTGCAACAGCTCGACGTCCCTCGTCCACCTCGTCGTCCCGCCGGTTCAGCCGCCCCGTCCTCCACCTCCAAGGAGCTGCTCCGACGATCACCTCGTCTATCGCGGCTGCTCCATCCCCACAGCGCCGCCTTAACCTGCCCCACCGGAACCGCAACATCCTCACCGACTCCTCGGACGAAGTCGAGGCCTACTCGGCACCACCAAAGAGGTTGTACACTCATCACATCGCACCTTCTCCTTAGCTCGACCTCCCGGTGCCGACGGTGCTCCATCCCGCACCCCCATGGAGCGGCTACCTTGAAGCCGGCGCCCATGGCGGCATCTCCATGGCGGCTCTCCCCAAAGTCTGAGGCCCCTTGGCGGTGGCGTCCATACCAGCCGGATCTGCTGCTGCTGCTCCGGCTCTCGCTTCCTTCGCCGCTCTCTGCTGCTGCTCGGCTCTCGCTCGATCGCTTCGCTTCGCCCGATTCTTCTGCTGCTGGCTCTCGCTTGCTTTCTGCTGCTGCTGCTGCTCTCCCCTCGCTCGTCTCTGCTGCTGCTGCGATTTAGCTACACTTGATCGTGAATCGACTTTTGGTAGCTCGATTTTCAAGGGGTGGGGGAGGCTCGCGGAGTTAAGGAAGAACCACCGCGCCGATCGGGACGGGGCTCGCCAGAGAGGTACCCCACTATCTATCTTAGGGTTCAGGGTGGGGGGCCGGGGGCCTATAGGGCTGGCAGGCGGCGGACGGCGGTGGGGAGTTGTTTGAGGCGGCGAGTCGGTGGCTGGGGCAGCGGTTCGGCCGGTGGTGGCTGGCGGCTCGAGGGTGCAGGTTGAAGATGAACTGCAGGCCCTCCCTAAACTACATGTCAAGTGCCTCTCTGCTACCATTGCGTTCAGTTTCGATAGTAACATTCGAATTCCACAGTAAATTTCAGTTTCGACAGTTAAGTTCAGAGTCAACAGTTTTTACCTCATCTGTTGTAGTCAGGTGGTTTTTGGTGATGTAATTTTTACACCTATTTTACATCATCTATTGGATATGCTATTAGAATCCCACTTGAGATTGACGATGTCATCTTGTCTTGCTTCAGCCTTGGCGTCTTCTGACTCACGGGGCTGGTCCAATGTGAACGATCCATCACAACAGAGCGGTGCCACTCGGCGCCGTCTCTGATTCCTCGATCTTCCTCCACACCTCGAGACAACCATCTCTGCCTCAAGCTGCTTCAAAGCGACCAACCCAATGATCTTTGAGGTCGACACGGCTATGGCAAAGAGGTTGTACACTTGTTGCATCACTTATTACTATACATTCATGTCGATCCATTAGGGCTATTTTGGTTCAACGGAGAAACATAGCAATAGGGAATTTTCCAATGGCACTCTACTATTCAATTATTCATGCATTTTGTTGAAAGGAATGAAGCAAAACATCCACCTGGACCTACTTTTCAAAATCCTATGCATGAAAACAAGACCAAGTGCATTAGTGGCAGAATAACATTCTAACTGTACACGCTTTCATATGGTTTCACTTTATTTTGGTCATGTTTCTTTGCATTCCTTTGCTCTTCCAATTCCTGTAAACCAAACACTCAGGGCTTCTTTGATTCAAAGGATTCTCAAAGGAATTTTGGAGGATTCTAATCCTTAGGAATTTTTCCTATCTTGGTTGTTTGATTCGTAGTATTGTAAACCATAGGAATTTTTCCATAGGATTCATTTGCACTAGATTTCATAGGAAACTTTCCATCCACTCAAACCTCTTTGAAAGAATCCTACATTTTTTCTATGCACAATCAAACACTCGTACAATCCTGTAGGATTCAAGACAACATTCTACTCTAATCCCATGTTTTTCCTATTCCCGCGTTTTGGAAATCCTACGAATCAAAGAGTCCCTCAAGTTGACAGAAATCCTGTGTTTACAAATGCTCTATTTACCATGTGCATTCCTATTCTATTCCGGTGTTTTCCTATCCCTGCGTTTTTAGAATCATGCAAGCCAAATGAGCCCTTACAGAATTACTTCAGTTACAGGTAGGTGTCGAAGGGAACGTTGTGTGGTTTGTCCTGCTCCTGCCGCGACATCGTCCACCTCAACTGAGCTGCTCCATTGACAGAAACATCCACCAAACCAGACATCATGACTCCTGGACGTCTTTCATCGCCTCAGATCTCCTTCCCCGCCGCGGCACCACATAGCAGCATCACCATCATCGACTCGAGAGATGAACACAGAAGAGTACACGGGTCCACAAGAGAGGTCACACTCTTTTGTTTCTGCTTATGTTATGCATTGCTTAAAATTACCTGCTACTTTATCGTCCTATTCACCTCTTGGACTCCAAGTCAGGTCCAAATTAATGTTCAAACTTGAGTTCTAAATTAGTTGTGGGGCACATATCGAGGAAGCAATGAATAGTATCTCTGTCTAATATCTGGTTCACCTAGGGTATGCCTATGCTGTTCATCTTGGGTGGGAAACAAATAGTAAAGCAATCATCATCTGTCTTTTTATTAAATTAAAGCAATCATCAGCCTACTATCATTATTTTTGGATCCATCCACTAGTTGTTACCATCACTCTAAATTTCTGCATGCTCTCCTTATATAATCTCACCATATTTTTTTCATGCATGTCACATATTGTACACAGTCATGCTGAACATGTAGAGAAAAAGAGAAGAGTTTTGCTGGCAATACAATGTCATGCGACATCGCTCCATGGTGGGTTCAATGGCAAACCCTCCCACCCCTCTCCAGTTGTAATCGAGAGGAAGATATCTGTTACGAGGCGGATTAGGGCCGTGACCACTCCTATTTACCCCCAAAGGTGTTTGCTCTACCTTGGCATGATGATGTTAGTCATATCATGCACATGTTGCCTTGAAGTGCCTACTTTTGACATCATATATGTCATCTTCTTAGTTTAGACATGTTACGTAATGCCACTGTTTAGTTTCTATATCATATATGGGAATTATGCAGTCTCATATCTTTTAGCCAGCCATAATATCTGTGAAATGTGCAATGCCATCCTGTTTAACCGGGCATCATATATTTGAATGATATCTTGCCCATCCTTTTCTTCATTACATTTCCATTTGTCGACAATGTTTGTACATTAAACTACTCTTCACGTGAATCATCCATTTGGGTGGGAGATTGAAAAATCTGGAGTGAAACAAGGCCTTGAGAGCGCAGCAGTGCTGCTACAGTCAAGTAGATCTCTTGTTGGGTCCCGATAGCTCCTCAGAGATGGATTCAGAGACAAATGACCATACCTATTCCCCCACCGAGGTGTATGCTCTAACTTGGGACGGTTGTACTGCTCATATCATGCATATGGTGTCTTGCATTGCATAGTTTAGACATCATATACACAATATTCAACACCATGTTCTTAGTTCAGACATCATATCTAATGCCCTCTGTTTAGCATATAAATCACATATGTGAATTAAATGATGTGATCCTCATTACTTAGATAACATGTAGGTGAATTATGTCATCCGATCCTGTTTAGTTATTCATCATATCTTCGAATTATGTTATGCTATGCTATCCAGTTTAGATAGACATCATATATGTGAAATTATGTCATGCTATCCGTTTTAGTTAAACAATATACATGTCAACTATTTCATGCCCTCTTTTTCCACACTATCTAATGCATCATCTCTCATACAATGTCTGTACATTCAACTATGTTTCCTGTTTATCAGCCATTTGAATTGGGCGGGTGATGCCGACATCTAGCGGACTAAAACACGGTCTTCAAATAAAAGCAGTGCTACCTCTTGGTGGAGATAGCACCCGGTTGTACATGCGAGAACCAGCCCTACCACACATAACCCAAACTCTGCAGATTGTACCCTCTTGTGATGGACAGAGAACCAGCTTCACCCAATCTAACCCCAACCCAAAGCAGATAGTAACCCAGTTCCTGTTGACACGGCGCCATCTCCACCACAGAGCTCCCAAACAAGAGCGTTAGTAAGGCAGCTCCGGTGCCCAAAGGGCCGATACTACCACGGCGAACCCCAACTCCACCACTTAATGCGCCTATTCCTGTGGAGGAAGCACAACCAGCTATTTCGTAGTTTAGCATCTATCACATTTGATGTTGTTAAATCGTAGTGCGTATCTTCCCATCTTGGAAATATTATCTTGAAGATGAAGGAAAATGCCGATTCAGGTGTTTGTCCAGGAATTATGTGTAAGTAATGTTATTCATGGCAATTAATTTGCTTTGTCCCATACATCCTACCTCCATGATGGTTATAATACAACAAATTTTCCCATTTTCTCTATAGAGAAGGACCGATTTGGAAACCCGGGATGAGGTAACCTGTGCTAATACCTCTGCTATCTTCAAGAATGCTTGGTGGCAGCATCGAATTACTGAAGAAAAGCGTACTTCACCGGCAAAGAAAGTCATCAAATTCCCTTACGTTCTCTGAGACACATTATTGGACGATGATCGGGAATGCCTTGTTACATCTTGGTCCCGAACCAAGAATGTGGTAAGGTCTATGAGCTCATTTTCTATTTTTAAGTACTATATTCTTGCGTCTTACTGTACTCTGTTCATGTAGAAAAAGTGCCTAAACCTGAAGAACAACTTTTCTAATTTAAGATTTCATTGCTATCATAGTTCAAAAAAGCGCTAGGCATTAATTGTGTGTTTTGCCACCGCCTTGCACTTTACTAACCAAAGTGCATGCTTATGCGCAATTATGCACAGATTAAGCGTAGTTATGCGCAATGCGTTTCGCCAACCCCTAGAGCCTAGGCGCGCTAAAGCGCTCTCTTAGGCGCGCTAAAGCGCTCGCCTAGGCGCGCTAAAGTGCTCTCTTAGGCGCGCTAAAGCGCTCGCCTAGGCGCGCCTTTTTTAACTATGATTTCTATCGTGCATACTGCTTTGCTCTTGTATCACTGTATTTACTCATACAAACTTATTTTTAAATTGAAGGATCCAGTCAAAACTCTAATGGCACAACAGGTATGTTCACGCATGTTTCTTTAACAGGCTTGGTCTTATCAATAGCTCTATTGATTTCAATTTCAGTTGTGTATACAGTTGACTTCTCATATCATGCACATTACTAGCATCACAATAGAGCCAATAGTGTTGTTGTACATGTAGACCCGTGGTACCCATTTGAAATCTTGTTGTGCCGTGTAGTTTCCCATGCTTTGTATTCTTTCACTACTGCTTTGTCTTGAACTAATATGATTTGAACCGTGTCTCTATTTTGATTTGGCAAGACAATGCAGTAACCATAGGACATAGATATATGTTTGTTTGATGATTTTATTATGTACTGGTACTTGGCAATAGAAGACTTGGTAGTTTAATCCTGTCCACCTTACTAATGAACTGGTTCACCGAAATGAGTTTCATATACTAGTACATGCTAAACCTGTTATGTGTCTGCTTGTTGCTTCTTTTAGAATGTTGATAGAATATTGGGGAAGAGTGCCTTATTAAGCAATGGTAAAGGAAGTAATGCAGATAAGGTTCAGGATAGTGACACATCCTTGTTGGTCTCCAACAAAGCTGCTAAAACAGATAAGGAAGACTATCTCGAAGACAGTGAGACAACCCCAAAGTCCTGTCTTGGTTTAGTGTTCGATTCTTGGCCACTACCGCTTGCACAAGCTATTCAAACTCACTTTATGCGAATCAGTTCGGTTTCTTGAGTCTCAACTACAAGCTGAAAGACATTGATCAGCTGTGCTGCGACAAGAAGCGGAAGGGCTGCAGAAGTCCCTGGAGCATTCAGATGCATACTTTCTGGTGCAACAACAAGCGTTGGAGGATTTTAGCGCCAAATAGGACAAAGCTAATAAGCTTGCTAAGCTTATTGCCAAGCATAGTGGATACCATGTTTCTTGAGCTCTTCTGAAGTTGTTTGATTATGCTCTTGTTTTCTTGCCAGCGTTTATTTGCCTTTGGTGGCCAATTTTGACGCCGATGTATGTAATATGCTGCTTTGTTCCGTATATTTGCACTGGTGGCAAACTTTGATGCCCAGTGGATGTAATATGTGTAATAGCGGTAATAGGCTAGCATTAATTGCTTGCTTATTTATTTCTTTATTGTCTTGTTTAGTTGTTTGCTTGTAGTCACTGCAGTTCTTTTTTTGTGTTTTTCTAGTGGCCACAATAACCTAATTTTGGAAACTAGGCCAAAATAATCATGGCAACACACGAACTGTTGTAACCATGGGCCTCCTGCGGGCCGTATGATCCATGGGCCTTCTACGGGCCATAGGATCCATTGGCCTTCTATACGGGCCGTAGGATCCATGGGCCTTCTACGGGCCGTACGATCCATGGGCCTTTTACGGGCCGTAGGATCCATGGGCCTTCTATGGGGCGTGTCATCATTTTGCCAATCATGGGCCGTACTATTCGTGGACAATAACAAGCTGTTAATTGGCCGTATTTGATAACTCTATGAAAACAGCCCAACGGGTTTTTTTCTACATGAAAACGGCCCAACGTATTAACGGGCCACAAACGGGCCGATTGTAACCACGGGCTGAATTTGGCCCTAGCGAAAATAGCGATGTGGCCGTAAGTAAACGAATCTTTGAAATGAGCCCAGAATAAATGGGCCACGAGAAGGCGAAAGATAACATGGGCTGGAATCGGCCCAACGGAATAATGGGCCGTTAATGGGTATAAAGTGATACACTGTTCATAATGGGCCAGTTTTACCACGGGCCGTTAAGGTGCCGAGGGTTACTAAGGGCCTCATATGGGCCGAAAGACGTCATGGTCCATACATGGGCCGGAAGTTAAAACGGGCTGGAATTATATTGGACGACCCAGATGACGCTACTGGGCCTAATTCGGATAGGCCGTAAACGGGCCCTGGGATAATGGGCAGTAAATGGGCTATATGCGAACAGGCCGTTAATAGGCTTGCCGTGGGCCGGCCCGCCACCTTTTGACCAAGTCAAACGGCCCGGCCTTTTCACAGGAATGGGCCTCTGTAGGGCCATGCCACGTGTCGACGTATCATAGGCGCTTTGGGTCCAATGAGTGGATGACATCTGTCCCAACGGTGACCCGACACGTGTTTCCTCCAGCCAATGATGATTTTACACATGGAAAATCCCCATTGGTCGGGCTGATAACGGGTTATCGGATCCAAAACCGGACCCGATAAGCAGCGGCGTTCGTTATGGTGGATGCCACGTGTCGGTCACGCTTGCGAAAAGCACTTACGTGACACGCGATTTATCGTCATGGAAGTGGACACTTCCGTGATGATAATTTTGGTAATGTCATGGAACACTTCTCTGACAAGCCTGGTATGACTATCTTGATTACATCATAAATTTGTCATGGATGTACATGCATGACAGAAAACGTGACCTACTGTGACAAACACGTATCATCATGGAAGTGTATTTTTTTTGTAGTGCTAGGGTAGGCCATGGAGGAGGAAGCACAAGGGGGAGACTCTCTCCCCCTCTCTCTCGGTGGCGCCGGAGTGCCACCGGGGAATCATCATCGCGGTGATCGTCTTCATCAACATCACCAGCTTCATCACCTTCCTCATCTCTTTTCGGTGGTCCACTCTCCCGCACCCTGCTGTAATCCCCTACTTGAACATGGTGCTTTATGACACATGTTATGATCCAATGATGTGTTGCCATCCTATGATGTTTTGAGTAGATTTCTTTTGTCTTTTGGGTTGATTGATGATCTAGATTCGTTAGAGTTGTATGTTTTATTTTGGTGCTGTCCTATGGTGCCTTCTATGCCGCGCACACATGAAGGATTCCTGCTGTATGGTGTTGCAATACATTCATGATTCGCTTATAGTGGGTTGCTAGAGTGACATAAGGTTAAACCCGAGTAAGGGGTTGTTGCGTATGGGATAAAGGAGACTTGATACTTTAATGCTATGGTTGGGTTTTACCTTAATGATCTTTAGTAGTTGCGGATGCTTGCTAGAATTCCAATCATAATTGCATATGATGCAAGTAGAGAAAGTATGTTAGCTTATGCATCTCCCTCATATGAAATTGCAATAATGATTACCGATCTTGTTAACAATTGCCTAGGACAATTCCGCACACCGACCCATCATTATTACACACTCGCTATTTATAATATATTATAATATATTCTAACTTTATGTTAACAACACCTAATTTTATATTTTAGCTCTCCGATATCATGCAAAACCATCCTCTTCATACCAACAACGTAGTTTTATTTCTCGTTTCTAGATGGAAGCAAACGTTCGGTGTACATAGAGTCGTATCTGTGGAAGACAGGACTTGAGAGAATATTGATCTTACCTTTAGCTCCTTGTGGGTTCGACACTCCATACTTATCACTTCCACCTTTGGAAATTGCTACGATGATTCCTTGAACTTGGGGATTATCAAGCTCTTTTCTGCCGCCGTTGCCGGGGAGCAATAGCGTGGGTTGATATTCTCGTATGTGCTTGTTTGCTTCCTTCACTAAGTAGATTTTGTTTTCCCTTTTGTTTTTGTTTTCTTTAGTTGTGGGTGAAACATACCAAAAAAATTAAAAAATGAAAATACAAAAAAATTTACTTGCCTCTTATGCCTAAAAACTTTTTCAAAAAGAGAAGTGATTGGAAGGTTATGCATTGTTGAAGTGAGGGTCTACCTTGAACACTTGTGTTCATGCTCATGGAAACAATGTAGAATTTTTCATGGAAGTTTCTCAAAAATAATTATCCCCTTGTATATATCCATTGTATGATAAAAATAATGTGCCAAGTTTTGGTTTTTGGATGATTAGATTGTTTGTTTGTGATGTGTGGTGCAAAAACAGAAACTTTGGCTGTAGTGCGTGAATTTACATTTTTACTGGAACGTCAAAAGTTTCTGAAATTTTTTGCATAGTACTTCTATGCAAATTGTTTATTTTGTCCTAATTTTTTGGACTTTTTGGAATTACATAAGTATACAAAGTTTCCAGATTGCTACGGACTGTCCTGTTTTTAACAGATTCTGTTTTCTATGTGTTGTTTGCTTATTTTGATGAATCTATGGGTTGTATCGGGGGGTATGAACCATGGTGAAGTTGGAATACAGTAGATATAATGCTAATATGAAATTGGAATGAGTTTACAACAATACCTAAAGGCAGTGATTTGCTTTATTATACTAACGGATCTCACAAGGTTTTTTGTTAAGTTTTGTGTGGATGAAGTGTTAAAATATCGAGGAGTTATCGGTATGAGAAGAATAAGGAGAGGCAAGAGTTCAAGATTGGGGATGCCCAAGGCACCCCAAGTAAATATTTAAAGGGTACTCAAGCATCTAAGCTTGGGGATGCCCCGGTTGGCATCCCACCTTTCTTCTTCAACAATTATCGGTATATCTCTGTTTTTGTTTTGTTCACATGATATGCGTCTTTTGTGTTTATTTATTTTTATTTTCCTTTATGCACCATGCTAGTATGAGATAGTCCTTCATTGATTTATAGAATGCTATTTGTGCTTCACTTAAATATTTTGAGTATGGCTTTACAGAATGCTCTTTGTGCTTCACTTAAATCTTTTGAGTATGGCTTTATAGAACGCTTCGTGTGTTTCACTTATATATTTTGAGCTTGGATGTTGGTAAATCTATATTAATTGTAGAATTCTCCATGGACTTCACTTATATATTTTGTAGTATGAATAAGACTATCATCGAAATTGACCTCGGAAGAGTATCATTAAAATATCATGCCTAGCTAGGGGCGTTAAACAATAGCGCTTGTTGGAGGCAACCCAATTTTATTTTTATGTATTTGGTTTTTGGTTCAGTTTATCAATAAATACACATTATTACCTCTGTAGTAATTTTTTTGGTGTTTTAATTAGTGTTTGGGCCAAGTAATACCTTTGGGATGGCTTACGGTGATAGTTGATTTGATCTTGCTGAAAAACAGAAACTTTTGCGCCCAGTAAAATAATTTTAAAAATCACAGAAGTGTGCTTTTGATCTGAATTTTTTACTCAAGATTTATATACAAACTGCCCAGGTTTCCCTATTTTTTGAGAATTTTTGGAGTAAGAAAAGTATGGTTGTTGTTCAGATCATAACAGACTGTTCTGTTTTTGACAGATTCTGTTTTCAATGCATAGTTTGCTTGTTTTCTAGTTTCTATGGCTTATATTGCTCAATATAAATTGTAGAAATGATATGTTACAGTAGGCATTGTGTGAAAACAATTATGAATCTTATCTTGACAGTACCAAAGTGAATGATTTGCTCTTTATCATACTAACCCATCTCACGAAGTTCTGTTAAGTTTTGTGTGATTGAAGTTTTCAAGTTTTGGGTGAGATATCGATATGAGGAGAACAAGGAGTGGAAAGACCCTAAGCTTGGGGATGCCCAAGGCACCCCAAGTTAATATTCAAGTAAGACTCAGGCGCCTAAGCTTGGGGATGCCCCGGAAGGCATCCCCTCTTTCGTCTTCAAAACTATCGGTATACCTTACTCGGAGCTATATTTTTATTCGTCACATGATATGTGTTTTGCTTGGGGCGTATTTTCATTTTACTTGTTGTTTGAACAAAATCATTAGATCTAAAATCTTGAATGAGAGAGAGCCCTCCCATGGCTATTTAACTATATGACTACTCATTGATCCTCACTTATATCTTTCTGGAGTAGTTTTGTCATTTACTCTCGTGCTTCACTTATATCCTATGAGTAAATGGTTGAACGAATTGAATATCATAAATCTGAAATTATATATGATTCATATGCTTATACCATGGGCAGTAATTACTTCACATTTATGAAGTATAGGTGGTAAAATTTATCGAAAGTTAGCAAACACAACATCGGTCACTTGAACAATTCATGAAAGAATATTGAAGGAAGAGAGATTTCACATATAAATATAATATCTTGGACATCTTCTATGATTGTGAGCCCCATTAATTATTTTCAAACTTGAGCAAATTAGTTGAAGTTGTACAAGGAAGACAACGTAATGAGTTATGTTTGGGTATATTTGCATAGAAGTTATATTGTTATGGATCCTCTAACATGTGGTGCTTGCTTAGGATCTTTTGCTAGCCAAAATTTTGTACTAAGTAGAGATACTACTTGTGCATCCAAAACCCTTAAACCCCGTTTCATATCATGAGTGTCCACCATATCTACCTATGGATTGAATAAGATCCTTCAAGTAAGTTGTCATTGGTGCAAAAAGCAATAAAAATTGCTCCTGAATATGTATGACCTTTTATTGTAAGGGAAAATAAGCGTTGTACGAACTTGTGATGGTAAAGAAATAAAAGCGATGGACTGCATAATAAAGGTTGCTATCACAAAGGGCAATACAACATGATGTTCCTTTGCATTAAGGGTTTGCACATCCAAAATTAAAAAGCGCATGACAACCTCTGCTTCCCTCTGCGAAGAGCCTATCTTTTACTTTCATGTATTTTCTTTTATGCAAGAGTCAGTAGTATTCCTTCTTATTTCAACCTCAATTATTCTTTAGTTGGCAAGCATCATGTGGCGGGGAAAGATCCAAGCATTTATTGCTATTCAAATATATTTGATCATGAATTATTATTGTTGAAAATTATCTATATGATAAGTAAGTTGGGAGGCGAAACATTAAGCCCCTATCTTTCTCTGTGTTCGACGGATGCTACTTGTCCTAAAAATATGCTTTGAGTGTTAGCAATCATGGAAGACTATATGATAGTTGAGTATGTGGAATTTGCTAAATCAAAGCTCTTACATAGACCCTTTCTAAAAGTAAGATGAATTGCAATTGTTTAATGACTGAGAACATAGTTTCCTAGTTTTCAAGAAACTTTATGGTCTATATTTTAACATGTGAATAGCTTGTTACTTGATCATGAGAAGTTTTATGAGATGAGCTACTGTTTATGATATATAATGATGCTAGAAAAATTGATAAGAATTATCATTGATCAAACTTGTGCACTTGCTAGCATTCACATTTCATAAAATATTTCTTTTATCATTTACCTACTCGAGGACGAGCATGAATTAAGCTTGGGGATGTGATATATCTCCAACGTATCTATAATTTATGAAGTATTCATGCCATGTTCACAACAATTTTATATGATTTTGGTATGATTTGATTAGAACTAACCCGGACTGACGCTGTTTTCAGCAGAACTACCATGGTGTCGTTTTTTGTGTAGAAATAAAAGTTCTCGGAATGGGCTGAAAATTTACGGTGAATTTTTTTGGACCAAAAGAGACCCCCGAGGCATCGGAGTTAGGCCAGAAGAGTCCCGAGGTGAAGACAAGGTAGGGGGCGTGCCCTACCTCCCCGGGAGGGGGCTCCTGGCTTTCCGCTGCCTTGTGGACCCCCTTGACGTGAGACCGACGCCAAAAATTTCTATAAATACCAAAACCCCCAGAAAGAAGCCTAGATCGAAAGGTTTGCCGCAGCAAGCCTCTGTAGCAACAAAAAATCAATCTGGGCCCTCTCCGACACCATGCCGGAGGGGGCCATCTTCACTGGAGGCCATGGCGGAGGAAGTTGGAGGGGGCTATCATCACCATGGAGGCCAAGGACCAGAGGGAGAACCTATCCCCATCTAGGGGGAGGCCATAAAGGAGGAAGCACAAGGGGGAGACTCTCCCCGCTCTCTCTCGGTGGCGTCGGAGTGCCACCGGGGGAATCATCGCTGCGCTGATCGTCTTCATCAACATCACCATCTTCATCACCTTCCTCATCTCTTTTTGGTGGTCCACTCTCCCGCACCCCACTGCAATCCCCTACTTGAACATGGTGCTTTATGCCACATATTATGATCCGATGATGTGTTGCCATCCTATGATGTTTTGAGTAGATTTCTTTTGTCTTTTGGGTTGATTGATGATCTAGATTGGTTTGAGTTGTATGTTTTATTTTGGTGTTGTCCTATGGTGCCTTTCGTGCCGCGCACACGTGAAGGATTCCCGCTGTAGGGTGTTGCAATACGTTCATGATTCGCTTATAGTGGGTTGCTAGAGTAACAGAAGTTTAAACCCGAGTAAGGGGGTTATTGTGTATGGGATAAAGGGGACTTGATACTTTAATGCTATGGTTGGGTTTTACCTTAATGATCTTTAGTATTTGTGGATGCTTGCTAGAGTTCCAATCATAAGTGCATATGATCCAAGTAGAGAAAGTATGTTAGCTTATGCCTCTCCCTCATATGAAATTGCAATAATGATTACCGATCTTGTTAACAATTGCCTAGGACAATTTCGCACAATGACTCATCATTATTCCACACTCGCTATTTATAATATATTCTAACTTTATGTTAACAACACCTAGTTTTATATTTTATTTCTCCGATATCATGCAAAGCTATCCTCTTCATACCCACAACGTAGTTTTATTTATCGTTTCTAGATGGAAGCAAGCGTTCAATGTATGTAGAGTCGTATCTGTGGAAGATAGGACTTGTGAGAATATTAATCTTACCTTTAGCTCCTTGTGGGTTCGACACGCCATACTTATCAGTTCCATCTTTGGAAATTGCTATGACGATTCCTTGCACTTGGGGATTATCACGCACAGAGAAATGAAACTATAGTAAGAGATCATAGATGAACTGAGGAATGTGACAATGATGAATGAAAACAAGTGATGAGAATGAAACAGAATGAACACAATGATATACGAGGTAGACAACAGAACATAATGATGCAATAAGGGAAATACAATAGATGATAATGATTAGGATAACTATCGACACAGAGCACAAAATTAAACTGCTGAAGGAATTGCAGTAAAGTAGATTGAACCAGTGGTGCTCGATGGTGACAGAGAGATTTGGTAGACCAGTTCACCCTTCTTCCAAAGGGCTATGTCTGGTTGGAGGGGCTGTGACTTAACACGGAAGATAAACTCTCTTCACCCTATTCTCCTTCAACTCGAAGCTGACCAGACTCCAGTTGATTTCACTCGTGGTAGATCCTTGTCGGCGATCTCCAAACCTTCGGTTGACCTTCGCAAACCACAATTACTCTTGGCTGTTGAAGATCTAGCTCGGTGAAGTCAACAACTCTTCAACACTCGGGCGGAAACCTATCCGTCTAGAGAGTGCTCAGCTCTCAAGAGTAATAGGTACAAGAACCCTAACTCAGAACTACTGTGATGCTAAACCACTGTCTAAGTTTGGGCTCTTGATTTTTCTCTCGGTGGATCTTAAACTCAAATCACTCGGAGAGGGGTTGCTCAAATCAATCTTCTCAGAAATCTCAAGCGGAGCAGCCAACAGACAACGTTGGAGCGGGGTGGCTATTTATAGCCGTAGCATTCCTTGAAGGGAAATGACCAAATTGGACATGTGAATCAACCAATGACCAAACGACACGAGTCCAAAGGTCAGAAATTTGAGCACAATGGTAACATTACTTGTGGAGCAAGTAATGCTAACTCCTCAGTCCAAAAGATATCTCCCGTAGCACGAAGAACAAGGCCTACTGCTGCCAAGTAATCATTCAGAGCACAAAGAGATTTCTCTCGTATCTTTCATAGGTTTTGGGCTAAGCATCACAGCGGATCTAAGCTTCGAGAACCTATACCCATCTTAATAGTACAGAGGTCTTATGACTCAAATGAACGAAATAAGAACAACAAAAAGAATACTATGTCTTCAATTTGTCTTCGACTTCCGCTCACCGTAGTCAATTCTTCGGATGGCACCGAACCAAATGCTTCGCTTCAGCATTAAACTTTCGAGGGGTTAATTCCTTCACACCAATCCTCTCGCACACATATCTTCAACAAATGTAGCTCATTGTTCTCTGCAGCGCAGAAATACTTTGGTGAAGTTCGTCGAACTTAGCACCGAAGACATCATTCTCTTCGGTTTTGTATGGACTATTTCTCTCTGTATGCACTAGCAAACAAATCAGTCCACACCTTTTTTGTCAATAATCTTGAAAACACAGGTAGGCAGATATTGCACCAACATCTGGGGAACTTCATATGGACAAGAGCCCGCCCCAAGTCGGCCGCAGCAGAGGCGAGGTGTTCCTCCGGGTCAAAGCATGTATCAGTGCCGCTGACATGTGTACCTACAAGAAGCAAGTAAATGTTAGAAGCCAAACTGCAATTGCACAAATGATGTAAAATACTGTAAGACATGGGATGCAGCTAACCTCGATGACAAACAACATCATCGCCTGTTATGGCCCTGCGTAAGTACATGGAAAGGCATGTTAACTACAATAGGGTTAGCATCCACCAAAAATAGCAAATGGGCGGCATCTCTAGTATATTTTCATTGCAGGGAGTAGCACGGTAGCAAATGGACAGATTAAAAAAATGGATACAAGTGTTAATTGCAACAGGCTTAAAAACATCCTAAGTCATGTTTTGTTAGTTTGTAGCTGCTATTGGTGAAATTGAGCTGGACAATTCATACTTAACATCACACAGTGTGCAGTACTAAAAATAACAAGGCACCTTTAACTACAGCCAACCTAGTATAGCCATTGAAACTGGTCCTGATAAAAATGCAATTGGTAGAGTTAAAAATCACAAAGTAGGTGCTGCCAGGGCAAAGAATGACCCAGTTCTCTATAAAAAGGTAGGGAAAATAGCTAAGACGTGTTAGGCATGGTTACTACAAATGCACTACAAAAAAAAGACACATCCGTGACATTTTGGGCCGAACGGTTTTTTTCCTATCATGCTTATGACACTTTTATGACGATAATTGTGAAAAAACCCGGTATCATCATAGATGTGGTGGGCTCCTACTTCTATGACAAAAAATCATGACAAAAGATGGGCTTTTCGTCCTGGGCGGGCCAGAGACACAGCTGCATGACATTCTTTGGGTCGTCCATGGCAGAAAAAATCATGGTAGAAGCAAGGGCGAGGAAAATATCGGGGAGTTCCCAGTTACGCTGGGTGGTCGGGGCAGAGCGATGCACGGAGGTTTGCGCGCTCCTCTCGTACATGTACGTGTGTGTGTGCGAGGCGTTGCGCTTTAACTGAACCCGAGAAATTGCACTAGCTACGTTACTGAACCCCGATCGATCCCTTGCTTTTAACTAAACCCGAGTGATTCCTTCGCTACTGCCGCTAACTGAAGCCAATCGAAGCTGCCTCTTGATGAACAGTTCCCGATGGGGGTTGGATGAACAGGATCCCACGGTAGTAGAGGCCATTGTTGCTGGATGAACAGGACCCCGATCGAGGAGGCGTGGGGTGGATGAATAGTAACTTGTGGAGGGACCCCGTACGTGGAAGGCTGGTTGAACAGGACCCCTTGGAGGGCTGGTTGAACAATAGCTGGTGGAGGCTGGATGAACAGGACCCCATGGAGGGCTGGATGAATAGTAGCCGATGGAGGCTGGATGAACAGGACCCCTGTGGATGAACAGTAGCTGGTGGAGGCTGGAGGAAGTCGACGATGGATGAACAGTAGCAGGTGGAGGCTGGAGGAAGTCGATGGTGGATGAACAGTAGCCCGTGGAGTCTCGTTTTGTGGTACGCCACACCCCTCCCGATCATAGGCGGTCGAAGAGAAGTTCGTTTCCTCCATTTTGCGGTACGCCACACCCCTCCCGATCAACAAGCCCCGTTTTGACCGTACGCGGTCGAACACAAGTCCGTTTCCTCGGTTTTGTGGTACGCCAGACCCTTCTCGATGAACAGGACCCCGTTTCGACCGTACGCGGTCGAACAGAAGGCCCGTTTCCTCCGTTCTGCGGTATGCCAAACCTCGTTTCGGTTGCTCCGTCCAAGCCGGTTGGCTCCCGATGACCATGACATATTCCGTTGCCTCCGGATGAACACGGCGCATTCGGTTGCCTCCCCATGAACACAACGCTACAGTTTCTCCGTTTCGACCCAGCCGCTTGGCTTCCCACGAACAGGATTAGTCTTTGTACGCGTTAGAGACCCCACCCGTATGTACATAGGTAGTCATATTTACTATCTTGCAGCATGGCCGTACGTACGTGTACACGATATAGACGAGACTGCGTGACATGCTACGTTGACGCCTCTACTTCAACACGTGCCTCTCCTTAGTCGGCCACGATACGTCGCTGCAGAGACACCGATCGGCCGCTATGTATGTACACGTTCATGGCCAGACAGATAATGCTACCTTCGCTTCAACCTGGTGGGTCCCAGCTGTCAGGGGGTAAGAAGGCAGTTCCTTCCGTGCGAAGATAAAGCCGGTGTCCCATCTGTCAGGGGAACGTTCTTTTTCACAAAATACAGAGGCCCTTCTGGTAGGTCCGAGGTGTCAGGTGGAGGAATCATTATTTTGCACGTAATAAGGAGGCACTTCCTTGCGTGCGGCCATGGACCCAACTGTCAGCCTCTCCACTTACAGTCCTCTTTTGATCACTGTCATTTGTTGACCGCGTTGACAATGTCGTACCGCCCGAGAGCACCAAGGTGGTGGACGACGGCGCGACCTAGGAAGGGAAAGACCCGGAGCCGGGGAATACGCAATAGTGGATGCCCACGCGGAGGGGAGTATGAGGGTTGACTGCTTCGGCTGCGGTTTGAGGCTGCCATCTTCGGAGAATAACAGGGGGTGTGGGTGAGTAGAGGGAAGGCCTGGCCAATAGTAGTATGGTCAGGCGGTGAGGCCTGCGCGGCAGCACAGCCGGCCACGAGAGGCTGGAGTAGGCGGTATGGCGGGCGCAGGTTTGGGCGGCTGGAGCAACAAGACCAGAGGTTGAAGACGCAGCTTGGCCGTTGGATTAACATCCAACGGCCAGTGCAGCTAGAATCATTTATTGACTAAGTTGACAAAGCCCTGTGTACGCATTAACTTAGTAGGCCCACAAGTCAGCCTCCAAATCTGGTGGGTCCCAGCTAGCAGGGGAACCAATTTTTTTTCGCGTAATAAGGTGGCACTTCCTTTCGTGCGAAGATGTTTTCTGGTTTTTTTATTTCTTCTTTTTCGAGTTAGAATAAAAAGGAAACAATTTAACATCTTCGGTACAATCTATATTTTCACGAAAAGGATCATAATAAAGCTGGTGGGTCCCAGCTGTCAGGGAGAGGAAACTTTTTATTTCCGCGTAATAAAGGAAGCACTTCCTTACGTGCGAAGATGTAGCTGGTGGGTCAAACCTGTCAGGGTGAGTTATTATTTGTTTTCGCATAATATGGGGGCACTTGCTGCGTGCGACCATGGGCCATGTGGGTCCCTACTATCAGCCAATCCACGTACATGCCTCATCCGATGGCTGTCGTTTGTTGACAAAGTTGACCACACCCGTCGAGAGAACCAACACAGTGAACGATGGCGAGTATTACGAAGGGAACGACCCGGAGCCGGCGAAGACACAGGGGTGGATGCCCACGCGGAGGGGAGTACGAGGGTTCACTGGTTCGGCTGCGGTGTGAGGCTGCCGTCACCGGAGAAGAACATGAGGTGTTGGTGAGTAGAGGAATGGCCTGGACGGTGTTTGGGATTAGAGTGGGCCGGTGAAGCCTACACGGTAGCACAACCGGCCACGAGAGGCAGTAGCAGGTGGTACTACCTGTGGTGGTTTGGGCGACTGAAGCAAGAATATCTGAGATTGAAGAAGCACTACAACCGTTGGATGGACATCCAACGACCACTACTGCTAGAATCGTGTCTTGACTATAAGTTTTTTTTCTGAGGGAGTGTCTTGATTATAAGTTTACAAAGCCTTCCGTACGCGTTACTGACTATAATTCTCAAAAAAATAGTAAGCCCACAAGTGAGCATCACATCTGTGGCAGAGAACATATAGCCCATTTGCGATTCGTAATAATGTACAACCCATTTTTGAATTCTAATGGAATATACTACAACCCATTTACAGTCTATTAAAATTACAACCCATTTTCTAGCCAGGACAACGACTAATAATTTCGACCAATCTCTCAAAACAGAATTCAACCAAAAATCCCATATTTTGATGGGATCCGAAATATTTTATCCCAAAATTACGAGTCATATTAAATATAATTTCAAAATGAATTTGCATTAGGTAAAAATCTAAAGAAATATTGTGCACGCAATAAGTAATGAAATTAAATTTCCAAATTCAAACAATAATATTTTTGAAACTAATTACCTGTTTGGTGCGTTTTTGTATATTTACAGCCTAGTTTTTATAATTACATCACATTTATTATTTATTAAAGCCCATTTTCTTGTTAGGCCTAATGCATCCCTGATAGGAAATATTTACAACCCATCGGGGCGGAGAATAACAAGTTGACCTGGGTTGGGTATTCCACAAAAAAGTATAGCTGGGCTAGCCATTTTCACCTTGAAAAAATAATATCTGGGCTGGATATTTGGTCGACATAAAATAATAGCCTGGGCTAGATGGGCCACAGCCCGCCCAGTTGATACCCTGCTCCTCTGAACAACAACAAAAACATCGCTCAAGAAAAACTCCGCTTACATCTAAAGAAACAAATACTGCTCGAGCTGCTGGGTCCCAACGGTCGGCTGCTCCTTGTGCAATTCTCGCGTTTATTGACTATATAGGTTGACGATGGTGTGGGACCGTGATGTCAGGAAACCAGGAGGAAGCAAAAAAATTAAAGTTGAATATAATAAGGAGGAACTTGCGTACGTAGGGCTATGGCCCTAGTGGGTCCCTGCTGTCATCCTCTCCAAATAAAGACATCTCCTGATTCCTCATGTTCGTTGACCATGTTGACAATGCTCGGCGCCACGGCGAGCGCAACAACTCGGAGGATGACGGAGAGGGCCTCGCGGGCCCTACGTATGGTCTGATACAACACCCGCTGCTCATTCAGGAAGCCAGGATCATCGGAAACCTATGAGCACCTTCGAGAGATTGAGACGGCATGAAACGGTAAGGTCATGCTTGGGAGCTCTGGATTGTTTCACACCTGTATTAAGATACAAGTGTAATTTAATCGTCATCGGAAACAATGCGTAAAATACAGGCGTAATGAAACCGAGGGCCCGAGGTCTCTAACGAAAACCGGCGAGTTGCGCGTGTAATTTGAGAGACCAGTGTATATTTTACTAGTCGAAATCGACCAACCAAGCGCTTCGCCCAAGACTATCTGCTTTTATTTACAAGCATCAGTTTTACAAGCGGTTTTGGTTGGAAAACGACGATCCAATCACGACCTAAGATGATGAGATGATCAGAAGATCATATGGTTTCACCTCTAACCTACCCGAGTTGTCGTATAGGCTATGAATGAAACATAAGACAATGAACTTATTAAGCACAGAAACAACAGAAGATGATGATTTTCTTAACATGCAAATCACAGGGATTAGATCAACATGCAAAACATATGAAGCATTATTCTCAGGAGGCACGGGGAACAGCTCGTCATGCCGCATGCCAGAACATTCGAAGCTCAACTTTGCAATTAAACTCACAAGACCTGGCATTACATAGACAACATTCAGAACAAACTCTTAAAATACCTTACATAAGTCAACATTCATGTGAATATGCATCTCAGCAGAGTAAATATTTACTTCTGAACTGAAGACAGGAATAGAAAAAAACGATCGACGCTGCTCACAGCAAAGGGCGTCCCAGTCAAAAATATCAAATGCATGTCTTCTGGCTAACATCAATGAGCAAAGTTTGACAAGGTTTTCCAATTCCAATATATTAAACTAATGTCTTCTTTCTAACATCAATGATTAAACTTTGACAAGCTTTTCCCATTCAAAATATGTAATGCCTATGATTGTGGAACGGGCAGGGTTTGTCATCAGTTTGTCATCTGATAGTCCAGTGGCTCAAGGGTGATGACGAATGATTAGAGAACCATTCAATGTATTGTGCATGATGAAGTATTATGGAGGAGACGAACCAACTGAACTTTTTGTGCAGTTCCACTAAAATCAAGCTGAGCATCCCTGTGGATTTCGTATTTATATGCTGCAAGAAAACAAAGACACATCAACACACACATGAATATTGGCCTGAGTGTCAACCCACCAATCAGTGGACTGGCAAACTAAAAGTACGGTAAATAGATTACCATACCCAGATGCCCCATCATTGTTGCTTAGAGTGACATTGACAGACTTGGAGTCCTGTCCTGTCTTCTTGTACTTGTTTGGGCACTTGTTTGCCCAGTGTTCCTCCGAACCACAAGTAAAGCAGCCGTCTCTCTTTTTTTCTTTCTTCTTACCCTTCTTAAAGGTAGTATTCTGCTGGACAGAGTTCTTTCCCTTGAACTTGTGGGAATTCTTCTGCCTTGAAGACATTGGTAGCTCAATTCAGACGGGCATGGTTTGTCATCAGTTTGCACATTGAAGTGTCACATGGAGCCGGATTAACCATCATATCTTTTTGTGCAGTTCCACTGAAGTCAAACAATGTCTTGAGTAGCATGGTGGATTTCGTATTTATATGTTGCAAAGTGTTAAACAAATTGGCATCTCCATTCAAACAGATAGTCCGATGGCTCAAGATGACGACGAATGATTAGAGAACCATTTGATGTATTGTGCATGATGAAGTATTATGGAGGACACGAACCATCTGAACATTTTGTGCAGTTCCACTAAAATCAAGTGAGCATCCACATGCGCATAAATCTGAGAAAAAGCATGATGAATATAATAGTGGTACTACTTGATTAAACATACGCTTACAACTATAATCATCTTCATTATCTTAACAGGAAAATATAGCAATACAATAGCTTGAATTAAACATTTATTCAAAACAATACAACAATATAAGTAGCACAACATAACAAAGCACAATCATGTGGATGAAGGCCGATACTGACCTTGTTTGCTACAGATGCGTCGTCAACTGACTTGGTCATACCTTTCCTTGTGGAGTGAATTTTGCACTCCACGTGTTGTTGAGTTGCCCATGCTCACTGCAGACTAGTCATGTCACCATCGTCTACTGATACTCTGTAAAGCTTCTCGATCATTCCTTCTGTAATGTAGCGCAAACAGTGACTGCTTCTTTCTGCAAAGTGGTAAGACCAACTGGACCCACTAATGCAGTAGTTTGCCTTAAACACATTGGCTCATTTTGTGTATTTCAACTAAAATCAAAGTCGAAATAAAACCGAGCAGAAGTTTTGATATCCCTGTATGCAACAATAGGTATAAGGGAAACAATCACTAAGAAATAATGATTGATGACTTATACTCCCAGAAGAAAAACATCTACTGATCTACCTTATCCTAATGGGAAACAAAGTAGGAGAGTAGCAATTCTCAATCAGTGTGATTCATTCATATTAACTGAGATATTATCTTAACAATGCCTTGTTTCAACATGTATAAAGAACGACAAAGAAGAAAGTACCATTCCTAAAACAATATGACTGATTCATATTAACAGATACATTATCTTAACAACACCTTGGTTAAACATGTAGAAAGAACTACAAAGCAGGATAGTACCATTTGTAGAACACTGTAACTGATATATAATAACAGAGACATTATCTCAATAATACATTTCTTAAAGATGTACTCCGGCCGATCCCTAACAGAAATGGTACTCCCGCTGATCCCTAACAAGTGTTCTAGTTTTGAACAAAGATTCAGTAGATAATTCTGAGAGTGGCATTGCTTAATTTTACCAGCGGCATTATATTAACAAAAAGCATAAACAGTTCCAAGGGAGAGTGGGCGCAACAATACCATTTGCTTCCATCTACTTATAAAGGGGGTGATGCAGAGTTTTGTTGTAACAAAGAAACAAGCATCATGTCCGGGTTGGAACAATTTTTGCTCACTTAATGGTAAAAGACATCAGTTCAATAGCTTCAATCCAACATTTATCCAAACAGTACCAATACAAGTAGCACAACATCTCAAAGCACACTGCAACATCATGTGGATGAAAGTCGGTACTGACCTTTCTTGACCAAGATTTGAAACAACTCGCGAGGAGGACTTGAAACAAATCTCAACATATATATGGAAATCCGATCTCCTTTTGTGCAGTTCCACCAAAATTAAGCAAAGTCGCCGGTGTGACATTCAAGTTGAACTGCACAAAACACTCTTAAAACAAAAGTGTTTCGCGTAGCGACGCAAAATGTCGCAATAACAACAAGTTGAATAGATATCCCTGTTTTAATAGAGGCAAAAAAGAAATCAATTATCGGCCAATAAAGGAGGATGAAACATGCGGCCACAAAAAGAAGCATATACCTTATCTTGATGGAAAACAAAGTATATGACAGTAGCATTTCTAAAACGGTTGCATTGATTCATATTAACAGAGAAATTATCTTAAAATAACATTCGTTAAAAATGTAATTTACTTTTAACATTGGCATTGCTTCAATTTTTCAGCGACATTCTTAGATTTACAACAGGAAAATAGTTTTATGGAACATGGGACATGCCAGCACCATGTGCCTCCACACACATAAATGGGTGATGCAGAGTATGTTGCCAAGCAGCATATCTGTGTTGGTCCCATATTTGTTCTCTTTGAACCTTTTTCCTATGCGACAATAGGTATAAGGGAAACAATTACTGATAAATAACTGCTGATGACTTATACTCCCAGAAGAAAAACATCTACTGATCTACCTTATCTTAACGGGAAACAAAGCAGGAGAGTAGCAATTATCAATCAGTGTGATTCATTCATATTAACTGATACATTAGCTTAACAATGCCTTGTTTCAACATGTATAAAGAGCGACAAAGCAGAAAAGTACCATTCCTAAAACAATGCGACCGATTCATATTAACAAAGACATTATCTTAACAATACCTTGGTTAAACATGTAGAAAGAACTACAAAGCGGGATAGTACCATTTGTAAAACACTGTAATTGATATATAATAACAAAGACATTATCTCAACAATACATTTCTTAAACATGTACTCCGGCCGATCCCAAACAGAAATGGTACTCCCACCGATCCCTAACAAGTGTTGCAGTTTTGAACTAAGATTCAGTAGTTAATTCTGAGAGTGGCATTCTTAATTTTACCAGCGGCATTAGATTAACAAAAAAACCATAAACGGTTCCAGGGGAGAGTGGGCGCAACAACACCGTGTGCTTCCATCTACTTATAAAGGGGGTGATGCAGAGTTTGTTATAACAAAGCAACAAGCATCATGTCTGGGTTGGTCCCATTTTTGTTCACTACTTAATGGGGAAAGACAATAATTCAATAGCTTCAATTCAACATTTATTTAAAACAGTACCAATACAAGTAGCACAACATCTCAAAGCACACTGCACGATCATGTAGATGAAGGCAGGTACCAACCTTTCATCACGCACACAAGATCATGTACGAATCTGCCAACACGAATAGGAAATCCAATCTCGTTTTGTGCAGTGGCACTGAAATCAAGCAAAGTCACCGGTGTGACATTTAAGTTTGCTATAGAAACAAGTTGAATAGATATCCCTGTTTTAACTGAGGCAAAAAAGGAAACAATTACTGGCCAGTAAAGCAGGATGAAACATACAACGACAAAAAGAAGCATCTAACTTATCTTGATGGAAAACAAAGTAGGACCGTAGCATTTCTAAAACTGTTGCATTGATTCATATTAACAGAGACATTCTCTTAAAACAACATTCCTTAAAAATGTAATTTACTTTTAACAGTGGCATTGCTTCAATTTTGCAGCGGCATTCTTAGATTAACAACAGCAAAATAGTTGTATGGGACATGGGGCATGGGACATGCCAGCACCATGTGCGTCCACACGTATAAATGGGTGATGCAGAGTATGTTGCCAAGCAGCATATCTGCGTTGGTCCCATATTTGTTCTCTTTGAACCTTTTTCCTATGTGAGGGTAGCAAATATAGTCTTGCACAAACTACTCGACACCCCAGTTTATTTCCTTTTTCAACAAAGAGATCGGTTCCTTACAAATGTGTGTACTGGGTTACCCCCTTTTTCCCTTTTCGAGCAACAAAGCGGCTAGATAGCCAGTCTATACTACTTTCCCTCCCTCCTTTCCTCATTGAACCACGTCCTAGATTCATGCTCCACCCCACCGCACCCTTCTTTCCTCTTTGAACCAAGACCTAGATTCGACTACAGAATCGAAAAAGATCCGCATGCAGCTAGGGCAATGACGGTTTCAAACAAAGTTATACCTTAGGGTTGTCGGGATGTGGCTTGGTGTGCGGCGGGAGGACGGATCTGCCCACACTACGTACGATAGCGAGGAAGAAGGGGTGGTGGCCCTCCCACACAGGTGCCGGGTGAAAGAGAATAACATAGCCGACAGTGGACTGCCTCCCTCGCCGAAGGCGATAGAGTGAACACTGCACCTCCTCCCCTTCCCGGTGCGACGGGATTCGGACGGCTCCTTCACCAGCTATGAGGGGGAGAGAGAGAATGAGGACAAAGCAGTCTTGTTTAGATCTGGTGAAGAGGGTGAGAGACAGTGAATATAGCAAACCCTAGCAAAAGAACGCTGAGCCTCCAGCGTGTATATATATGTAGTGCGGCGAGAGTGTGGAGAGTGCAAACCCTAGCGAACAAGCGCTGAGGCTCCAGCTTATATAGTATAGTACTAGTACTCGTGTATACTACTAATATATAGTGGAGTGGTTTTCTTTTTCTCTCCATAACAATCATTTTAAATTGTGTAAGTACAAAACAAAACTCTTTATTTAACGTACCAGTGAAGAAAACTACTTATGATGAGCTAACGATCCACGTGTCCTGGTCGCACTTCCTGTCCTTCATGTGCGGTACACCACCCTCCGTTAAGTGAACAACCACACATGCGCCAAATTATCGGAAACATGTGAGAGTGTGCACAAATAAAGAATTTTAATTTCAATTATCATAAAGGTTTGAGAGTATGTGCAGTTTGCGTGTCTCAATAATTATGGTTTGTTGTGTTCGTCCTAAACTTGGTCAAACTTTACAAAGTTTAAAGTCAGTCAAATATAATATGTAGAGTAAATAAAAATGGAGGGCTACTACGTACATCCGGGTTTTTAGTCCACACCATTTTTTAATCAAAGTTTGACCACATATTTAGTTAATAGCTGGACAAATAAAATTACAGGGGAGCCGAAGACAAAGTTGTGAGAAGGCTTAGAAATCAATACAAAACTTATGCTCTTAGTGCCAACGTCGATCCTTCTTCGTGGAAACATTTGGTTCATAGCCAATTGTGTGATAAAATTGCACCAACGTGAAAGACGGTTGCGTCTCCAATGCAACCAAGGTGAACTGATGAATGATATCATCTTTGTGGGTAACAAGCAAAGAGTACTGATGGAAGACAACTTGTTTTTCGTTGAAAATCGATCAGCTTCACCAGCCAATGCAACCATGAGGCGCAACCATGAGCATCGATAGGTCATCATGGTGATGCATCATCCATTTGGCATCAAGTTTGGGTGAGGCACCAATGAAGTTCGACAAATCCTCACTCTGGTCTGTTTCTTCTCGGTAATCAAGCTCGAGGAAGGAAGAACCACGTGGCAGAGGACAGTGAGGCGGAACAACAATGGCCATCCAATTTTGTGCAGTTCCACTAAAATTGAGGAAGACATGCTCGGGTATGGAGATACACATCGCTGTTTGCAAAAATATAAGAAAGGGATATAGTGTTGTTACTTTGTTTTGGCAGTGGTACAAGATTAATAGTGACATCTCAATTGTCAATAAGAGTTAATGAAAAGTACACCAACAAATAGAAGCATCATGATTATCTTGATGGGAACTAAACCAGGATACCCGAGAAAAAAAGCATTACTTCATTTAACCAGTGATAGTATTAGATTAACAACAGCAATAAGAGCATATGGACAATGACCGCACAACCACCATGTACTTTTTGTCGAAACAACATGTATACCTCCACCGAGGCATAAACCAGGACAACTTTTCGAGTGGCATCTCCTCTATAATAGTAAAAAATAGGTGATGTTGGACCAGGCGACGAACCCTAGCTACTATACATGGGGAGCTGGGGAGTAGTGGCATAGAAGAAAACCCGCATGCAGTGACCTGGGGAGCTGGACCAGTATAAGAAGTTATACCTCAGGTGGGCGAGATGTCGCTTAGGCAGGCGGGCGGGATCTGCCCACACGACGACAATGAACATGGGCACGGAGGACCTTTGTCTGCGCCAGCGCCGGCTCCGAGAGGACGGTACGCATCGGCTTCCTCCATTGCCGACGGCGACAACGTCAACGCTGCACCTCCTCACCTCCCGCAGTGGACGGGGTTCAGCCGCATCTGTGAGCACCGGTGAGGAGAGAGATAGAGTGGACACTATCATCTTGTTTAGATATGGAGAGGGTGAGAGAGCGAGACGTGAGAAACCCTATCAAACAAGAGGCTATATATACAATGGAGTAAAAAATCTCTCCATAGCAGTGGTTTTAAATAGAATACACGCGTTCCCGAAAAAAGAAACGAAAACTGGCGGACAATTTTTTAACGTACCAAGAAAGAAAACTCGATCAAAAACACGCCCCCGCTTCCAGGTTGCGAGAGTCATCACGCACACACACATAGACATAGACATGCATATCCGTGTTTACATAAAATTCCATCTCCAATCATATTTGTCCAATTGGCACATTATTTACGTTGTTAATTATATACGCAACAATATTAACGAACATCATCTCTTGTTTGCAGGCGCCCGAACCACTGCCACGCCCGCTCCTGACCAACCCAAACCATCTTCATCACCTGCGCGTGCTTCCCGCCCGAAACGGTTAGTGCCGCATTCATGCCCGACCAGAGCGGACACGGCCTCTCACTGGCGCCGGCATTGAAGCGGCACGCCGGCCAAGAGAGTGTCGCCCGCGCCGCTTCCCGATGCACGCGACTGCTCCATGTTCAAAGGTCGCAATAGTCGGCCACAACATGCATGTAAAAAGTTCTTGGGAGTCCGTGCTACAGCTAGCTGTCCTCCCCCTCCTTGTCAATCTCTTCCAGTAGTGCTAGTACTCCATGGCGCGATCCATCGACAAGCAGCCGGGAAAGTTACCGTATACTCGGTTTGCGGTGAGTGGCATGCCAAGCGATCGTGTCGGGTGGAGCTGTGGAGGAGGGTGAGACACGAACACGACATACGTGATTTAAACGTTGGTTTTGCTCGATGGCACGATCCAACAAAAAGAAATGTTGGTTTCTCTCCGTTTCCATTTTTTCTCCGGAAAAACAGAAACTTTCCACTCCATTTTCATTCCTACTCCAGGGTTGCCCCGTTACAACATTCCATCAAATACAATGGAAAACTAACACGCATGCTGATGCATCTCAATGATTCACAGATCATAGCCAACACTTCACAACTGAAGACAAAAGTTGTGAGAGTGTGTACAAAATAAAAACTACTGATGGGGTCACTACGACTCAAACCCTAAACCCTAAACAGGATTTAATTTCTTGGCTAGGTAGAACCTATTGATGGAAAGACGACTGGCACCCTCGGATCATACGATGCTTTTGTGCAGTTCCACTAAAATCGAGTTGAGCATCCCTGATGGCAAAGATATTGAAGAAGTGTGATTAGAATAATAGTACTGGCACTAGGTCATGAGACATAAACTCATCAAAAATAGAAGCCGGTAGAGGTAGATAAAGATCGACATGGAGATGGAGCTACGTGGGGAGCTGCGGCAGTGGAGCAAGCTGGCTCCAAAAGGAAGTTGTACCTGGGACGTCGGGCTGTAGCTAGAAGGGCAGTTGGGAGGCGGCATCAGCCCATACTGCGGGGACCCCCGATTGGGACGCACTGACAGTGGGTTTTCTCCCTCGCCGATGTCAATCGCGTCTACGCAGAACATTGCCCCCTTCCCCCAGCGGCGGGATCAGGCCGGATCTGTGACCAGCGGTGTGGCCATCGTCGTTCTATGCTTGTGAAGAGAGCAACCCAAGCAAGCAGGCTTGTAGCTTAGGCTCCTGCTAGTGTATATATAGTGGTTTTCTTTTTCTTTCCATATCATCCATTTTATATTGCGTACGTGTCATTGAAGAGTGAAATGATGGTTGCTTCTTCCGACTAACTTACTGTGTGATTTGACTGCTCCTTAGTGTCCCCTACACGTACTCCCCCTACGTGTATGACCGTTCCTGAGTCTCACTTGTACTTATCTCTATTTTCTTGCATGACACGTAAACAGGATGCGCATGGAGGAATTTTGTTACTGCATGTTGTTATGTAGTACTATTAGTACCTACTCCCTCGTCCCGGTTCACTACTAGTACTCCCTGCGTCCTGGCTTATTGGTCCCCTTTGTACTCAATTCATGGGCTCGTTTTCCTCAAGAAATTGTATTTACCAACGTATTAATATCGGGAATGCATGCATGAACAACGAATGATTAAACCTTGCATGCAACGTTTTGACAAAGCATTGACTTATGAACATGTGAATGTGAGGGACTACAACCCCGTGCATGCATGCAACAATCACACGTACACAAGGACACAAAAACGCGCGCGACGCGCTAATGCATGCATGTCCGTGCACACGACGGAACACACACGGTCATGCTCAAGTGCTCAACCTACATGTGCATGCACACACATACTCAACCCAGGTGAGCTAGTGACCGTATAAACACCGGAAAATGTATATATTGAGCGCGATGAGCGTATTATGAAGTCCACTGACCGGATTTTTACAAATATAAAGTGACAGACAGTGTATTTATCTCGTTTGAAATGTAGCCATATTAACCGGAAAGGAGGCAGTATGGACTAGCATTACTTTGCTGTGTCCCGTCAACTTGCTGAACAAGGAGAAGCTTGGAGGACGGGAGAAGCTTGCGCGCGGTGGCTCGCAGGACAAGGAGAAACTTTGACTAATGCAAGCTCTCCCTCGCTCAGGCGGTGGACGTGCAATAGTTAATTTGGTGTTAGACTGCCAGAAGCATACACTGTACTAGTACTATTATTGTTCGACTTCCTGAAGAGGCGAACAGCCAAGCGCAAAGTTTACTAGTACTAGTACTACTACTATAGAGGTACTCCCTCCTTTTCGGTTTATAGGGCTTTTCTCAAAATTTTAGATTTCTGATGGTTCCCTACCACATGTTCAGATTCCAAGGTGCATTAAATCATTGCATGCAAGTATTAAGAGAAAATTAACCAATGCATGGACTTCATGCATATATGCATTGCAATTAATGCATTGGTAAACATAATTTTTTGAGGAAAACGAGTGCATTAATTGAGTGTTTTTGCAAACTACAAAAATTATTCCACCACTCACCATCTACCTTGGTTGATGAGATTTTTGAATTGAGCCCTATAAACCAGAAAGGCGGTAGTATGTACTACTGCTAGGAACCAGATGGAGGAGCGTCTGCACTCTTATTTTATTTTAAAATGTGATAAAGCAATCTTCAACACATTTGGTTCTCTTCGAGGGTTCTCACATGTGATAATGGAAGTTGATTGCATGGAATACTCGCCACAATTCTCGCTTAATTCTGGCTCATATCATGTTACAAATAGGAGCGCTCGATAATATTTTCTCTTTTTTTTGTTATTCAGCATGTAAACAGGCCAGCAAACCTTGTGGCGCATCTTTGTGCGAACCGTGTTGCTGCACTTTGAATGTGATCGAGAGTTGGCTTGATGAAACATCTCGCTTCCTTCTTTTTTTTGCAGGGTACCTCGCTTCCTAGTGACCAGTCTCTTGGCTGATCGTCCTAAGAATGCTTATATATGGATAAAGCTCTCTCATTTACCCGCAAAAAAGAATAAGCCATATTAACTGGAAAAGAGGGAATATGGACTAGCACTACTTTTTGGTGTGTCCCGCCAACTCGCAGAATGAGGAGAAGCTCGCAGGACAAGGTGAAGCTCGCTTAATCCCACTCCGTCTACCTCAAGCCTGGTGGCTTGCAGGACGAGGAGAAGCTTTTGACTAATGCAACCTACCCTCTCCCAGGCGGTGGACATGCAACAGTTCATTCGGTGTCAGATTGCCAGAGGCATACACTGTAGTACCATCAATGTTTGACTTCATGAAGAGGCGAAGAGCCAAGCACAATAATGTTTAGTAGTACGAGTAGTACTACTACTAGAACCGCATGGTGGAGCGTCTTTACTCTTATTTTATTTTAGTCTCTGATAAAGTACATATTTATTCGGGAGAAGTGCGGAAAACGGTAGCCCAATAGTAGTATTAAAAAACATCGAACATGTAATGATGATATCGATCAACCATGCTCGAATATATCTTGGCCTCCTTGCGAGCCCGTCTGTGTGTTCTCGCTCCTCGTCTCTCTCAAGGAACGGCGAGTTGGCCATTTTGCCGTCAATTGAGATCGGTTTGCTCACACTCCGGTCCCACATGTCAGTGATATGCCAAGAGGAAGTGCCTTGATCGACTGGCCATACGCGTACTTGGTTTTGCACCTTCATACTACTCCTCCCTCCGTCACAGTTTACAGGGCGCGCTTCGTTCTCATGCATTTCGCTCCATGCATTTCCACCACTAGAGAGACTTTAGACACGTTTGTTTAATGCTCAATTAATTAGGGCGTGGTAACCGCAATCAAGTCCACAATTTTCTCTTGATGTACTAGGTGTGTACGCGGAGTGGAGTAAGTGCATGCATGTGTGTACCCGGGGTGGAAGTAATGCATGCATGTCTGTACGCATTATTTCCTCTAGTAATAGATGCCGGGCTATAACTTCCAATGCTATTTTTCAAGCCGATCGCTAGTCGCCTTGGTCCTAGAGATTGTTTTTTGAAGCGCGCTCTATAAATAGTGACGGAGGGAGTAGTATGAGCGGATTCAAAGAAGAGCGCATTGATGGTTGCTTCTTCCGAGCAACTTAGGCTAGTCATAGTGGGTAGTAACTTAGACTAGTAACATGCATATGCTACTAGTCTATGTTACTATCATTATAGTGGGTAGTAACATAAGTGTAGTGTCATGCAAGCCTTCATTTATTATGTTGTAGAATAATTTTTCATTGGGGTGTGTTATGTTATGGTAACATATTATGTTACCACAAGCACCTCTCTCCTCATTAACTCCATGCCACATAAGCATATATATCTTGGGGTGCGTTATGTTACTATCCAAGTTACTCCCACTATGGCTAGCCTTAGTGGGAAAGGTGGGCTTATGATTTGACTGCTCATTACTCACTATTAGTGCGGCGCAACGACCTGGCTGAGTCTCCGATGCGGTTGTGCACTACTCCCTCTGTTCTTAAATATACTATGGAGTATTTGTCTTTCTAGAGATTTCAATGAGTGACTACATACGAAGCAAAATGAGTTAATCTACACTCTAAAATATGTCCATTTGAAATATGTAAAAAGATAAATATTTAGGAACGGAGGGAGTATAATTTTGTGCATGGCACATGGACCCGAATGCTGAAGAGGCTTCTGGCAATGCTGTCAAGCTTCCAGCATTTGTTTACATAATTGACGTACTATACAAATAATTTTCCAGTGACATGAAATTGTACAATGCTCTGAGCTTTCAGCTTTAGTTTCGTGTGTCTTGCCATCCATGCTCTTTCAGAAAAAATAAAAAACTAACTTCCTTGCTAATGCATCTCAATGATTAGCAGATCAGAGCTAATATTTACATCACAACTGAAGACAAAGTTGTGAGAAGGTGTTAAATTAAAATTTATCCATGCTTTCATTGGCAGCAACTTCCCCCCAGCTCTGTCTAAACCAACAAGGCATGTTGGGAAAGAAAGTAGTTGTCTGGAGCATGCAACATTCCGATCATTTTGTGCAGTTCCACTAAAATAGAGCTGAGCATCCCTGTTCCAAAGATATTAAGTGTGATTACAAAGAGGACTGTTGATGAAACAATAAACACACAAATAGAAGCCGGTCACCTTTGCAGTCTCTCTTAAGACTAACTAGTTGGAGAAGATTAAGCAAATAGTTGGAGAAGATTAGGCTTGGAGTTGGATGAGGAGGATAGAGCAAAACCAATCTCCCTTTGTGCAACAAGACTTTGAAATGTAGAGATGTTGCCCGTGTGACATTTTAGTACAACTGCACAAAACACTCTTAAGAAAAAAGTGATTTGTGCAGTTCACCAAATGGTCGCAATAGCAACAAGGTGAAATGGATAGCCCTGTTTGCAAAAAAGAAGTAGAAAGGAAACAATTACTGGCCAATAACAGTTGATGACACATACGACGATAAAAAATAAGCATATTCCTTGTCCTAAGGGAAGATAACAACACGGTTGTGTTTGTCTAAAACAATGTGAGGACGAGATTGCAATACGGAAAGTACACCGGACGAGCGACGTTTTGGGCAAAGAACTATGGAAGATCCACATGCAAGATTTTCCAGATGCAGCGACGTGAGAAGACGAACAGTGGAGCAAGGCCGGAGGGGATACCTGGGGGTCATCTGGATGTAACTAGGAGAGCGGCGGTGGGCGGGATCTACCCATACCGCGGTAGCTAGCAAGTGGCATAGGCCCTACCGCGCCGGAGCTTGGTCAGAGAGAATGACGGGTACCGCAGATTGGGACGTGCTGCCTCGGCGCCGTCGAATGGAGAAACGATGCACATCCTCCCTTTCCGCCGGCCGACAGGATGCGGCCGGATCAGTGACCAACGGTGAGAGAGAGAGGCCACCGCCACCTTGTGTGAGATACTCTAAAGAGAGACAAACTCCGGCAGGCAGGCTCTATTGTATATAGTGGAGCAGACTACCTTTTTCTCCATAAAAATCATTTTATATTCTGTGTACGTGCCATTGAGCGATATAACTTTATTTAAAAATAACGCGCCAACACATCAAGTCGAATTTTGTTTCGTGCACGCGTGGTACACGACCTCCGTAGGTAAACAACCGCTACATGCGCTCAAATTAGCACGTGGGCCGCCATTTCGTACAGAAATGAGCTCCACCGTGTACCCGCGCGGGTGTGGCTGGGCACGAAACGTGAGTACGTGCACCTATTCTCTGCGTGTACATACACCACCTACGTGGGGTTGTGTGAGAGAGATACAAATGTAGAGAGATATAGTGTGTGAGTTCGTGAGTGTTTTGGGGGGGGGGGTGAGAGATAGACAAGGAATATGTGTTGATGATATTTCAATAAAACATGTAACATATGCAATTGTGTGTGAAATAGAGGCCTGGATATATCATATATATAGAGGGGGCGATCCACTAGAAGAGAGTGGAGGTATCATCGGCGTGAGGTATCCATAGAATCGAAGAGAGGGATGATGTGTGTGTGTGTGTGCGCGCGCGCGATCGATAAAGAGTGCCATCAAATTTGTGTGTGCCCACGTCAAAGATATAGGGTGGCTGGCCTACTGGAACATGAGAGGGGACAGGTGCAGGTTGTCTCTGTGGCATGGATATCTACCTACAGTGCTGGACTATCGGTGTGTGGTGGTGGTGGTGGGGAGAGACCTAATTAACTATAGAGGTACAATGGCTGTTATATGTGTGGAGGAGGAGAGAGACCTACCTTATGTATTGAGGGAGATCGATCGGCATCCATGCATATGTATAGGAGAGGAATAAGGTTGGGAGAGAGAAAGAGCTAGAGTGTCGAAGGGGTTGGTGGTGGAGTTGCTTCTAACAAATGGTGGGATAGGCTTGCTAGACAAACGGAGGGCACACCTGCAATATCAGTAAGAGAGGGTATGCCTACCTGTTTGTGCACATGCGTGTGAGAGACGGGTCAGGAGGCATGCACGATGATGAGGGGGACGATATGGCTCTGGTAAGCAGACGTAACTACATAGGAAGATCAATCGTCCTTTGTCGGAGAAAGGAGAGACATAACTTGTGAGGTACGTTGATCGATGGGTGAGGGGAAATAGTTAAAGTCGACCTAGGTATATGTAGGGAGATCGATCGGTATACATGCATGTATGTGTTAGAAGCAAATAAGGCCCAGAGAGAAGGATAGAGAGAGAGGGATGCAGCTAGGAGGTGGTGCGAGAGGCATACTATATCGGGGGGGGGGGGGAGAGTGTGCGAGTACGAGAGCGATGAAAAGAGGGGTGGGAGTGAGGCATGGACGATGAGGAGAAGAGGGAAAGCTTGTGTTTGTGGTAGGCACACTTGGCTAGAGAGGCATATCGATTGATGTGTGCCATAAAGAAGGAGCTGGGGGGCTACACACATCGTGGGTGAACGACCTGAAGTGAAAAGATGAATTTGCACGATGGAGCTAGAGAATGCCGAGGGAGGGTGAGAGGGATGCGGGCGTGTGCATGCACGAGAGAA
This sequence comes from Aegilops longissima, assembly GCA_021605205.1. NCBI lineage: Eukaryota > Viridiplantae > Streptophyta > Magnoliopsida > Poales > Poaceae > Aegilops > Aegilops longissima. The sequence goes on along the minus strand of CM038679.1, from coordinate 439,525,499 downwards.
AGTTAGCACTAGCTACAAAGATAAGAGGATTGTGCTGGTGTAAAAGACGAATAGAGATCATAATTCATTATAAAAAGTGAATTCGGATATTTGAAGAATTTATCATAGTGTTTTAAACTGACGCATGCGTGAATATATATAACGGTGATACACACAGTGTGGTTATGAACATGTTATACTACATATAATATATTTTATCTCTACTCTTATAAAAACAGAGTTGTTGATGATGGTGTGCCTGCCATCCTGCAATATTGGCTGTCCGATTTATATCTAATGGATAGTAAGGAAACTATGGCAATTTTGAAAAAAGATGACCACACCCCTCTCCACATTTGCAACTAAGGCCTCCCCTCGACCATCTTGATGTTCTGTGAAACGCATGGGCATCTTACTAGTACTACATATAATATATAGAACATTGATTATAATTTGGGATAATGTGTGGCTTTTGCAGCTCAGGGCTAAATACTTGTCATAATGTAGGGGGCGGGAACTATACTTTGTGTGATAAACACGGTGTACGTATGGAACATGGTTTAGATTATGAATATCTAGTTAGTACATCAAATGTACTATTATTTGGAATCAACATCAAGTGTATTCAAAAAATTGAATTCGAGTTCATATAGTACACATAGTTCATATCTATCTCTATAGTAATCATGTGGTCTGTTGTTAAGGTAATACACGAATGATGGTTGAAGTTGGTGATGTCTACTACACAACCTTCTTCTTGTAGATGTTGTTGGGCCTCCAAGTGCAAAGGTTTGTAGGACAGTAGCAAATTTCCCTCAAGTGGATGACCTAAGATTCATCAACCCGTGGGAGGGTAGGATGAAGATGGTCTCTCTCAAACAACCCTGCAACCAAATAACAAAGAGTCTCTTGTGTCCCCAACACACCCAATACAATGGTAAATTGTATAGGTGCACTAGTTCGGCGAAGAGATGGTGATACAAGTGCAATATGGATGATAGATATAGGTTTTTGTAATCTGAAAATATAAAAACAGCAAGGTAACTAATGATAAAAGTGAGCACAAACGGTATTGCAATGCTTTGAAACAAGGCCTTGGGTTCATACTTTCACTAGTGCAAGTTCTCTCAACAATAATAACATAATTGGATCATATAACTATCCCTCAACATGCAACAAAGAGTCACTCCAAAGTCACTAATAGCAGAGAACAAACGAAGAGATTATTGTAGGGTACGAAACCACCTGAAAGTTATCCTTTCTGATCAATCTATTCAAGAGTCCATAGTAAAATAACACGAAGATATTCTTTCCGTTCGATCTATCCTAGAGTTCGTACTAGAATAACACCTTAAGACACAAATAAACCAAAACCCTAATGTCACCTAGATACTCCAATGTCACCTCAAGTATCCTCGGTATGATTATACGATATGCATCACACAATCTTAGATTCATCTATTCAACCAACACAAAGAACTTCAAAGAGTGCCCCAAAGTTTCTACCGGAGAGTCAAGACGAAAACGTGCCAACCCCTATGAATAAGTTCACAAGGTCCTTGAACCCAAGTTGATCACCAAAACATACATCAAGTAGATCACGTGAATATCCCATTGTCACCACAGATAAGCACATGCAATACATACATCAAGTGTTCTCAAATCCTTAAAGACTCAATCCGATGAGATAACTTAAAAGGGAAAACTCAATTCGTTACAAGAGAGTAGAGGGGGAGAAACATCATAAGATCCAACTATAATAGCAAAGCTCGCGATACATCAAGATCGTGCCAAATCAAGAACATGAGAGAGAGAGAGAGATCAAACACATAGCTACTGGTACATACCCTCAGCCCCGAGGGTGAACTACTCCCTCCTCGTCATGGAGAGCGCCGGGATGATGAAGATGGCCACCCGTGAGGGATCCCCCCCTCTGGCAGGGTGACGAAACATGATCCCGGTTGGTTTTTGGTGGCTACAGAGGCTTGCGGCGGCGGAACTCTCGATCTAGGTTATGTTTTGGAAGTTTGGGTATATATAAGAGTTGTTGGCGTCGGGAACAAGTCAGGGGGGTCTCCGAGGTGGCCACGAGGTAGGGGGTGCGCCTTGGGGGTAGGGCGCGCCCCCACCCTCGTGGGTGCCTCGGGACTCTTCTAGCCCATCTCCGATACTCCGTGGGCTTCTTCTGGTCCAAAAATAATCTCCGTTAAGTTTCAGGTCAATTGGACTCCGTTTGGTATTCCTTTTCTGCAATACTCAAAAACAAGGAACAACACAAACTGGCATTGGGCTCTGGGTTAATAGGTTAGTCCCAAAAATCATATAAAATAGCATATAAAACATCCTTGATGGATAATATAATAGCAAGGAACAATAAAAAATTATAGATACGTTGGAGATGTATCAGTTGGCAACAATCATGATTGTAGATTCTTATTCAAATAGAGAAACGAATTCAAATTTAGTTCTAATTGCAGTGGTACTATAGACATTTGGAATGCACTTAAATGTTGGTATGAGTAGGTTACATGCATTATACAGCTAGCGAAAAAATTTAATTGGACATAACATGGATTCATAGCTTTGAATATCATTCGTATAGTAAAACGGGACAAGACTCTGTCTTTGTGTGGTGTGAATAGTTTTATCTTTTTTCATTTTATTCGTTGAGGGAAGTGCAGATTGATTTGGTACGTACAAGTACAATATTACACGTTAGGCTTGTCCCTAAAATTCAACCCGCGCCTTGTTATATCTCGAAAATTCAGATATCGTGCTCCCAAAACTCACGCCTTCACAAACCCGTGCCTTGCTATCCCGAAATTACAACGCTGAAAACTCCCTCCACTGCCAAACTCGACACGCGAAATCCCCTTCTAACCCTCGAATAAAGGGCCGCTGCTCAAATCAAGGGTACTTTTGTAACATACCGTACATTTTGGACAAGCGTGTCCCTAAGTCATGGTTCCCCCCTCCCATCGCCTCCTTTTCGCCATTAGAAATCCCATGCCACCATAAACTCTCTGCTCCAGCCGGGAAACCCCACCCTTCTCCGTCCCCCACCTCACCGCTGCCCAGTCGGAGCCTCTTCCCCGATGACGTCGTTCACCTCAACAGCTCGACGTCCCTCATCCACCTCCCCGAACGAGGATCTGACGTCCATCTCATTGTCCCACTGGTTCAGCCGATCCGTCCTCCACCTCCAAGGAGCTACTCCGACGATCACCTCGTCTATCGCGGCTGCTTCATCCCCACAGCGCCGCCTTAACCTGTTCCACCGGAACCGCAGCATCCTCACCGACTCCTCGGACGAAGCCGAGGCCTACTCGGCGCCACCAAAGAGGTTGTACACTCATCGCATCGCACCTTCTCCTTAACTCGACCTCCCGACGCCGTCGGTGCTCCATCCCGCACCCCCATGGCACGGCTACCTCAAAGCCGGTGCCGCAGGCGACATCTCCACGACGGCTCTCCCCCAGTGCGAGGCCCCTTCAGCGGCGGCGTCCATACCAGCCGGATCTGCCATCGCTGTCCGACTCTCGCCGCCACGCCATCGCTGCTGCCCGGCTCTCGCCGCTTTCGCTTCGCGCTTGCTGCTGCTGCTCCGGCTCTCGCTCACTCGCGCTGCTGCTGCTGCTTCGGCTCTCGCTCGTTCACTCACACTGCTGCTGATGCTCCGGCTCTCACTCGCTCGCGCTGCTGCTACTGCTCCGGCTCTCGCTCGCTCACGCTGCTGTTGCTGCTCTCCCTTCGCTCGTGCTACTGCTCTGCTCTGATTTAGCTACACTTCAGTCGACTGAATCGACTTTTGGGTTAGTCGATTTTCAGGGGGGGCTTGCCGGAGTTAAGGAAGAACCAACTGCAGCGGAGAGGGGGGCTCGCCAGAGAGGTACCCAACTATCTATCTTAGGGTTCAGGGTGGGGGCGCGGTGGCATGGGGATCGCTGGAGAAAAAGCTCGGCTGGGGTAGAGGGCTGGCCGGGGCGGCGGCGGACCAGCGGTGGGGAGTTGTTTTGGGGTGGCAAGGCGGCGCGGGAGCGTCGCGGGCCGGCGGCGAGGCCGGTGGTGGCTGGCTCAAGGGGGTGCAGGTTGAAGATGAACTGCAGGCCCTCCCTAAACTACATGTGAAGTGCCTCTCTGCTACCATTGCGTTCAGTTTCGACAGTAACATTCATGTTCCACAGTAAATTTCAGTTTCGACAGTTAAGTTTAGAGTCAACAGTTTTTACCTCATTTGTTGTAGTCAGGTGGTTTTTGGTGATGTAAATTTTACATCTATCAATTTTTGGTAATGTATTTTACATCATCTATTGGAGATGCTATTAGAATCCCACTTGAGATTAACGATGTCTGTCTTGTACTGCTTTAGCCTCGACATCTTACGGCTCGCTGGAGCTGCTCCAACAACGGAATCATCCATCACAACAGAGCAGTGCCCTGGACGCCGTCTACAAATTCCTCAGATCTTCCTCCACACCTCCAACAGCCACCTCTGCCTCAACTTCTTCAACGACCAACCCAATGAGGCTGAGGTCGACACGACTACGGCAAAGAGGTTGTACGCTTGTCACATCACTTATTACTCTACATTCATGTCGATCCATTAGGGCTATTTTGGTTCAAAGGAAAAACATAGCAATAGGAAATTTTCCTATGGCACTCTACTATTCAATTATTCATGCATTTTGTTGAAAGGAATGGAGCAAAACATCCACCTGGACCTACTTTTCAAAATCCTATGCATGAAAACATGACCAAGTCCATTAGTGGCAGAATAACATTCTAACTGTACACGCTTTGATATGGTTTCACTTTAATTTGGCCATGTTTCTTGCATTCCTCCGCTCTTCCAATTCCTATGAACCAAACACCCAAGTTGACAAAAATCCTATGTTTACAAATGCTTTGTTTGCCATGTGCATTCTTATCCTATTCCGGTGTTTTTCCTATCCCTGCGTTTTTAGAATCATGCAAGCCAAAGGAGCCCTTACCGAATTACTTCAGTTATAGGTAGATGTCGAAGAAAACTTTGTGTGGTTTGTCCTGCTCCTGTCGCGACGTCGTCCACCTCACCTGAGCTGCTCCATCGACAGAAGCATCCACCAAACTAGACATCATGACTCCTGACCGTCTTTTGCCGCCTCAGATCTCCTTCCCCGCCGCCGGCACCCACCGCAACAACATCACCATCATCGACTCAGCAGATGAACCTGAGGAGTACACGGGTCCACAAGAGAGGTCGCACTCTTTTGTTTCTGCTTATGTTATGCATTGTTTAATATCGTCTTGTTCACCTCTTAGACTCCAAGTCAGGTCCAAATTAATATTCAAACTCGAGTTCTAAATTAGTTGTGGGGCACATATCGAGGCAGCAATGAATAGTATCTCTGTCCAATATCTTGTTCACCTAGGGTATGCCTATTTTGTTCATCTTGGGCGGGAAACAAATGGTAAAGCAATCATCATCTGTCTTTTTTATTAAATTAAAGCAATCATCAGCCTGCTATCATTATTTTTGGATCCATCCATTGGTTGTTATCATCACTCTAGATTTCTGCATGCTCTTCTTACATAATCTCACTATATTTTTTCGTATGCATGTCAGATATTGTACACAGTCATGCTGAACATGTAGAGAAAAAGAGAAGAGCTTTGCGCGGCAATACAATGTCATGCAGACATCGCTCCATGGTGGGTTCAATGGCAAACCCTCCCCCCTCTCCAGATTGTAATCCAGAGGAAGATATCTGTTCTGAGGCGGATTCAGATGTAGCTGACCACTCCTATTTACCCCCCAAGGTGTTTTCTCCAACTAGGCATGATGATGCTAGTCATGTCATGCATATGTTGCCTTGGAGTTCCTACTTTCGACATCATATATGTTATCTGCTTAGTTTAGACATGTTCTGTAATGCCACCTGTTTAGTTTCTATATCATATATGGGAATTATGCAGTCTCATGTCTTTTAGCCAGCCATAATATATGTGAAATGTGCAATGCCATCCTATTTAACCAGGCATCATATATTTCAATGATATATTGCCCATCCTTTTATGCATTACATTTCCATTTGTCGATAATGTTTGTACATTAAACTACTCTTCATGTGAATCAGCCATTTGAGTGGGTGATGAAAAAATCTGGAGTGAAAACAAGGCCTTCAGAGCAGACAATGCTACCTGTCGAAGCAGATCTCTTGCTGGGTCCCGATAGCTCCTCAGAGATGAATTTAGAGATAGATGACCGGTCCTATTCCCCCATCGAGGTGTATGCTCTAACTTGGCATGGTTATACTGCTCATATCATGCATATGGTGTCTTGCATTACATAATTTAGATATCATATACACAATATTCAACACCATGTTCTTAGTTCAGACATCATATATGCGAATGCCCTCTGCTTAGCATATAAATCACATATGTGAATTAAATCACGCGATCTTGATTACTTAGATAACATGTATGTGAATTATGTCATGCGATCCTGTTTAGTTAGTCATCATATCTTTGAATTATGTTATGCTATGCTATCCAGTTTAGATAGACATCATATATGTGAAATTATGTCATGCTATCCGTTTTAGTTAAACAATATACATGCCAACTATTTCATGCCCTGTTTTTCCACACTATCTATTGCATCTGTCTCTCATACAATGTCTGTACATTCAACTATGTTTCCTGTTTATCAGCCATTTGAATTGGAGCGAGTGATGGCAGTATCTAGCAGAGTACAACCACGGTCTTCAAATATAACAGTGCTCCCTCTTGGTGGAGATAGCACCCCGGCTCTACATGCACGAGAACTAGCCCTACCACACATAACCCAGACTCTCACAGATTGTACCCCTACTGTCGGATTGTGGGTTTCGGCAAACCCTTGAGGTTCGAACACTGGGGTGCGCACGAAGATCTCTCTCCCTCTCTAGCTCGCTCACGCAATGATCTCAAGGCCTAGCTTGCCGAACCCAAAGAACAAGGGACACAAGAGTTTATACTGGTTCGGGCCACCGTTGTGGTGTAATACCCTACTCCAGTGTGGTGTGGTGGATTGCCTTGTAGGCTGGGGATGAACAAGTACAAGTGATGAACAGCCTCCTGAGGAGAGGTGTTCTTGAGCTCGAGGAGCTTGTGGGTTTGTGGGAGATCTGAATGATCCGTCCTAAGGTGAGGTCCCAGATCAGTTGCCCCCTACGGTGGTGGCTAGTCCTATTTATGGAGGCCCTGGTCCTCTTCCCAAATGTTAGGCGGGAAGGGATCCCACAACTGCCAATTTTGAAGGGAGACAACTCTATCCTGACAAAAGGTGGTCTTCGCCTGCCAAAGGCTCTGGTAGCGACGCCGCTATGGGCTCCGCGGTGACCTCCTTCCTGCCGTCCTGCTGGTCTTGGTCTTGTTGCACCTATATGGAAACCTTTGCCTGATGCCTCGGGACTCCTCGCCTGCGCTTGCCTCTTTAGCACCAAAGAGACTGGTGCTCTGCGCCCGCTGGCGCCCGCCGGCGCCAGCCTGGCTTCGGTCGTCATGGCTCACGTCATGCGAACCTCACGAGATGCCCCTGCCTTGATAGCTCCGCTCCTCGCGAGCCAGCCTAGTGAGGCTGCCCTCAGGAGGTCTTGTGTCGTCTTCCTTGCGAGGCTTGGCCCCTCGTGAGGGTCTTGAGTGGTTGTTGATGACGATGGGCCGTACCAGGCCGTTGGTGGAGCCATGCCGTGGGCCGCAGGCAGGTGAGTCTGGGGACCCCCGTTCCTAGAATGCCGATAGTAGCCCCCGGGCCCAAGGCGCGCTCGTACTTGGCTTCGAGGCGAAGCCAAGGGGCAAGTGCGGAGCTCTGCGGGCTCAACCGCCTGCGGCCTTGATTGACGCGTGGTGATTGACAGGACATGGGCGTCTCCGCTTCCCCATGCTGCCTTGGCAACTGCCCAACTTGACGAGTCCCTGGTGCATGTAGAAAAATCATCATTACCTGCGATCATGGAGGTCGATAGTTGGCCTCCTCCTGGCTATAAATGAGGAGGGGGGCCTCTTCCTCCTCGCTTTTACTGCCTTGCTGCAACACCCATGGCTTCCACCTAAGAGGGGGCGTGGCCGCCCCCGCAAGCATGCTGCCACCCTCGCTGTGGTCCCTCGCGGGCGCGGCCAAACTTCTTCGGGGCTCGGCGCCGTTCCTGGCTGCCGCGGCAGTGCCTCCCCACGTGGCGGGAGCCGTCCGTGGCGTGGTAGTCCCGTCAACGAAGGGAGGCGCGCCATGGTCTCCTGGCCTCCCCGACCACGCTTCCACTCGGTGGAGGTGCTGCCGGAGTTTGTCGTGTGGTCAGAGAACCCGGCCGACACCTAGCTTTAGCTTTCGTGCTCCTTTGCCGGTGAGCTGCCGACCGCAGGTCCTGGTGGCCTCTGGCTGCAGGCCGACGGCTGCTGCAGCAAGGCCTCGTGGGTCGCGGTGGAGGTCTCCATCACGGGCAATGTAACCCTGGCCCGCGTCTGGCAGACGTTTGCCTGCGCGCGCGATCTGAGCAGGCGGTGCACCCTCCACTTGAAGTACGACAGCGTCGCGACCCTCTTCATGAGGGTGTTCAGGGAAGATGGTCGCCACGCTGGGTGCTGCCCTGAGGAAAACGATGGTGACAAAGTGCTCGACCTTGGCGACGGCTGTGACGAGGAGGAGGGCGAACTTGCCCTCGGCGATGGCCGTGGCTCGTTCGACAGCGGCAGCTCTTCCTCCAGCGAAAGCTCTAGCAGCGGCGGCTATGACCAGCCGCCGCGCCGCCGGGCTCGCTTCGAGGACGGTGGCGGGTCGTCCTGTCCCCACACCCCAGTGAAGCGCGAGGAGGGCTCCGTCTGAGTCCCCGGGGGTGCTGGGAGCTGATCCTCGTGAGCAGCCGCGGGCGTAGGAGCCGCTTTTGCCTGTCTTTCCCTTTCTTCCTATACTTCAAACACAAGTATGGGTCCCTGCGAGGGCGTGTATTGAACCGTAATGCTTATGCTGCTTTATGCTTATGTCTACCGTTTCCGGGCTGTGTTGCGGCATCTGTGCTTTATGTAGGCGTAAGGGGATAACTTAGCTTGCTACATCCGGGGTAGTTTCTGCTTGGTGTGGGCCTGCTCCTCCTAGCCTCTGGTGAAGCTTCCTTGCTGATGACTTGGGGGACAATGAGAAATTGCCAAAATTTGCTAGGAAATCCTTATCCCTTCTTGCGCAGGTCCTCAGGCGTGGGCTGACCATGGCCTAGCGCACCGTGTCGCGACACCGTGGGGTACGGACTTAAACAGGGGGTGCGTCAACTATGAGCTCGATCGAGGGCGCCTCACGGAGATCAAGGGAGCCTCACGGAGATCAGGGGAACGCCCATGCATGCACCTGTCCAGCCCCCTCGAGGCGTGCGAGGGAGAGCATCGGGTAACTGCCGCCCTCCCTGACTTAAAACAGAGAACTGAGTGGGGAAACATAGAGAATAGGAAATCCGACCAAGCCAATGAGAAATGCTAGACCTTTGAATTTCATTAAAAAAGGGGCAAGCCAACTACAGAAAGCAAATGAACAGCCGCGTCTGGCACTTAGTCTAGTCTTCTCACCAGCGCGGAGCTAAGTGCTGCCACTAGGACATGGGAGGGAGCCCTCGAGGCCCAAGGGCGGCACTCCGGAGACTCCGGGGCATGTAAAGCCCCACTCATTATTACGTGAGTGTGTCACGAGCAGAGACCTTTACAGGCACTGGGCCTTGCTTCATGGGTAGAACTTCTGGAGGTGCTGAATGTTCCAGGCGTTCTGGATGGGGATCCCGTCCTACGTCTCCAGGCGCACGGCGCCAGGCCTGGAGACGTGGGTAATCCTAAACGGCCCCTCCCACATGGGTGAGAGCTTATGCAACCCTTCCTTGGAGAGCACCCGCCTTAGGACGAGATCGCCCACCTTGAGCGCCCCGGAGCGACATCGCGGGCGGCGGGTATGGCCGCAGGTTCGCTGGTATCTTGCCGCCGAGAGCGAGGCTTGACGGCAGCGCTCCTCCCCCAGCACGAGGTCCATCCCCCGCATGGCGTCCTGACGTGCCTCGTAAAACTCCAGGACCCGCGCGAAGCGATGCTTGACCTCGTGAGGGAGGACTGCTTCGGCTCCATAGACGAGGAAGAATGGGGTCTCGCCTGCTTCGGCTCCATAGACGAGGAAGAATGGGGTCTCGCCTGCTTCGGCTCCGTAGACGAGGAAGAATGGGGTCTCGCCTGTTGGCTTGGCCTGGCCATTGCTCCTGGGGTGTGCCACTGGGCGTAGCATATCTGCGTTCCAAGGTTAGCACAATATGTCTTGAAGAGATTGCTAGTGAACTGCGAGCTGTTGTCGGTGATGATGCGGTTAGGGACCCCAAACCGGCTCATGAGGCCCTTGATGAACTTAACTGCGGACCCGGCTGGGATGGTGTGGATGGCCTCCACCTCTGCCCATTTGGTGAACTTGTCGATGGCGACGTAGAGGTAGCGGTAGCCCCCGGGCACTCGAGGGAATGGTCCCAGGATATCCAGCCCCCAGACCGCGAACGACCATGAGAGCGGGATAGTCTGGAGGCCCTGGGCCGGCTGGTGGGTTTGCTTGGCATGAAATTGCCAGGCTTCACAGGATCTTACTAGCTTGGTTGCGTCATTGGGTGCCGTGGGCCAGTAGAACCCGCTGCGGAACACCTTGCCCACCAGGGTGCGTGACGACGAGTGATGCCCGCAATCTCCGCCGTGTATGTCAGCTAGCAGCTCGCTCCCCTGCTTCCTGGAGATGCATCACAAGGAAACATCATTCGCCGCTTCTCAGATAGCTCACCATCCGGATGCAAGATGTCAGAGCTCACGGACAACGCGCCCCACGTCCTCCTCTTTCTCCGGCAGCGTTCCTTGCGCCAGGTAAGCCCTGAATTCTTTAGTCCAGCACCCCTCCTGAGGTTCGAGCGCCAGGAGGAGGCGCGCTCCTGAGGTCGGGCCACAAGCGGGTGCTCCTGAGGCTGGTGGCTGGGGAAGTTCCTTCTGAGGCGGTGCAGGATCCGCGGCCGGGGGGAGGGGGCATCAAGGGCTTGAAGAGTCGTTCTTTGAAGACACCAGACTCTTGGGGCTGACGCCTTGACGCCCTCTTGGTGATCTCATCGGCTTCCTTGTTAGTGCCGCGTGGCACATCTTGTAGTTCCAGGCCCAAGAATTGCTTCTCCATTTTGCGGACCTCCACGAGGTATGCCTCCATGTGCTCGTACCTCGGCTCATACACCTTGTTGGAGAAGTTGACGAGGAGCTGAGAGTCGCACTTGATGGTGAGGGGCTTCACCCCCAAAGCTTCCACCGCCTTGAGGCCAGCGATCAACCCCTCGTACTCTGTGATGTTGTTGGAGACCTTCTCGCCCCTCTGAAAGCAGAGCTGCACGGCGTAGTATAGCTTGTCCTGGGTGGGAAAGATGAGTACGGCTCCAGCCCCCGCGCCTTGACGTGCAAAGGCGCCGTCGAAGTACATGACCCAGCCGTCAGGAGCTTCACTCCCCGGCGAGAGGGGTCGGTTCTCGCCTGCTTCGGGCTCCGGAGCATCGGTCCATTCTGCCACGAAGTCGGCGAGGGAGGCTCCTTTGATGACCCTGGTTGTGCTGAACTCCAGCTAAAATGCCTACAGTTCGATGTTCCACTCGTCGACTCTTCCCGCAGCATTGGGGCTCCGGAGCACCCTCTCAAGTGGGTAGGTTGAGACTTCCTTAATTGGGTGGCCTTGGAAGTAATGACGCAGCTTGCGCGAGGCCACTAGGAGTGCGAGTAAAAGCTTCTGAGGCATGAGGTATCGTGCCCTTGCATCCCGTAATACCGTTCTGACGAAGTACACCGGGTGCTCGACAAGGGTGGGAGCGTCGATGGAGCCTGCGGCTTCTGGAGGTTGCGGCGCCTCATGAGGTGGGGGGACCTCAGGAGCTTGGGCATCCATCGGCCTCTGCAGGCCCGTGAACGCCGTCTTGCGGGGCCTGATCATCTGCGGGCGTCATCATGGCTCTACCAGCGCTGTCTTGGTGCCGTGCCGCTCCGGCTGAAAGGGCGGCATTACGCGGCATGCTCTTGGCCTGGCGCTCCTCCCGGACGGCCACCAATGCCACGCTGACTGAATGGGGCGTGATAGCCAGGTAGACCACTAGGGGCTCAAGGGGGCGATGCGCTACCATCACCGGTGGGCTGGTCAAGTATCTCTTGAGGTCTTGAAACGCCAGGTCGGCCTCCGGGGTCCACTCGAATGGGCCCTTCTTCTTCATCAGCTTCAAGAACGGCAGGGCGCGCTCCCCCAGCTTGGAGATGAAGCACCCTAGTGAGGTCACGCAGCCCTTGAGCTTCTGCATTTCCTTGAGAGTTTGAGGCGGGCTCATGTCTTCTATCACCTTGACCTTCTCCGGATTGGCCTCGATCCCCCTGTGCGACACAAGAAAGCCTAGTAGCTTGCCGGAGGGGACACCAAACATGCACTTCTCCGGATTGAGTCGCAAGTCCACCTGGCGTAGACTGGCGAAGGTCTCCTCCAGGTCCTGAATGAGAGTCATCGCCTCCCGAGATTTCACCACAATGTCGTCGACGTAGGCCTCTGCGTTCCTCCCGAGCTGCTGGCCCAAGGCGATGTGCATCATCCGCTGGAAGGCCGCCCCAGCGTTGCGCAGTTCGAACGGCATGCAGGTGTAGCAGTACACCCCACACGGGGTCAGGAAGGCCGTCTTCTCGACATCCTCCACCGCCATCTCAATCTGGTGGTAACCCGAGAAAGTGTCCAGGAAGCACAACAGGTATCACTCAGTAGTGGAGTCGATGATCTGGTCGATGCGCAGAAGCGGGAACGGGTCTTGAGGGCAGGCTTTGTTGAGGTTGGTGAAGTCGAGGCACATGCGTTCCTTTCCGCCTTCCTTGGGCACGACGCCGAGGCTCGCGAGCCACTCGGGGTACCGGACCTCATGGATAACGCCTGCCGCTTGCAGCTTGCGGGTCTCCTGGATGATGAAGGACTGCTTCTCCGTGGATTGTCACCGCGCCTTCTGCTTCACGGGGCGTATGTTGGGGCACACCCTCAAATGGTGCTCGATTACCCCCTTAGGACCCCTACCAGCTGCTTGGGCTCCTAGGCGAATACCTCCTTGTTCGCGCGCAGGAACTTCACCAATGCCTCCTCTTGGTCCGGGTCGAGGTTGGCGCCTATGGTGAAGGTGGCTCCTGAGGACCCATCCTCCTCGACCGACACTTGCTTCGTTTCGGCTCGATCCTTAGTGAACAACTGCTTCTTTTTCGACGGTGCGGCCCCATTAGCTCCTGGGGCGGCTTCGTCGGCCGGGCGCACGGCCGCAGTGGCCCTGAAGGCGAGCTTGAGAGCTGTCAGAGCCTCTTTGGTGTCCCCCGCCACGGTGAGGACGCCGTTGCTCCCGGGCATCTTCATGAGGTTGTAGGCTGGCTGAGCCAGGGCTGGGTACCTGAGGATGGCATTGTATGGGAGGCCGATGCGGGCGATGTCGAAGTCGATCATCTCGGTGCGGTAGTTGTCCCGGGCACCGAAGGTTACCGGGAGGCGTATCTGCCCCAGGGGGCTGGTGGATCCGCCACCGACTCTGGAGAACGGCTTGGTGGGTCGGAGCCGGCCGACACATGCGGCAAGCCGAAAGCTTCCAGAGAGAGCATGTTGAGGCCAGCCCCACCGTCGATGAGGGTCTTGGTCATGGCGACATTGCAGATGGTGGGCGTGCAGAGCATTGGGAGCGCGCCTGAGCCAGCAGTGGTCCTCTGAGTCGAAGGTGAGGTCGGCCTTGGGAGCCGCCCATCCTGGAGGGGCTCCCTGCTATGCAGAGGCGGCACCGATCTGGCGGAAGAACTGCTTGACACGGCGGTCCGATGGTGGTGCTTGTGAGCTGCCGAGGAGGGCCGCGCTGGCGACAGGCGCTGACGCCGTGAAGCATGCGACGAAAAGGCCGCACAGCTCCTCCCAGGAAGCCACAGAGGACCCTGGCAGGTTGAGCAGCCAGGAGCGCGGCACGCCAGCGAGGGCCATGGGGAACCAGTTGGGCATGACCTTGTCGTCGCTCCCAGCCTCCAGAACGGCCTCCTCGTAGGCCAGCAGGAAGGGTGACGGATCCGCCGCGCCGTCATAGTGGGGTGGCATCTCTGGCCTGAACTTGGGCGGCAATGCACTCCGCCAGAAGGCGGGGTGAGGGGCCCCGAGCCCCATGCGCGGCCTTGGCGCCCGCCGATCCAGTCGGAGGAGCGGCGTCGGCCATGAGGACCGAACGGAGAGGTGGAGTCGGTGGAGCGTGGATCGATGAGGGGAAAGCTTCAGCGCACCCCTACCTGGCGCGCCAAATGTCGGATTGTGGGTTCCGACAAACCCTAGAGGTTCGAACACTGGGGTGCGCACGAAGATCTCTCTCCCTCTCTAGCTCGCTCACACAACGATCTCAAGGCCTAGCTCGCCGAACCCAAAGAACAAGGGACACAAGAGTTTATACTGGTTCGGACCACCATTGTGGTGTAATACCCTACTCCAGTGTAGTGTGGTGGATTGCCTTGTAGGCTGGGAATGAACAGCCTCCTGAGGAGAGGTGTTCTTGAGCTCGAGGAGCTTGTGGCTGTGTGGGAGATCTGAATGATCCGTCCTAAGGTGAGTTCCCAGATCAGTTGCCCCCTACGGTGGTGGCTAGTCCTATTTATAGACGCCATGGTCCTCTTCCCAAATGTTAGGCAGGAAGGGATCCCACAATGGCCAATTTTGAAGGGAGACAACTAGTACAAGCTATCCTGACAAAAGATGGTCTTCGCCTGCCAAAGGCTCTGGTGGTGACGCCACCGTGGGCTCCACGGTGACCTCCTTCTTGCGTTCTGCTGGTCTTGGTTGTCGGATTTCGGGTTCCGGCAGACCCTTAAGGTTCGAACTCTGGGGTGCGCGCGGAGATCCAACCCTCCACCATCTCGTACCTCGCCGAATCACAGGGACCGAAACTACTAGAAAGAATAGCACAAGAGACACAAGATTTATACTAGTTCGAGCCACCGTTGTGGTGTAATACCCTACTCTAGTTTGTTGTGTGGTGGATTGCCTCTTGGGCTGATGAGGAACAGTACAGGGAAGAACAGCCTTGCGAGGGTCTTTTCTTGGTGGGTGTGATGAACTGCTAGGTGGTGTTCCGTCGCTCTAGCTTGAGGATCGGGTCTCTATCTCTCTATCTGGATTCCAAATGCCCACCTTCTTCCTATCCAATCGTCCTGATCCCTTCTCTGAGTGTGGCTACTCCTATTTATAGGCGAAGGCCCTGGGCCTCTTCCCAAATATTGAGCGGGAAGGGCGCCAACAATTGGCCATTAAGGGGAACAGCGGGTACACTTATCCTGACTAAAGTTGGTCCTCGCCTGCCAAAGGCTCTTGTGATGACGCCTGCTTGGGCTCCACGATGACTCCCTTCCAGCCGTTGGGGCTGGTCTTGGTCTTGTTGCAATCAAACGGATGCCTTTGCTTGATGCTCTCGCCGCGCTTGCTCCCTTTGCACCAAAGAGGAAGGAGGACGCCATGCGGGCTGGCGCCTCGATCGGGCGCCCTTGGTCTTCATGGCTTGCGTCATGGGCACCTCGCGAGGTACCCCGCCTTGAACTCTCCGCCTCCTCATGAGCCAGCCTGACGAGGCCGTGCCAGAGGAAGTTCCTTGTCGTCCGCCCCGCGAGGCTTGGCCCCTCACGAGGGTCTTTAGCTTGTGTTGATGAAGATGGGTTGTCCTAGGCTTCCTTTGAGCCACGCCGCAGGCCGCAGGCAGGCAAGTCTGGGGACCCCCGTTCCCAGAACGCCGACATTGGTCTTGTTGCACCGATATGGAAACCTTTTCCTGATGCCTCGGGACTCCTCGCCTGCGCTTGCCTCTTTAGCACCAAAGAGGAAATTGGTGCTCTGCGCCCGCTGGCGCCTGCCTGGCTTCGGTCGTCATGGCTCACGTCATGCGAACCTCGCGAGGTGCCCCTGCTTTGATAGCTCTGCTCCTCGCGAGCCAGCCTAGTGAGGCTGCCCATGAGGAGGTCTTGTGTCGTCCGCCTTGCGAGGCTTGGCCCCTCGCGAGGGTTTTGAGTGGTTGTTGATGAAGATGGGCTGTACCAGGCCGTTGGTGGAGCCATGCTGTGGGCCGCAGGCAGGCGAGTCTGGGGACCCCTGTTCCCAGAACGCCGGCACCTACTGCGATGGACCGAGAACCAGCTTCACCCAATCTAACCCCAACCCCAGCAGATAGTAACCCAGTTCCTGTTGACACAACACCATCTCCACAGCAGAGCTCCCAAACAAGATCAGCTAGTAAGGAAACTCCAGTGCCCAAAGTGCCAGTACTACCACGGCGAACCCCATCTCCACCAGTTAGTACACCCATTACTGTGGAGGAAGCACAATCAGTCATTCGTAGTTTAGCATCTATCGCATTTGATGTTGTTAAATCCTATGTGCGTATCTTCCCATCATGCAAATATTATACTGAAGATGAAGGAAAATGCCAGTTGCAGGTGTTTGTCCAGGAGTTATGTGTAAGTAATGTTATTCATGGCAATTACTTTGCTTTGTCCCATACTTTCTACCACCATGATGGTTATAATACAACAAATTTTCCCATTTTTCTCTATAGAGAAGGACTGATTTGGAAACTCTGGATAAGGTAACCTGTGCTAATACCTCTGCTATCTTCAAGAATGCTTGGTATCAGTATCGGAATTACCTGAAGAAAACGTACTTCACTAGCAAAGAAACTCCTCAAATTCCCTTACGTTCTCCTGAGACACATTTACTGGACGATGACTGTGAATGCCTTGTTCTGTATTGGTTCTGAACTAAGAATGTGGTAAGGTCTATGAGCTCATTTTTTAAGTACTATATGCTTAAGGTCTTGTCAGTACTGCTCATGTAGAACAAGTGCTTAAACCTGAAGAACAACTGTTCTCATTTAAGATTCCATTGCTATCGTACATACTGCTTTGCTCTTGTATCACTGTATTTACTCATACAAACTTATTTTTAAATTGAAGGATCCAATCGAAACTCCCATGGCACAATGGGTATGTTTACACATGTTTCTTTAATTGGTTTGCTCTTATAAATAGCTCTGTTGATTTCAATTTCGATTGTGTATACAGTTGACTTCTCATAGCATGCACATTACTAGCATCACAACAGAGCCAATAGTGTTGTTGTACATGTAGACCCGTGGTACCCATATGAAATCTTGTTGTGCCATGTAGTTTCCCACGCCTTATATTCTTTCAGTGCTGCTTTCTCTTGAGCTGATATGATTTGAACCGTGTCTCTATTTTGATTTGGCAAGACAATGCAGTGACCGTAGGACATAGGTATATGTTTGTTTGATGCTTTTATAATGTACTACATGGCAATAGAAGACTTTGTAGTTTAATCTTGTCCACCTTACTAATGAACTGGTTCACCGAAATGAGTTTCATATACTAGTACATGCTAAACTTGTTATGTGTCTGCTTGTTTCTTATTTTAGAATGTTGACAGAATATTGGGGAAGAGTGCCTTATTAAGCAATGGTAAAGGAAGTAATGCAGACAAGGTTCAGGATAGTGAGACATCCTTGTTGGTCTCCAACAAAGCTGATAAAACAGCTAAAGAAAATTATCTTGAAGATAGTGAGACAACCCCAAAGTCCTGTCTTGGTTTAGTGTTTGAGTTACTGGCCACTGCCGCTGGCACAAGCTATTCAAACTAACTGTCTGAATCAGATTGGTTTCTTGAGTCTCAACTACAAGCTGAAAGACATCGATCAGCTGGGCTGTGACAAGAAGCGGAAGGACTGCGGAAGTCCATGGAGCATTCAGATGCATACTTTCTAGTGCAATAGCAAGCGTTGGAGGATTTTAGCGCCAAACAGGACAAAGCTAATAAGCTTGCTAAGCTTATTTCCATAATGGTGGATACCCAGGATAACGTTTCTTGAGCTCTTCTGAAGTTGTTTCATTTATGTACTTGATTTGCTGTTGTGTTTATTTGCACTGGTGGCCAATTTAGACGGCCAGTGTATGTAATATGCTGCTTTGTTCCCTATATTTGCACTGGTGGAAAACTTGATGCCCAGTGGATGTAATATGTGTAATAGCCGTAATAGCCTAGTGTTAGTTGCTTGCTTATTTATTTCCTTATTGTCTTGTTTAGTTCTTTGCTTGTAGTCACTGTCATTCTTTTTCCGTGTTTTCTAGTGGCCGCAATAACCTATTTTTGGTAACTAGGCCACAATAACCATGGCAAGACACGGACTGTTGTAACCATGGGCCTCCTGCGGGCCATAGGATCCATGGCCCTTCTACGGGCGTAGGATCCATGGGCCTTCTATGGGCCGTAGGATCCATGGGCCTTCTACGGGCCATAGGATCCATGGGCCTTCTACGGACTGTAGGATCCATGGGCCTTCTACGGGCCGTAGGATCCATGGGCCTTCTACGGGCCGTAGGATCCATTGGCCTTCTACGGGCCGTAGGATCAATGGGCCTTCTACGGGGCGTATAATCATTTCGCCAAACATGGGCCATACTATTCGCGGACCATAACGGGCTGTTAATAGGTCATATTTGATAACAGCCCAACGGGTTAACGGCCACAAACAGGCCGAATGTAACCACAGGCTGAATTTGGCCCACAAACGGAACAAGCCAGTAACGGACCGTAACTAACCAAATTCTAGAAATGAGCCCAAGAATAAATGGGCCCTTAGAAGGCCGAAAGTTAACACAGGCTGGAAACGGCTGACGGAATAATGGGCCGTTAATGGGTATAAAGCGATACACTGTTCATTATGGGCCAGTTTCATCTCGGGCCTTTAATGGGCCCAGAGTTACAAAGGGCCTCCTATGGGCCGAAAGACGTCATGGGCCATTGAGGGAGTCCTGGATTAGGGGGTCTCCGGACAGCCAGACTATATCCTTTGGTCGGCCGGTTGGACTATGAAGATACAAGATTGAAGACTTCGTCCCGTGTCCGGATGGGACTCTCCTTGGTGTGGAAGGCAAGCTTGGCGATACAGATATGTAGATCTCCTCCCTTATAACCGACTTTGTGTAACCCTAGCCCCCTCCGGTGTCTATATAAACCGGAGGGTTTAGTCCGTAGAACAACAATCATACCATAGGCTAGCTTCTATGGTTTAGCCTCTACGATCTCGTGGTAGATCAACTCTTGTAATACTCATATCATCAAGATCAATCAAGCAGGAAGTAGGGTATTACCTCCATCGAGACGGCCCGAACCTGGGTAAACATCGTGTCCCCGGCTCCTGTTACCATCCACCTTAGACGCACAGTTCGGGACCCCCTACCCGAGATCCGCCGGTTTTGACACCGACATTGCTGCTTTTATTGAGAGTTCCACTGTGCCGTCACCATAAGGCTTGATGGCTCCTTCGATCATCGGTAACGATGCGGTCCAGGGCGAGGTTTTCCTCCCCGAACAGATCTTCGTATTCGGCGGCTTCGCACTTCGGGCCAACTCGCTTGGCCATCTGGAGCAGATCGAGAGCTACGCCCCTAGCCATCAGGTCAGGTTCGGAAACTTGAACTACACTGCCGACATCCGCGGAGATTTGATCTTCGACGCATTCGAGCCCATGCCCGGTGCGCCGCATGATCATGATGAGCATGATTTAGCTCTGCCGTCGGACAGTGTTCGGGAGATCACACCATCGACCGCTCCGGCCTTCAATCCGGAGCAAATTGCACCATCCGAGGACGGGCTTATAGACCCCGCCATGGAGGCCGCACCCTCAGTGGCGATAGAGCCAGATACTGAATTCATCCCTTACGAGAGTCGTGTTGCCAAGCCACTGGATTCGTCTCCGGCTACGGACTCCGAGCCGCCTGCGTCCGTGCCTATCGAATCCGATTGGGCGCCGTTCATGGAGTTTACCTCCGCGGATATCTTTAGGCACTCGCCCTTCGGCGACGTGCTAAATTCTTTAAGGTCTCTCTCCTTGTCAGGAGAACCTTGGCCGAACTATGTCCAGCTAGAATGGGATGCAGACGACGAAGAAATTCGCTGCCCACCCACCACCCACTTAGTAGCCACTGTCGACGATTTAACCGACATGCTCGACTTCAACTCCGAAGACATCGACGGTATGGACGACGATGCAGGAGACGAAGAGGAACCACCGCCCACAGGGTGCTGGACCGCCACCTCATCATACGATATATATATGGTGGATACCCCCAAAGAAGGCAATGGCGACAAGACAGCGGAGGATGACCCCTCCAAGAAGCAACCCAACCACCGACGTCAGCGGCGCCGCTCTAAGTCCCGCCATAGCAAAAGCAGTGATACCGGCACAAGAGACAATAACACTTCGGATAGTGCCGAAGACGATGACAACCCCCTCTAGCCAGATTTAGAGCAGGAGGATGAACAAGCTAGCCCTCCAGAACAGGTAGCAGATGGAGAAACGGAGGATGACAATTACATGCCTCTCTCCGAAGACGAGGTGAGCCTCGGCGACGAAGAACTTATCGTGCCTGAGGATCCCATCAAGCAGGAGCGCTTCAAGTGCCGGCTTATAGCCACAACAAATAGCCTGAAGAAAAAGCAACAACAACTTCGAGCCGATCAAGATTTGCTAGCAGATAGATGGACCGAAGTCCTGGCGGCCGAGGAATACGAAATCGAACGCCCCTCCAAGAGATACCCAAAGCGCAGGTCGCTCGAGGAGGAAGCATTGAAACCTACTTCACCAAAGGTACGACAGGGTTGATCGCCACCTCGCGGGTCGAGACAGATGCTTTCAGCCTGAAGTTCAGCCTGCACCCCGCCGCCAATCAAACAAATATATCAAAGCCCGGGGCAACACGCGGGACCTGCGAGACGTATTGGAAAGCAGGGCAAAACATGCAAGATAGATATACGGGTCACGGGGGCGCGCACCAACGCGGGAGGATGAACGTCATGCCGGATACACTAAAAGTAAATCCGGTCGGGCCGAATAGAGTAGACAAGACTCATATGAACTGCGTCGTGATATAGCCCGGCACAGAGGCACCGCGCACCCCCTATGCTTCACTGATGAAGTTATGGATCACGAATTCCCGGAGGGTTTTAAACCCGTAAATATCGAATCGTATGATGGTACAATAGATCCTGCAGTATGGATTGAGGATTTCCTCTTCCATATCCACATGGCTCGCGGTGATGATCTACATGCCATCAAGTACCTCCCACTAAAACTCAAAGGACCAGCTCGGCATTGGTTGAATAGCGTGCCAGCAGACTCCGTCGGCAGTTGGGAGGATTTGGAAGATGCATTCCTCGACAACTTCCAAGGCACTTATTGTGACGCCCCCGATTCAATCGTACACTAATCATACACGCAAACGTGTATGATGAAGATCAGGGACTCACGGGAAGATATCACAACACAACTCTAAAAATAAAATAAGTCATACAAGCATCATAATACAAGCAGGGCCTCGAGGGCTCGAATACAAGTGCTCGATCATAGACGAAGTCAGCGGAAGCAACAATATCTCGAGTGTTGGGGAACGAGTAATTTCAAAAAATTCCTACGCACACGCAAGACCATGGTGATGGCATAGCAACGAGGGGAGAGTGTCCGCCCACGCACTCGTGAGACCGAAAGCGGAAGCGTTATAACAACGCTGTTGAAGTAGTCAGACGTCTTCACGATCCGACCGATCCAAGCACCGAACGACGGCACCTCCGAAGTTCTCGCACACGCTCAGCTCGATGACGATCCCGGACTCCGATCCAGCAAAGTGTCGGGATGAGTTCCACAAGACGACGGCGTGGTGACGATGATGATGCTCCACCGACGCAGGGCTTCGCTTAAGCTCCGCGACGATATGACTTCTCCGCGCAGGCTTCGCTTAAGCTCCGCGACGATATGACGAAGTGGAATATGGTGGAGGGGGCACCGACACGGCTAAGGAACGATCCGAGATCAACTTGTGTGTCTGGGTGCCCCCGCCCCATATATAAAGGAGCAGGGGGGTGCGGCCAGCCCAGGCGGGCCGAGGAGTCCTACTCCCACCGTGAGTAGGACTCCCCCTTCCTAGTTGGAATAGGATTGGGGAGGGGAAGAGGAAGGGGCGCCTCTCTCCTTGTCCTATTCGGACTAGAGGGGAGGGGGCGGCCTGCCCCTGGCCGCCCTTCCTCTTCTCCCTATGGCCCATTAAGGCCCATTGACCCCCGGGGTTTCCGTAACCCCGGTGTTCCTAACTTCTGCTTTCATCCGAACCTTCCAAGTCCAAACATAGGCTTCCAATATATCAATCTTTATGTCTCGACCATTTCGAGACTCCTCGTCATGTCCGTGATCACATCCGGGACTCAACAACCTTCGTACATCAAAACTTATACACTCATAATGAACTGTCATCGAAACGTTGTTGCAAGGACCCTACGGGTTCGAGAACTATGTAGACATGACCTAGAACCATTCTCGGTCAATAACCAATAGCGGAACCTGGATGCCCATATTGGTTCCTACATATTCTACGAAGATCTTTATCGGTCAAACCGCATAACGACATACGTTGTTCCTTTTGTCATTGGTATGTTACTTACCCGAGATTCGATCGTCGGTATCCAATACCTAGTTCAATCTAGCATCGTAAGTCTCTTTACTCGTTCCGTAATACATCATCTCACAACTAACTCATTAGTTGTAATGCTTGCAAGGCTTATGTGATGTGTATTACCGAGAAGGCCCAGAGATATCTCTCCGACAATCGGAGTGACAAAACCTAATCTCAAATACGCCAACCCAACAAGTACCTTTGGAGACACCTGTAGTACTCCTTTATAATCACCCAGCACGTTGTGACGCTTGGTAGTACCCAAAGTGTTCCTCCGTAAACGGAGTTGCATAATCTCATAGTTACAGGAACATGTATAGGTCATGAAGAAAGCAATAGCAATATACTAAACGATCAAGTGCTAAGCTAACGGAATGGGTCATGTCAATCACATCATTCTCCTAATGATGTGATCCCATTAATCAAATGACAACACATGTCTATGGTTAGGAAACATAACCATCTTTGATTAATGAGCTAGTCTAGTAGAGGCATACTAGTGACTATCTGTTTGTCTATGTATTCACACATGTATTATGTTTCCGGTTAATACAATTCTAGCATGAATAATAAACATTTATCATGATATAAGGAAATAAATAATAACTTTATTATTGCCTCTAGGGCATATTTCCTTCAGTCTCCCACTTGCACTAGAGTCAATAATCTAGTTCACATCATCATGTGATTCAACACTAATATTCACATCTGTATGTGATTAACACCCATAGTTCACATCGTCATGTGACCAACACCCGAAGGGTTTACTAGAGTCAATAATCTAGTTCACGTCGCTATGTGATTAACACCCAAAGAGTACTAAGGTATGATCATGTTTTGCTCGTGAGAGAAGCTTAGTCAACGGGTCTATCACATTCAGAGCCGTATGTATTTTGCAAATATTCTATGTCTACAATGCCCTACACGGAGCTACTCTAGCTAATTGCTCCCACTTTCAATATGTATCGAGATTGAGACTTAGAGTCATCTGGATTAGTGTAAAATCTTGCATCAATGTAACTCTTTACGACAGGCTCTTTTATCACCTCCATAATCGAGAAATATTTCCTTAGTCCTCACTAAGGATGTTCTTGACCAATGTCCAGTGATCTACTCCTAGATCACTATTGTACTCCTTGCCAAATTCAGAGCAAGGTATACAATAGGTCCTGCACGTAGCATAGCATACTTTATAGAACCTATGACTGAGGCATAGGAAATGACTTTCATTCTCTTTTCTATTTTCTGCCGTGGTCGGGATTTGAGTCTTACTCAATTTCACACCTTTGTAACACAGGCAAGAACTTTTCTTTGACTGTTCCATTTTGAACTACTTCAAAATCTTGTCAAGGTATGTATTCATTGAAAAACTTATCAAGTGTCTTGATCTATCTCTATAGATCTTGATGCTCAATATGTAAGCAGCTTCACCGAGGTCTTTCTTTGAAAAACTCCTTTCAAACACTCCTTTATGCTTTGCAGAATAATTCTACATTATTTCCGATCAACAATATGTCATTCACATATACTTATCAGAAAGGCTGTAGTGCTCCCACTCACTTTCTTGTAAATACAGCCTTTCCAAAAGTCTCAGATAAAACCATATGCTTTGATCAACTCATCAAAGCGTATATTCCAACTCGAGATGCTTGCACCAGTCCATTGATGGATCATTGGAGCTTGCACATTTTGTTAGCATCTTTAGGATTGACAAAACCTTCTGGTTGCATCATATACAACTCTTCTTTAATAAATCCATTAAAGAATGTAGTTTTGACATCCATTTGCCAGATTTCATAAAATGTGGCAATTGCTAACATGATTCGGACAGACTTAAGCATCGCTATAGTTGAGAAAATCTCATTGTAGTCAACACCTTGAACTTGTCAAAACCTTTTGTGACAAGTCGAGCTTTGTAGATAGTAACACTACTATCGGTGTCCGCCTTCCTCTTGAAAATCCATTTATTTAACATGGCTTGCTGATCATCGAGCAAGTCAATCAAAGTTCATACTTTGTTCTCATACATGGATCCTATCTCAGATTTCATGGCCTCAAGCCATTTCATGAATCTGGGCTCATCATCGCTTCCTCATAGTCCGTAGGTTCATCATGGTCTAGTAACATGACTTCTGAACACGATTACCGCACCACTCAGTGCGGATCTTACTCGAAGACCCACGAGGTTTGGTAGCAACTTGATCTGAAGTTTCATGATCATCATCATTAACTTCCTCACTAATTGGTGTAGGAATCACCGAACTGATTTCGTGATGAACTACTTTCCAATAAGGGAGAAGGTACAATTACCTCATCAAGTTCTACTTTCCTCCCACTCACTTCTTTCGAGAGAAACTTCTTTCTAGAAAGGATCCATCTTAGCAACGAAAATCTTGCCTTCGGATCTGTGATAGAAGGTGTACCCAACATTTTGGGTATCCTATGAAGACGCATTTTTCCAATTTGGGTTCAAGCTTATCATGTTGAAACTTCTTCACATAAGCATCGCAACCCAAACTTTTAAGAAACGACAACTTTGGTTTCTTGCTAAACCATAGTTCATACGGTGTCGTTTTAACGGATTTATATGGTGCCCTTTTTAACGTGAATGCATTTGTCTCTAATGCATAACCCCAAAACGATAGTGGTAAATCGGTAAGAGACATCATAGATCGCACCTATATCTAATAAAGTACGGTTATGACGCTCGGACACACCATCATGCTGTGGTGTTCGGGTGGCATGAGTTGTGAAACTATTCCGCATTGTTTAAAATGTAGACCAAACTCAGAACTCAAATATTCATCTCCATGATCAGATCGCAGAAACTTTATTTTCTTGTTACGATGATTTTCCACTTCACTCTGAAATTCTTTGAACCTTTCAACTATTTCAGACTTATGTTTCATCAAGTAGATATACCCATATCTACTCAAAACATCATGTGAAGGTTAGAAAATAATGATACTTGCCGTGAGCCTCAACACTCATCGGATCGCATACATCAAGATGTATTATTTCCAATAAGTCGCTTGCTCGCTCTATTGTTCCGGAGAACGGAGTCTTTAGTCATCTTGCCCATAAGGCATGGTTCGCAAGCATCACGTGATTCATAATCAAGTGATTCCAAAATCCATCAAGATGGAGTTTCTTCATGCGCTTTACACCAATATGACCTAAACAGCAAGTGCCACAAATAAGTTGCACTATCATTATTAACTTTGCATCTTTTGGTTTCAATATTATGAATATGTGTATCACTACGATCGAGATCCAACGAACCATTTTCATTGGGTGTGTAACCATATAAGGTTTTATTCATGTAAAATGT
The DNA here is from genome assembly GCA_021605205.1 of Aegilops longissima. Lineage (NCBI taxonomy): Eukaryota > Viridiplantae > Streptophyta > Magnoliopsida > Poales > Poaceae > Aegilops > Aegilops longissima. The sequence goes on along the minus strand of CM038679.1, from coordinate 439,499,605 downwards.
AACAACAATTTATTCTCTTACTTAAATGAATAACCGTATTGCAATAAACATGATCAAATCATATTCATGCTCAACGCAAACGCCAAATAACATTTATTTAGGTTTAACACTAATCCCGAAAGTATAGGGAGTGTGCGATGATGATCATATCAATCTTGGAACTACTTCCAACACTCATCGTTACTTCCCTTCAACTAGTTTCGCTTATTCTCAGAACTCCTGTTTCGAAGTTACTAATCTTAGCAACCGAACAAGTATCAACTACTCGGGGCTACTATAAACACTAAGCTCGATAGTATAGGAGTGTGCGATGATGATCATATCAATCTTGAACTACTTCCAACACTCATCGTCACTTCCCCTTCAACTAGTCTCTTTTATTCAGAACTCCTGCTTCGAAGTTACTAATCTTAGCAACCAACAAGTATAAAATACTGGGGCTACTATAAACACTAGTAAAGCACACATCAATAACCAGATATCAAATATACCCTTGTTCACTTTGCCATCCTTCTTATCCACCAAATATTTGGGGTATTTCCGCTTCAAAGGACCATTTCCTATGCGGTAAGCACTTTCGTTTCAGGCTTTGGTTCAGCTTTGGGTTTCTTCGTGGGAGTGACAACTTGCTTGTCATTCTACTTGAAATTCCCTTTCTTTCCCTTTGCCCTTTTCTTGAAACTAGTGGTCTTGTCAATCAACACTTGATGCTCTTTCTTGATTTCTACCTTCGCCGATTTCAACATCACGAAGAGCTCGGGAATCGTTTTCGTCATCCCTTGATACTATAGTTCATCACGAAGTTCTAGTAACTTAGTGATGGTGACTAGAGAATTCTGTCAATCACTATCTTATCCGGAAGATTAACTCCCACTTGATTCAAGCGATTGAAGTACCTGCATAATCTGAGCACATGCTCACTAGTTGAGCGATTCTCCTCCATCTTTTAGCTATAGAACTTGTTGGAGACTTCATATCTCTCAACTCGGTATTTGCTGAAATATTAACTTCAACTCTGGAACATCTCATATGGTCCATGATGTTCAAAACGCCTTTGAAGTCCCGATTCTAAGCCGTTTAAGCATGGTGCACTAAACTATCAAGTAGTCATCATATTGAGCTAGCCAAACGCTCATAACGTGACCGCTGCTCTGCAATAGGTCCGCTACCTAGCGGTGCATCAAGAACATAATTCTTACGTGCAGCAATGAGGATAAACCTCAGATCACGGATCCAATCCGCAACATTGCTACTAACATTTTTCAATACAATTTTCTCTAGGAACACATATAAAACATAGGGAAGCAACAACGAGCTATTGATCTACAACATAATTTGCAAAATACTACCGGGACTAAGTTCATGATAAATTTAAGTTCAATTAATCATATTACTTAAGAACTCCCACTTAGATAGACATCTCTCTAGTCATCTAAGTGATTACGTGATCCAAATCAACTAAACCATGTCCGATCATCACGTGAGATGGAGTAGTTTCAATGGTGAACATCACTATGTTGATCATATCTACTATATGATTCACGTTCGACCTTCGGTCTCCGTGTTCCTAGGCCATATCTGTTATATGCTAGGCTCGTCAAGTTTAACTTTGAGTATTCAGCGTGCGCAACTGTTTTGCACCCGCTGTATTTGAACGTAGAGCCTATCACACCCGATCATCACGTGGTGTCTCAAAGACGAAGAACTTTCATAACGGTGCATACTCGGGAGAACACTTCTTGATAATTTTAGTGAGAGATCATCTTATAATGCTACCGTCAATCAAAGCAAGATAAGATGCATAAAGGATAAACATCACATGCAATCAATATAAGTGATATGATATGGTCATCATCATCTTGTGCTTGTGATCTCCATCGCCAAGCACCGCCATGATCACCATCGCCACCGGCGCGACACCTTGATCTCCATCGTAGCATCGTTGTCGCCTCGCCAACTATTGCTTCTACGACTATCGCTATCGCTTAGTGATAAAGTAAAGCAATTACATGGCTTTTGCATTTCATACAATAAAGCGACAACCATATGGCTTTCGCCATTGTCGATAACTCGGTTACAAAACATGATCATCTCATACAATAAAATATAGCATCACGCCTTGACCACATCACATCACAACATGCCCTGCAAAAACAAGTTAGACGTCCTCTACTTTGTTGTTGCAAGTTTTACGTGGCTGCTACGGGCTGAGCAAGAACCGTTCTTACCTACGCATCAAAACCACAACGATAGTTTGTCAAGTTGGTGCTGTTTTAACCTTCGCAAGGACCGGGCGAGCCACACTTTCAGTTCAACTAAAGTGAGAGAAACAGACACCGCCGGTCACCTTTAAGCAACTAGTGCTCAAGCGGTGAAACCAGTCTCGCGTAAGCGTCGCGTAATGTCGGTCCGGGCCGCTTCATCTCACAATACCGCCGAACCAAAGTATGACATGCTGGTAAGCAAGATGACTTATATCGCCCACAACTCACTTGTGTTCTACTCGTGCATATGACATCAACGCATAAAACCAGGCTCGGATGCCTTTGTTGGGGAACGAGTAATTTCAAAAATTTCCTACGCACACGCAAGACCATGGTGATGGCATAGCAACGAGAGGGGAGAGTGTCCGTCCACGCACTCGTGAGACCGAAAGCGGAAGCGTTATAACAACGCTGTTGATGTAGTCGACGCCTTCACGATCCGACCGATCCAAGCACCGAACGTCACGGCACCTCCGAGTTCTGCACACGCTCAGCTCGATGACGATCCCGGACTCCGATCCAGCAAAGTGTCGGGATGAGTTCCACAAGACGACGGCGTGTTGACGATGATGATGCTCCACCGACGCAGGCTTCGCCTAAGCTCATGACGATATGACTTCTCCGGCGCAGGGCTTCGCCAAGCTCGCGACGATATGACGAAGTGGAATATGGTGGAGGGGGCACCGACACGGCTAAGGAACGATCCGTAGATCAACTTGTGTGTCTGGGGTGCCCCTTCCCCGTATATAAAGGAGCAAGGGGGTGCGGCCAGCCAAAGGCGGCGCCGAGGAGTCCTACTCCCACGGAGTAGGACTCCCCCCTTCCTAGTTGGAATAGGATTGGGAGGGGAAGAGGGAAGAGGCGCCCGCCTCCTTGTCCTATTCGGACTAGAGGGGGGGGCGCGCCTGCCCTGGCCGCCCTTCCTCTTCTCCCTATGGCCCATTAAGGCCCATTGACCCCCGGGGTTCCGTAACCCGGTGTTCAGTAACTCCTGTTTTCATCCGGAACCTTTCAAGAAGTCAAACATAGGCTTCCAATATATCAATCTTTATGTCTCGACCATTTCGAGACTCCTCGTCATGTCCGTGATCACATCCGGACTCGAACAACCTTCGTACATCAAAACTTATAAACTCATAATGAACTGTCATCGAAGCGTTAGCGTGCGGACCCTACGGGTTCGAGAACTATGTAGACATGACCTAGAACCATTCTCGGTCAATAACCAATAGCGGAACCTGGATGCCCATATTGGTTCCTACATATTCTACGAAGATCTTTATCGGTCAAACCGCATAACGATATCGTTGTTCCTTTTGTCATCGGTATGTTACTTACCCGAGATTCGATCGTCGGTATCCAATACCTAGTTCAATCTCGTTCATCGTAAGTCTCTTTACTCGTTTCGTAATACATCATCTCACAACTAACTCATTAGTTGTAATGCTTGCAAGGCTTATGTGATGTGTATTACCGAGAAGGCCAGAGATACCTCTCCGACAATCGGAGTGACAAAACCTAATCTCGAAATACGCCAACCCAACAAGTACCTTTGGAGACACCTGTAGTACTCCTTTATAATCACCCGATTACGTTGTGACGTTTGGTAGTACCCAAAGTGTTCCTCCGTAAACGGAGTTGCATAATCTCATAGTTACGGGAACATGTATAGGTCATGAAGAAAGCAATAGCAATATACTAAACGATCAAGTGCTAAGCTAACGGAATGGGTCATGTCAATCACATCATTCTCCTAATGATATGATACCATTAATCAAATGACAACACATGTCTATGGTTAGGAAACATAACCATCTTCGATTAATGAGCTAGTCTAGTAGAGGCATACTAGTGACTATCTGTTTGTCTATGTATTCACACATGTATTATGTTTCCGGTTAATACAATTCTAGCATGAATAATAAACATTTATCATGATATAAGGAAATAAATAATAACTTTATTATTGCCTCTGGGGCATATTTCCTTCACCGAGTACAGACATAAGTTAAACAAGTTGCCATAAGATGGCTAGCACAAACCGGGATCTGAGATCGAAGAGGCGCAGCCTCACGCTCGATCCTCCTAAACTACTCAGTGGTCGCCGCCGGGCTGCACGTAGTAGTAAAGCACCTCCGGTGTAGTAGGAGTAAATAAATGGTGGCGTCGGCCCTGGGCTCCATCGTCTGGTTGCAGCAATCGGGTAAAGAAAGGGGGAAAAGGAGGAACAAGGCAACCGTGAGTAATCATCCAAAGTACTCGCAAGCAATGAGCTACACTACATATGCATGGATATATGTGTAAAGGGCCATATCAGTGGACTGAACTACAGAATGCCAGAATAAGAGGGGGATAACTAATCCTGTCAGAGACTAAGCTTCTGGCAGCCTCCGTCTTGCATCATGTAGAAGAGAGTAGACTGAAGTCCTCCAAGTAGCATCACATAGCAATAATCCTACCCGGCGATCCCCTCCTCGTAACCCTGAGAGAGAGCGACCACCGGGTTGTATCTGGCACTTGGAAGGGTGTGTTTTATTAAGTATCCGGTTCTAGTTGTCATAAGGTCAAGGTACAACTCCAAGTAAATCACATTGCGAAGATCACGACTATTCGAATAGATTAACTTCCCTCCAGGGGTGCACCACATTACCCGACACGCTCGATCCCATTTGGCCGGACACACTTTTCTGGGTCATGCCCGGCTGCGGAAGATCAACACGTCGCAGCCCCACCTAGGCATAACAGAGAGGTCAGCATGCCGGTCTAAACCCATGCGCACAGGGGTCTGGGCCCATCGCCCTTAGCACACCTGCATGTTGCGTACGCGGTCGGAAGCAGACCTAGCCTAGTGGCGTTGCAGTCCAATCCGGCGCGCGCCGCTCAGTCGTTGACGTCATGAAATACTTCGGCTGATACCACGACGCCGGTTGCCCACATCTTGTCCCACGTGGCGGTTAGTGCGTATAAGTTCAACGACCCAACTCAGATCAAATACCAAGATCTCGTTAAGCGGGTTAAGTATCCGCGAACGCCGAATAGGGCCAGGCCCACCTCTCTCCTAGGTGGTCTCAACCTGCCCTGACGCTCCGCCACAAAGATCCACTCGCGGGTGCTCCACAAGCCGACCCGACTTTAGTCACCACATGTATCATGTATAAGTATATAGTATATACCCGTGATCACCTCCCGAGTGATCACGGCCCGATAGTATAGCATGTGACGGACAAGAATGTAGGGCCCACAGATGGAAATACTAGCATCCTATACTAAGCAAGTAGGATTGCGGTAAAGGTATCAATGATAGTAGCAAGGACAGGCTATGCATCGGGATAGGAATAACGGAAAACAAGTAACATGCTACACTACTCTAATGCAAGCAGATAGAGGAGAGTAGGCGATATCCGATCAAGGGGGGGGCTTGTCTGATTGCTCTGGCAAGAAGGAGGGGTGTCGGTGGCGTAGTCGACCACGTGGGCATCAAAGATCGTCACGGGGTCACGGAGAGAAGGGGGGGAGAAACGATAAATACATAGCAAGCAAGTGCATAACAGGACAACAAGCAGAGCTTGACGTGCTCTAACGCGGTATGAGGTGATACCGGTGAAGGGGGGGAAACATCCGGGAAAGTATCCCCAGTGTTCCGTGTTTTCAAACAAAGGAGCCGGAGGGGGAAAGTTCCGAGTTCGATAGGTTAGGGGGGTGTGGCGGACAAACGGGTTGCGTATCTGGAATCGTCTCGTCATTTTGAGCAACTTTCATGTTGAAAATATTTTAATCCGAGTTACGGATTAAAAGATATGATTTTCTAAAGATTTAATCATTTTCTGATTTTATTTAATTATTTATTTAAATCCAACATTATCCGAATAGTGTTTCTTGGCGTCATCATGACGTCTAGTTGACTGGTCAATCTGACATGGGGGTCCCGCATGTCATTGCCTAACTAACTAACTAACTGTTAGTCAAATTAATTAGCAGGTTAATTTGGTTTAATAGTTAGTTAACATAATTTCTTTAATTAATTAATTAATTAATATAATTTATTTATTTTACTATTATTTTTAATTCTTTTCTCTAATATTTCGATGGGCCCCTTGTCATTGGGTCGTGCCATAATGGATTGGGCGCTAGCGGCGTTGGCGCTAAGCGGCGTCGGCACCACCCGAGCGGTTCGGGCAAGGGCGAACCCGACGACGGCGCCATGGCGTGGCTGGAAGCTCGGCGGGCGACCAGCGCTGGTGCGGTGCAGACGAGGCCCCAGGCCGCAGCGGCAACGAGGCCGAGGGTGGGCGCGCGAGCTGCGGTGGCGGAGGCGAGGATCGGGGCGGAGCAGAGCTCCGAGGTGCACGCCGTCGGCGGCGAGGCGAAACAAGGGCGTGGCCGTCAGTAACCCCTCGGGCGAGGCGGGCGGTGCGGGTCGTGGTGACCAACAAGGGCGCGACCACGGTGGCAGCGCCAGACGGGAAGGGGGCGGGCGTGCTCGAGGCGAGCGGCGCAGGCGCGCCACGCACCATCGCGGACACGGCGAACAGGAGCAGGCCCATGGCGCGAGTCTTCGCGACGAGTAGGGGAAAGGGGTGTTGACCAGCGGGCGGGGGACGACGGGCACGGACGGTCAGTGTAGCGCGTGGCCAGGGCGTGGCCGGCCGCGGTGAGCGCGGGGCCGGAGCAGGGGAGGAGGAGGGGAGGGAGCAGGGGGAGGCGCTCACATCGGGGCCGTAGGGACTTGGCAACGGTGCGCGGGGAGCGACTCGGGGAGGAGGACGAGGAGGTCCGGCGTGGGGGGGGGGGAGGCAGGCCGGCGATGCAGGATGTCAAAGACGGGATCGATGGAGGCGAATCGGTGCGGCTCCGCTCGATTTGACTCTCTGGATGGACGAGGTCGTCGGTGGCGATCCTCCTGGACTCGTTGGAGCGGCGAACGGTGGCTGGTGGCCATGGGGTTCACGGCGGCCTTGGCCAGCGCGGTCGTGGTCGGCACGACGAGGCGTCGTCAAGGGAGAGGAGACGGGACGCGAGGAAGAGGGCAGGGGAGGCTAGGGGCGGCCCGGCCGCAGCAGAAAGCGATGGGGAGGCGAGGCCATGGGGATCGGGCGCTGGCCTGCCTGCCCTGGCGATGGGGTGTTGGGTTTTGCCTCGATCCAGATAGGATCGGGGTGGGGGGAGAGGGAGTGGCGGCATGGGGGAAAGTGGTGGAGTGGGACGCTAGGGTTCGGGTGGGTGTGAGAGGATAAGGGAGGAGTGGGGGTGGGCTTGCAGGCCCAGTTAATGGGCACTCAGCTAAAAAGCTGGGCCAGTGGCCCGTGGGGTTTTTTCTCTTTACTTTTGTTCTCTGGCTTTATCCTTTTATTAATTTTTCCTTTTCTGTTTTAATAAATTTTTGGTATTTAAGCATTGTATAAAATTGTGTCTTCTACACCATAACCATCTATGTAATATTTAGTACAAACCAAACATTTTTGTGTTAATGTTTGAAAACATTTATTATTTACCAAATTTTGAATTTGAATTTTGGACCGGTTTTGATCTAAGCCACAGTAAGAGAGGTGACGTGGCATCGTTAACATGGGATTACTGTAGCATGATTACCCGGGCGTCACAATTCTCCTCCACTACAAGAAATCTCGTCCCGAGATTTAAGAAGTAGAGAAGGGGGGAGGTCTAGTTACGAAATTCTAACAGATATTCTCGGTCTTGGTTGCTCTTCTCGAAGTGGTCGATCCATTATATTGATGTCTTCATTTTTCTGCTTCAAGTCATCAAGATGAAGTGGGCATCCTTTCTTCGGGGGGTTCCATCGTACTTACGAATAGGTAACGGGGCAGATCGACAACGACAGAATGCTATAAGGGTAATAATCGTCTGGGGTTTTCCCGTGAATGAATAGATGAGTATCCCTCAAGTTGAACAAATCGAGAGTAAGGTAAGAAGGTACAATAAGAAGTTTCAAGCAGATAGGCAATCGTTCATTGCTCAAGCAGAAAAGAAAGAGGTTGAGCAGCGGAATAAGTATTGTGTCCGATACTGAATAGATCAACAGCAAGTGGCCCGTGAATTACATACAAAGTCAAGCACGAGGAATAACTTTGACAACAGGTTGTACAGGAGAGTCAGGTTTCGATCATGTGGAATTGTGGGTTATGGGCCCACCATGTGGGTTAAAAGTAGAAAGGGGGCTGACATCTTGTACGATCACGATAGCAAGGCATGTCAGAGTGTAGCATGTCAGTTGTGTCGGCAACAATGTTGGTACCAAGGGCGAGGGACTAAGAGAACCATTTTCACCTTTCGTTGAAGCGAGGCGGGCCAAGAGGCAAAGTTCTCATCCATCGGCGGTTACCGAAATGTCATCAACAATAGAAATAGGGTCTCACTGGCAGAGTTGTACACCGAGGTGTTTACATAAGCAGTGAATTATTACTGCTTAGATTATATAGATCACAAGAAAGGTCAAACAAACCAATGGAAAGGAAAATGTGATCATCAGGTTAAACAGAACAATGGAAAGGAAATTTAAACACATAACTCAGGGGTATATCCTTCCCAAGGACAAGGAGAGCATGATATCCATGACAGGATATTATGAAGAAAACTCCTCAGGTAGGGGAGATAAATTTCATGACATTGCCCATACAACGGTGTTTGGATAATTGAGCAAGAAACATTTAGCATTGGGCTTCAAATGTTCTTGTTGAAAACCAGAGTATCACAGACATGCTTAGAGATAGCATTGACATGGTCTTCAAGCAAAGGTCAGACTTTGGATATAGGAAGGATCCATCAGGAACAACTTGTAGGATAAGTCTTACAATTTCCTCCAGGAAGAATGGTTATCTTGCAAAAGAAATTATAATGATAGGTCCTCCAGCCGGGGGGTGCTAGGCATGACAGCATGTTACCGGGTCATCAAAGGATCAACATCATAACTCTTGGAAAGTTGTCCCAACCATCATATCTGACCGAGATTCATATCCAATTGGTGTCATAATAACTCAGACTCAGGGGGTCCGAGAGGAAAAGGTTCAACACAAATCGACGAAATGACATTGCAAGATTCTCGGGAAATGAACTATGGGAGCGGGTTCCTGAAGCAATAGTTCATCATTAAACCAAGGAGGGGATGAGAAGGTGGCTGATGGGCTCAGCGACAATTCATCGAGAATTCCAACGGATGGATTTCCACGATAATGTGAACAAGAAGATGACACTTGTCAATTCAAATGATATAATGTTGTATGCTCGAGGAAAACATACACCATCAATCACTAGTTGAAAGGTGTGCCCGAAATATGACCTTAGGCAGCAAGATCAATGTTAGAGTGACGATTCAATAACCAACAGTCTAAGAACGAACTGTCGATCGTTAACTTCAAAGCAATAGGGTTGCTAGAAGTCCAGAACTCAAACAACACCATTCACTTGTTGGTACCCCGGTTGGAATCAACACGAGGACCAAGAAAGAATGGTGATCGTGAGAAGTTTCACTATACCAAGAATTCTTAAGAGGTGGTGAAATTCTCACGACATTCTTGACATAAAAGATGGTAATAATCCAAGATAAAGACGAACAAATGCTGGATAGCAAGCATCTTAAGGTATAACACAAAACACGAACAAGTTTGTGTTGAACGGAAGGCAATAAAGTGGTCGATGACAACACAAATCATCGAGGGCAAGGATGGTATTTCTCATCATGAATCCGGTTGATATCCTGGAAGAGCTCATAAGGTTGATGATGATCACGACACATTTGTCGAGAGATTTCATGAAGATGTAATCAATCAGCGATGACATCAAGTCAAGGGAATGATGAAGCAAGAGGTTATTGGAACCACAGTTACGACACAAACTCGAACTCAAGCTTGTTGTTTAAGGCGAAAGGGTATGACGAGGAAAATCGACGTAAAGCAGCTATCGCCGCAAATTGGTGCTCCGAGAATAAGGACCAGGTAGCACAGCTTAGAATCATCACGACAACGATATAGCCAAACAGGCTAGGAATGGCGGATCGGTACAAACTCATACTTATAGAAGCTTCATGAAGAGTTGTCGAATCATGATGCGGACTCGGTTCGATTATCGGTGTCTATGAGTGTTAATAACTCGAGCCCGTGAAAAATTGGAATCGTGGGAAGGTAGCACTTGATGAAGAACTCATAAGAAGTTTTGCGGTTCCATGATAATCTCGAGATACTGTGGGGGTAATACTGACGACGCATCAAAGTAGAGGTTGGACTAGGGTAATGCTCGTAGAAGACAAGTACTCTAACTTGTCCGAGAAATGGAATCAAGAAGAAAATATGGTCGGAACCACGGTTGCAAAAGACTAATTACCATATATAAGATGAACTTATACGAATAGGGTTTAAGAGAAGCATCCATGATAAGATCGACATCGTGTCCATGGGCATGAACGCAAGGCTCAAGGTCGACTCCCACTTCTCGTATACACAACTTTTCATTTACTGCTCTCAGTTAAGAATGTTTACAGTTTGAAAGTTTAACTGGCGGAATGCCAGAAGGTTATGACCCATGAAGACTTTTGGGTTCACAAAAATTAAGGAAGGTATATGTTCAACCCATCGGGGCATCTTAGAAACATATACCACAATCTTTAGGAGTAATTAACTTAAACTCGAAGGCAGAGCATGGTTGAGGAAGCAGAGGATACAATTTACCAAAGGCATTATGTATCCGAGGAAAGGCTCACAAGGTTATTGAATATGAAGGGCGTTGTCAGATAAATCCAACAAAGGATCTGGTGGTCCATAAGGGATCTGATGTGAGCATCGGTACTCAACTAGAAGAAGAAAGAATGCAAGGATATCATATGATTTGAACAATTGACTAATTCAAAGCTCAGTCGCAAAGGATTTATGATTTCCAATTCAAGGGATCAGAAGCAAATGCTCTGGTTAAGGATGGAATAGTTGAATAGACTTAGGGGTACAACCGACGACAATTTAATTGGTTGAGAAACAGCTCACATTTGAAATGACGTCTGAGCCGGAAGGATGAATTCTAGGATCTGATTGAGGATTGCGAGCAGTCGCAATGTCGGGGAAGCTGATCGGACCCACGAGCACCTATGGGACCGGCGGACCGAGCCCCTTTCGGTTCGGTGGGGGGCGGAGGTCGCACGAAGAGCAGATCGAGGCTAAGCACACGAGCAGTTTACCCAGCTTCGGAGCTCTCCGGAGAGATAATACTCCTACTGCTGCTTGTCCGATTGTATTGTGTTCTTGCTAGGAGCGCTGAGAGCTACAAGACCTAAGCGTGAGTGTTCTCTAGTTTTGAATGAACCGAACCCCTCTCTACGCTATGCATGGGCCTCCTTTTATATGCTCAAGGGTCTCCGACAGGTGGCAAGCGAGACAAGGGCAAAACGTAAAAGGAGTCGTGGTTGGTACAGCTACTTGTACGGTGTATCATACCTAACCCCGACGGCTGGGGACAAAGGCATTAAATGCCCGTCTAAGTCGACTAAACAAAGGAGAAAGGGACCGTCTGGGACACCACCGCTGCCACGATGGCAATCTTGTCAAGACCGCTTGCCACAGCGCTCGCTGGCCAAGACACCTCTTGCCACGCGGCTACCGAAAGGTCCCATGGCGACCGTTAGTGGATGTCTTTGGAGCGCAGGAACGGAGTGGTAGTCTGCGCGGCAAGCGCCTTGCAGCGGTTGTTGCCTTGTCGCGTCCGAAGCTTGTCGCTCACGGGCCTTCGGCAAGCTCCTCTTGCCGGGCCTTGTCTTCTAGGTGCCTTGAGGGCCTTCCGGCAAGCTCCTCTTGCCGGGCCTTGTCTCCTTGGCTTAAATACTTTGTTCTTGAATGGCTCCAAAGGAACCACGGAGGACCTTGGCGTCACTGGCAAGCCTTGCCGCTGGGTGCTGCGATCGCCGTGCACGAAGTTCGGGATACTAGGGTACCTCTACTCTAGTACACCGACAGAGCCCCGGCTCTGGGCCACACGCAAGCCGAAGCGCTGTTGGGCAGTGCCCAAAACAGGCACGGGCACGCTGTCTGGGTACGCCAGAACTCACTCCGACCCACCACGCC